>VWZF01000182.1:419898-485707 GCA_013396755.1 Sclerurus mexicanus | reverse complement strand
AAAAAAAAAACAACAAACCTGTCCCCGGCCAATAGGAAGGAGAGCTCGGGAGAGACCCAAAAGCTGCGACCCAATGGGGAGGAGAGGGAGACTCGGGCTTCAGGGAGAGGAATTTTGGCCATCTGAGTCCTGGAGCACCGGCCGGGAGAATTAACTGTTTGAAGAACGGGGAGCCAGTAGGAAACCCATAACTCTAAATGCAACGAGAGTAATAACTCCCGCACTTCTCTCCGCCGTACCCAGGTTTCCCAGAGACTGCTGCTCGCTAATCCCCACGCAAAGTACCCGAGAGGGGTTTTACCACCCAGTGGTACCGGACGAGGGGGTGTTTTTAAAATTCATCTATGCCATGTATTACTTGCGCTTGCCCGCGGTATCGGTGTTGGCCCGGCAGAAGCAACGTCTCGAGGGGGTTGAAATTTCACTTCAAAACGATGCGTGTCCGTGGAGCGGCGGGGCTGAACGGGCGGCGTGGGCTGGTAGAGAGACCCAGACACCGCCGGGCAGTGGGAGCACCTTCTCTTTGGGAAGGGTTGTCTTTTTTTTAATATGTAAATATATATTTTTCCCCTTTCCCGCTTCTTTGTGTCACTTTAGCTACAGCGAGAATAAACCCGCTGGGTACAGACCCCGGTCGGTTGCCTGAATGATATTCAGCATTTTATTTCAGTTCTCCTGTTCAATCTGTGCTGAAATCCTCCCGGCTGAGGCGGGTCTGCAGCTGCTCCCACGCCCCTCAGTCACGCGTGGCGCGGGGGGGGCTCGCAGCGAAAAGCAACAAGCGCTGCTTTTGAGAAGGTGACGGAAGCGTGTGTTTTCATTAACTGATCGGGCTCCGGAAAAATACGTGAAGTCAAGCAAAACACTATACAGGGAAAATACAGCGGGGAAACCCGCGGGGGGGTAATTCGATTCTCGAGAATCGAATACAAGTTCAAAATAAAATATGAATAATTATAAAGTACGGGAGAGAATTAACAGGAATCGAGCCACTGTAGAAAAGCGGGCGAGAAGACACACCAAAACTCAGGAAGGGATTATTTTTTGTCCGGTGTTTCCCCGCTGCTCCCCGAAGGCGCAGAGCTGCTTAGGGCAGCGCCGGTGGAAGAGTGAGATTTTTCGTAGGCGACTTTTTTTTTTTTTCCTGTGGGGCTGGACACAAGTGGAGGGGGACACGTCGGAGTGTAGGGGGAAAAGACACTTCCTTTTGCTCCCAAAGTGAATCCATGGCTCCCGTGTGCGCGTGGTGCGGTGGAGCCCTTTCAGCCCTCTCTCCACGGCCTAAAGCGCTGACTGACAGCAGTTTGCCGAGGTGCACACGCACGGGAACAGATTTCAGATGAAATGCGGGAAAGAAGCCATTTCTTCGGTAAATCCCGGAAAGCTAAGCCCTGTTATCTAGGCCGAGAAGCAGGTTTTGTGAGTCTCCATCACCCGCGGTACACCCCTCATCCCCCTCCCCACGGCTCCTTTCCCCTCCCCTCTGGTACACCTCCTTGACAGGTCATTCGCCGCGGGCTCAGCGCCGGGCACGGTGGCGCTGCCTTACGGGATGCTGAGTGTTCCTCACCCCGGCACTGCCGACTCCCCGACTCCGCGGGGACCAGCGCCGGGGCGGGAGCAGCGGGAAGAAGGGAGCGACCGAGGCAGAGGCTTGGAGGGAGTCGACAGCGGGACTGAACGAGGAGCGGGCACTCGGAGAAGGGCATATGTGTTTCCAGAGGGTCCCCTGGCTATGTGTCCTTCTCCCAGTAAAGCAATGTCTTAAAAAAAAAAAAGACCCAAACCAAACAACAAAAATGAAAACAAAAACCCAAACCCAACAACAACAATAACAAACAAAACTAAACAACAAAAACACAAAAAAAAAAAAAAAACAAAAAAACAAAAAACGTTTCCCTAGTTCTGAAAGCCTCGGAAACACTTGCCTGGGAGATAGACACCGAGAAAGGCTTTTAAAGAAGCTGGAGGAGGATTTTAGAAAAAGAGCCCAAGAAAACAGTGGATTAGTTATAGCGTTTTAGCGAGAAGAAATGGTGCTAGAAAGGCAGGGCGATTTAAACCAAATTTGGGGGCTGATGTAAGAACTCAAAAAACACGTTTTCCATTATGTTAAGTGCGGTTTTACTGTTGGCCAATTTAAAGCAGCCCCGAACCCTTTTAGGTCTGCTGCATTGGGGCGCTCCCCTGTGCCACCCGAGGTCTCCAAACTGTGTCCGAGCACGCCCCGGCCCTGGCAGCCGAACAGCCTCTGCAGGAGCGAGAAGAAACACGACGGAGCTTCTAAGCTAATACGGCCCCTAATTATCAGACCCTAGGGAGCAGACCTTTTTGCCAGGGACAGGAGAGCAGGTCCCTGCGGTCCTGGACAACACTCTCGGGAACGCAGGGACACACGGCGGCCAGCGACTGCTCCTTTCCCTCCTCCCTCCCCGTACCCTGGTGCCTAGGAGGTTTAGGACAGCTCGCCCTCCCTCTGTCCGTCCGTGCCGGGCGGTGCAAGTACGGTGAACACAAAGGCATCGCTGCTCCGCGGTGCGAGCGGCGGGAGAGGGCAAACGCTGCAGCGACCTCGCGGCCCCAGGAGGACGTGCCGGGGGAAAGGGGAGGGATGGGGATGAGGGGGGCAGCGGGGACGGAGAGACAACGCTGTCCCCTCGCAGGGTTCGCTGCCCCCTCTCCCCAAGCCGGAGGATGGGATTTCGGTGGAGCTTTTGCACCAAAATCTGGTTGAGCAAAACTCGTCCGCGCTGCGCCGCCGGCACCAGGTCCCCGTGGCTCCTTTCAGCCAGAACACTGGGGTCAGGGTCCCCTTTCCCCTCAGCAAGCGGTGTAAACCTGGAGTCTACCAGAGGCCTGGGCTTAATCTGGATTCAGATCCGACTCCGACCCCCGGCCGCCAGAGATGAATGCGTCCCTTTGCCTGGTCTTTATTCCAGACTCTCACTCGCAGGGGTAGCTCCCATTAAATGCAGGAAACTGCTCCCTGGAATAAAGTGGCAGGAGCAAGGGTCGCAGGGCCAGGCCCCGGGGTTTATAAAGAAATCATTCACTCCTGCTTTCCAGTTGTCGCAGAGTGAGCTCGAAAAATATTTGTTTATATATGGAAATATTGGGGGGGGGAGAAAAAAGTGAAATAAGGGGAGCCAGTTGCTAGGCGGGAGTGCTGTCCAGATGTGCTGTTCACAGGGGCTGAGCCAGTTTCAAACCCTGCTCCACAGCAAAGGAAACCTTTCCTAAGGTCCTTTATCCAGACCTAGCCCGGGGATTTATTATTATTATTTCTTTTTTTCAAAGTTAGTAATTGAAAACAACGCTAAAACCAGTCAGCGGGTGCGGGCTGAAGGTTGCCTGATAATGTGAGCGAGTGATTTACTGGACTTTAATGCAGCGTCGATTATCTTTTAAAACGGATCGGAGGATTTCGAGGCTGGCTCTCTCGTAAGAGGCATGTTTAAAGCGAACACAAGTCGCCGCTTGGAAACACGAGCGAGGTGATGTTCCCGTGCCGCGCGGGGTCAGTTATTGTGAGTGCGGAAAAAAAAAATACGCCTGCAATTTATTTTTATGGTCTGCACAAACGGTATTGTTGCGTATATTAACTAATTCATAATTATACCCCTATTATGCTGTCGATTCGTTCCCACTCCCTTTCTCCCGGTTTTCTCAGGCTTTGAGAATTGAACCACCGCAAAATATTTACAGTCTCGAGTGTTTTTAAATGGGCTTTGTTTGTGTTTTACAGAATAAAAATCTCTATTAGTGTTTAAACAAACACCATGCCAGTCTCTTAAGCCTTCCAGATGTTTGCAATAAAATGTCAGGTTTTGCCTTTGGGACTCGAAATAAAATTTAACTACCTTCACCCTGTAATTATTCTCTTAGCTCTCCCTTCCTAAATTTATCTGCTTTCTATCAGAACAGAAAAAAAATCCGATTATGCATTTGGACTATAAAAACCAGCAGCTACTTTCCCTCCATTTTACCAGGACTTCCCTCCTGCTTGTTTCGGTACTGCAGACCAAGGCGCGTATATTATTTTTGTCACTCCTGTTTTCTGGGCGGCAGGAGGACAGTAGGCAGATCAGAAACGCACGTTTCCTGGGCTTAAGGCAACAAAATGCCCCTTGTCCCCAGGCCTTTCCCCCCATCCAGCCCCATCCCGGCCCCACTGTTCCCCGTGGGGAGGCGAATCGGGAACTTAAAATTATCCCTTAATTTCCACCAGCTCCGGGCGTCGCTTCTTCGTAGGGACTAGCCAGACCTGACTGCATTTCGGAGCCTCCCCGCGGAGCTATTTGGAAATAGGCAATTATGATGAATAATTCACACAAAGCAGTTTTCTCTCGCAAACAAAGACCAAAGTCCGGGCTAGAGACCCTTCTGCCTTCTCAGCTACTCACTTGAAACAATACAGGCAGGGTTAAAAGCCATGCATTTGTATTTACCACGCCAAACTTCAGAACAACCCGGAACGATAAGCCGGGGACTAGATCATCTCTCTCTTCACTTGCCGCCTACAAACCCGCTTCGCCTGCCTGTCAGCACGGTCGAGGAATTTCTGCAGCTTTCAGCTCTCGCTACTTGCTCCCGGGCGGGCTGGTCTGCTCCACGCTCCCTGTGTGCTGCAGCCCCCGGGAACAGCCCGGGGGTGCGCCCGCCTGGGATACCCCGGTTCATTCCTACGGGAGTCCCGGACCCAATCCCAGCTGCTCCTGCCTCCCGCTTTTTAATAAGATTTTTATTTCTATCCCTCCCTGTGCTGAGGTCTCTACTGACAGGTGAATCCACGTAGCTGCAGCTCTCGGATGGCGAGAGGCAAGAGGCAGCTCCAAGGAGGGCAGAGGTTGGCAAACCTACCGGAAAGCAGTGCAGTCCCCCCCAAAAAAGACTGCGCACCGCTTGGCTGCGAGAATGAGGAACAGAGGTGTCTGATCAGCCATGCCAGCTTGTCCACAGTTTGACACCCGCCACATTACCTTCCTGACAGACTTATTTGCACACACACACACTTACCCACCCACGAAGAGATGGCAAAACGAACCGAGGTCGCCCACAGGGGGAGGCTGGTGCCAAGGAGAAGGGGGGCTGGGCTCCGCTGCCCCCCCCGGGCGCTCTCCCGGCCTCATCTTCAGCGGGTCGCTGAGGTTTTCTCGCGGCCTTCTTCTTCCTACCCCTGCCCCCGTTTGCAGGTGGACTGGGGAGTGGTGTTAGCTGGCGAGAAGGGACTGAGAGATATCTCAAAGCGGTTCATAGGTCTGAGTTGGGGTTTTTGTTTGTTTGCTGTCTGGTTTTTGTTGGGTATTTTTGTTTGGGTTGGGTTTTTTTGCTTTTTGGTTTTGGTTTTTTTTTTTTCCTCCCAATAAATAAACTGCTCTTCTGGGATTTCGGAAAAGGTCTAGAGGGCTAAGGGACCTCGAAAAGAGTGGTGGAAAGCCGGCAGAGGGGCCATATCTAGGCAAGTTCTAGGACAAGATTTTTAACCAGAATCCCTGTCAGAGTTAGGGCACAAGAGCCTGTCCCAAGGAGGTTGTCTGCCAAGCATCTCCCAGAGGCCGAGGTGCTCAGTCTTGCCATGCTTGGGTCTCAGCACTCCTATTGCTCCCACCCCAGATCGGGGCACTTATGACTCCCCTATCGTTCCACGCAGCGTTCCTGTACGAGGAACAATGGGAAAGCCAGGCCAGGACCAGGCGTGAGGCAGCCCACGCGCGAGTGCCGGCGTGTAGATTTTAGACTAAAGGTGACTATTCTCAGCAGGGCATGTGAAAGAGATCGAAATCAGTATCACACAGGTAGCAAATAGCATTTACACAGGGACGTGCTGAAGAGCTACTTCTTCACAGATTATTGCTGGTATTACAGTTTGGGATAGTTTGAGGTGTTGGAAGTTTGTCTTGTTTTCTTTTATTTTGGATTATTTTTCCAGCCCACATGCAACCCTCAGCTCCCAAACCCACAGGACTGAGTGCGATGAGTGGGAAGATGAGTGGGCTTCAACCGCACACAGGGCTCACGGTCCCCTGCAGCCATCTCAGCCTGGGAGGAGCAGCGGGAGAGGCCAATCGTGTTTTCACCTCTCCCGGGTCCAGGCAGGACCACCCGACAGCCGCGTTGCCCCATTGTGTCCCGCTCTTGTCCCCACGCCGTAAAAGCGGCGTACCCCAGAAAACGCTGCGGGACCTGAGCACAGCATTCTCGTATGGGGCGCTGCAGGCGGGCAGCCGGTCCCTTGTTACCAAGACGGGATCCAAAGGCCGCTTTTCCAGGGAAGAAGGACGAGCTGCGCACAGCCTTTCAATGTGTGTTCGGTGAAAAACAAACCAGAAAAAAAAAAAAGAAAAAAAGGAATTTTTTTCACCCTTCAAGGGACTCTTTGAACCAAGAGAGGTCTCTGCGCTCCCCTACCTCATACATGATGTGTTATACTGTAAACGAGTCCGTTTAGGGCCGAACCCAAAACGCAACAGACTTTAATGGGACTATTCAAAAGATCTGCGGCCGCAGGATGTAATCCTCCTACTATGGAAACCAGAAGTTTATTCCGGCGTGCACCACTACAGAAGCAGGAGAGCAGTCTCCGGCCTTCTCACGAGCAGTGCTAGTGGCACAACTCGGGAACTTCAGACACGGCTTATTTTGACCCACGTGAAGCACGACTGCTGTGTAAAGCAGGCACGCCAAAAACGCGTCTTCAGGCCCCCCGAAAATGGTCATGACCCACTGGGCCTCGACGCCGGCTCCCTTTCTGCATCGCAAACCTCGCCTGCTCTTGCTGCGCGCCCGGAATTGACCCAGATTTATTATTAAGCAAGCTTTTATTGGCTTCTAATACTGTTTTTATGTAGTTTATAGTAATCAGAAAGCTGCCGGGGACTGGGTTCTCTCAGGACGAAATTTTGTGCGGTCGCGGGAGGAATTTCTCCTGTTGTCCCTTTTCTGCCGTTCGACCTGCACGCCTCGCAGGAATTCCGCCCGTCTAGACTAGAAACCTTGGAAGCAAACGGAGGGCAACGGATGATGACGCCGTGGGACACCCCTTGATCCAGCTTGACTTTTAGCACTCCGCCGAAGCATCTTCCTCGGCTCCCCACAGCGCATCGCGCTAATTCCCCGCAAAGTTGCGGAAACCCAGAGATATCCCCCCGCTCCCGCCTCAGTGCCGGCCGCATTCCTGTCGGGGTCACTTTCAATCGCGATACTCTAAGTGACATTATCTTCTCTCTCCATGCCTCCGAGGAGCCGAGACCGCTCGGCAGCGTGGGCGATGCTCGCCCCGCCGCAAGGCCTCTCTCCCTGCTCTGTGCTCGCCCCCCACGCGTCCCTGTCAGAGTGGGCACGGAGTCGTCCCGGGTCAAGGAGAGGCGTGTGGCACCCAAGGAGGAGGAGCCCGAGGGCCGATCCTGCAGCCCACCCCCGGGGAGCAGACTCCACTCCCCAGCGCTTTCAGGGCCGAGGTCGTGACGCCGGACACCGGGCTCGGCAGCCGCAGGGAGGCCGGGCAGGGTCGGCGAGGGGCTGAGGGCCGCTGGAAAGTCGGGGGCAAGCGGGAGTGGATAGCCAGAGCCACAGGCCACCGACCGGCGTGGCCAGGGCGCCCCGGGAGCACCCTCTCCCTCTCCCGCAATGCCGTCTTTCAGCCTCTCGCAGAGGCTCATTTTGAGGAGGGGGTGTTCAGCAGCCAGCTTCTGTTCGCGGGGACAGTCCCCCGGCCGGCCGGAGCGAAGGTTGGAAGCCTGTCAGCACTTCCCGAGACTGCCCGGCGTGGGCGCAGCAAGCGGGAGGTTCCATGTGAAACCAGCACGGGCGGCTCAGCCGCGATGGGCTCCTGTTTTGGGAAAGGCACTCCCGGCTAGCCAGAGGGAGAGGTGGGAGAGCCAGATACAGAGGGGACAGCAGCTCGCCCACGGGGAAAGGCAGCAAAGCAAACTGAGAGCGGGATTCTGACAGTTTAGCACAGATAGGGGCTTCATCTCCTGGTGGGAGAGCAGCCAGACTCTCCGCAGGGCAGAGCGGTGTTCAGCCGCCTGCATACAGCCATTCTCTCGTGCGTGGGTGGCAGGCGGCTAAATAGGTACTCCTGACTTTGGGCTTCAGTCTGGCGGGAACAGAATGACGAGAGCGGCCGCACAGCAACCAGACAAAGCCAGCCTGTGCCACACTGCAGCCGCGTTCGGGGAATAGGGACTCTGTCTTTGGAAAACAAAAACACAATAGCAATTAAGGGCCCATCTGAGCGTGACTGCTTGTTTGGCAGAGGCTGACCGGAACCCGGAGGCTTTCCCCTCGCCAGCGCACACGTTCGCTCCCGTGTCCCTTCTTCACCATCCATGCAAGAATCGTCCCGCCCCAGGAAAGGTCTCCAGCTATCGGGGCGAGACTCAGGTTCTGAGTGCCCCAAAATCGCCCGGGGACTGGGGGTAGGGGGGCATGAGCAGGGGGAGAAGTGTGGCCTCCTTTAAAAGCGCAGGGCCGTGCAACAACCTCATAGCCAAAAATGCCTTTGTAGCAATCCAGATTGGAAGTTTTCTTCTTTACAGATGTTTTGTGGCATATCGGTCTATTTGTTAAGATTCCCCTGTGCCTTGGTAATCCTGCTCTGCCGTATTTTACCCGCTCTGCGTTGATGTGGTTTCTTCTCTTGCCTTTCAGGATTATAAAAATCTCTCCCTCTCCCTTCCTCTCTTTTCCCTCTATGTTTGGGTTTCAGAGAAATGTTGGTTAAACCTCATCTGCTGCTTTCTTTCTCTTGCGATGGCAAATTCAGCGTCATTTGTGGACTTGCCCAATGCAAACATTGCATTAAGAAGTATTTCAAGGCATTTTATTGTTGCTCTGCAGTTCTTTGATGTGGTCTATAGGCACCAATTGTTGATGTCTCCCTGCGATTCCTCAGTGTCAGCATCTCATTTCTGTTGCTTCTTCCTCCTCCCCCCGCATTTCTCCCCTTTTAAAAATAAGGGTTTTGAATGGTCGCGACAGATCCCACCACTTCACCCACGAGTCACCGCTGCCCAATTTGCCAGAGGGCCACTTCTGGCAGCACCGGGCTGCCCCTGCCCTGGAGAGCACAGATTTCCCTGCCCACAGGCTGCAGGGAAGGGGGGCCGTGTGCCTGGCCGCCAGCCGGCAACTCTCCTGTTCCCCACTGTCACCTTCCCGCTGGCGTGTGCTGCTCTCCCCGCACCTCTCCCTGCTGCGGGGGAAGCAGAGAGCGGCCCGCACCGCTCAGGGGAGCGGGGACTCCGGCAGCTCCGGATCGCCCACTCCCGGGGCCGTCCGGGCGTGACACGCCAGCCCACGCGGGGACACAGCCTGCGGGGGAGTGTCTGCCTGTGCCCTTTCTCCAGCGACCGGCGGCTGGAGCCGTCTCGCCCCTTGGCTGCAACAGAATCAGAGACAGAGCTTCGTGCTCGCGTGGGTCCAGGCAGCCTTACAGTGAAATCCCGCTCGCATGTGGCTGCTGTGGGTCCGTTTCTATCCTCACAGAGGCAGAAGGGCGCATCCCCTGCACAAGCCGAGCGGGGCGCTGCCAGGCACGGCAGAATCAGAGCCCGAACCGAACTCCCTCCAGCGCGGGCACCTGGAGGGCTTTGGAAACATGGCCACGAGGGCACGGCCGACTCCCCAGAGAGCCACTATAGGTCTTATGTGGTCTGTAGGGACAGCGGGTTAACCCTGGTGGCCATCTTTGGGATGGAAAAGCCACACAGCCGCAGTGATTGCCCAGCAAGAAAATCACCCACGTTCAAGGCCGGTTATTCAACATGACCCTGTTCTTTCAGTGAGACAGTGATGGGGTCGGTGTCCCTCGGGTCCACCACACAAACACTCTCCCCTTACTCTTCGTTCCATTTCATTTTCCTTAGCAAAATATACTCCTGACCTCCGCAGAGGTGGGTCTCCCAGGAGTCAAACCCTTAGGCAGGTGACTGTGGCTCGGACAGTGAGAGGGCGGCCCGACAAGCCCTCCCAGCTCCTTCGAGGGAGTAGCTGTCAGTCTGCTGCTCCCGTCCGGCCGATCTTAGTATTGCCCCTGCCGTCACCGCGGGCCCGGCGGCGGCCGTGACCCTGGAGACCGGCATGCCTGTCCAGGCTCCTCCGGGTAGGACGGAGCAGACGAGAGAAGCAAGGGGTCGGGCTGGCTTTAGTAACGCCAGCCTACTCATCGCATCCCTGGGCTGAGAGCGTTGGAGGGCACACGAAGTTCATGGTTTTATCTGGGCCAACCCATTTTTGAGGAATGCTCAAAAGAGGGCTGGCCATGCGCCATTAAAAGCAGAGGACTCTCACACATAGGAGAGGCAGGCACTGACCTCTTCTCTGTGGTGACCAGTGACGGGAATCGAGGGAATAGCCTGAAGTTGTGTCAGGGTGGGTTTAGGTTGGATATCAGGAAAAGGTTCTTCACCCAGAGGGTGATTGGGCATTGGAACAAGCTCCCCAGAGAAGTGGTCACAGCACCAAGCTTGACAGAGTTTAAAAAGAGTTTGGACAACGCCCTCACGAGGCACACGGTGTGATTCCTGGGGCTGTCCTGCGCAAGGCCAGGAGCCGGACTTCGGTCATCCTTTCGGGTCCCTTACAACTCAGTGTGTTATATGATTCTATGATCTTCCTCCTGCTCTGACGAAGTGGGGTGGGGACCACCTGCCAAGCCGGGTCCTGGCCCTCGCCACGTCCCCAGCCGCGGTTTTAATTGCTCCTGGGCTCCTCGAAACCCGACGTGTGCGCTCCTCTCTCCGTGGCATCGCGCCCCTCCGCCAGCTCCGGGCAGGCGCATGAGAGGGAAGGTCCCATCGCACGCTCAGACAGCCCCATGTGCACTGGCAAAGACTAATCCCTTGTGAACGAGTAGGGAAGTAAGACTAGCCCTGAGCAGATGTTCCGGCAAGCAGAATCGCTCGGAGAAAAAGCCCCGTTCTTCCCCGCCGCCTCATTGCTGTGCTCTCGGCGCTCACTCGCTCTCGCCTCCCCGGGCCTCCCCGCGCGGCCCGATGACCTCATCCTCGGCATGTTTGCCATTACGCTTTGAGTTACCCAACCATTTTTTTTTTAAAAATTAAAAAATATAAATTGCTGCTTTGTGAGATCAAAGTAACGATTTCTGGTGCATCTGGAAACTGGAGAAAAAAATTGGAGCAGCAACAGTTGCACAACTTCAAAGTGTTTTTTTTAACAATGATTTTTCTCCTTCCTCTCCTCCCCAATCTTTCTAGCATCAGATAAAGACAATGGGATCCATGGCTGTTTTCCAAAGAAATAACCTGCCCAAAGGGCCGCACAAAATCTCAAGGAGACAGGAAACACCTTACACGGCTTTCTTCTTTCGATCAAATAGAAATAATGAGAGACTCGTCTTTCTACTAGCCCCAGTCCCGTCGCTACTAAACGGCGTCTGCGGACTGTGTTGTAACATGTAGGGAAACGAGTTTCAGGCGCGGGCTGCCACTAAGTCTTTTTTCTTTTATAGAGGTTTCTAACAACCCAACACATGCCCCGTATAACACAGCAGCAGAGTGTAACCCAATAACTTGCAGGGAAAGAGCAGAGGGCGGCGGCGACGGGAAGATTTCACCAGCAGACACCCTCGGGCTGACAGGGGATGCAGGGGACGGAGAGAAGCAGGTCGCGGGAGCGGCAGAGAAATTATTGTTTATTTGTAGGGATATGCCTGCCCCGGTACCCAAGGGATCGTGGACACCAAGAAGGGAGAAGAGCGGGTGGGGAAACCGCGCTCTCCTTAAGCCCCGCTCCCCGCCGGGGTAATTTCTTCGGGTGCTCGGTGGCCCTCAGTGCCATCTCTTTAGTGTTTCCAAAGAGAAACACCGTGACATTTCCCTTCTCTCCTCTACCCCTTCTCCCCCGTGTCCCTTAAGCCCCGGGGTCGGGGCGGGACGATGCTCGCAGCGAAATGCTGAGGCCGTAAAGGGCAAGCCCGCAGAGGAGGCGGCTCTAATGGCTTCGACCCTGCGCTCCTGACCCGGTGCCTCCCCCACACTTGTCCCTTTTGCCCCCTTAACGACTTCAGGACCGTGCCTTTGAACTTGGAGCAGAGAAGAAACCCCCGTGGGCTGGGTGGTTTCCTGCGAAAGGGAAAAAGCCGATCGCGACTCCTCAGTGCCAGGAGATGTATCTGGAGCCCCCGGAACAGAAACCTTCGCGAAGTTTTTAAAATTAATGGACAAGCGTAGGAGCAAAGAGAGAGAAGGAATCACCCAGGGACCCGCGGAAGAGAAATGGCAGGGCTTTGTCATCTGCTCGGGAAAGCAAGAGCAGTTTTCCCTCGTAGCTCAAAAGGCCGAGTTGGGTCAGCAGGAGCGAAAAAGCAGTGCACGGCCGGGGCGGGGGCTCTGGGCATTCAGTTGCACTTCTGCAGGAGATCCTTCCCTTCTCAATGCCTACTGCACCGGCGGCGGAGCTGCGCAACTCTCAGCTCCGCTTCGTGGTCCCGGCCTCGCCCGCCGCCTCCTCTGCCGGCTCGGGGGACCCCGGCGTAGGCCCCGCCGGCAGATGTGACACCTCTGTGTCACACCTTCCCCCCCCCGCCCTGACACTGGGCATGCGGGTCGGCCCGTGCAGTGTAGGCTTTACCGACCAACTTTTATGGTAGCTGCGTCTTCTCTGGTTTTCGCATTGGGTTTTTACTCCTTGTTTTGATTTTAAAACGCACGGCTCGGGCGGACGCCGTCTAGCCGGTATTACGCGATTAATTCTCTCTGCGGCTGCAAAGATTTGCAGGCTCCCCATTCCCTCTTTAGGTTTCACGACCGATCTCCGGTGACTTGGTTTCCAGGTTTGCACGGCGCGGCTTATAAGCAGTGCTTCAAAGGCCACTTTTTCGTTTTAACGTCAGCATTGGAAAAAAAGTTTAGCGAACACCTCCCACTCCCCGAGAGACTGTCACGGCGAACAAGCCCCACAGCGTCTCTGGAGAGAAGACACCTCGGCGGCACCACATGAAGCATAAAGACCTGGTGTCCCACCAGCTGTCGGGAGCTTTACAGCAGTCTCCTACGGTTTGCGACCATAAACCCGTGCGGAGCTGCAATAAGAGCTCGACCCTCCAAGCCTTTGCGCACTCCCTACAAATAATCATCATGAAGAGCTACAGAACAAACGTTTCGGGGTCGGGACCTCCGGAGCCGCAGAGTTTCCCTCCTACACAGTTTCACGGCTAAACGCCGAGCGGCTCATCCTTTGGGAGAGCACCTTTTCTTCAGCCCATTGCCATATTCCAAAATCTGACTGTCTAGAAACAGAGCTGGGTTGGCGGCATTAACTCTTCTGGTCCTCTAACCCTGATATGATATTTTCAAATTGTTTATCTCTCGTTTGCAACGGCAGATACATCACAGAATAGGGGGAAACACCAGGGGGGTAAACGATTTCAGAAAGCAGCTCATGTTTATTTCCGGAGGAAAAAAAATCCAAACAACAAACCAATCAACAATAAAGCAGAAACCTATTTTAAATGCGTCTAGAAGATCAATATTATCTCTTTTCACATAATCAGGGGTTGACACCTCGTTTACACGTTGCCGCGGCTCGAGAGGTTTTTACGACGCTGTGTTCGTATATATAAATACAAATACATTTCCTTGAGAGAAGCCCTCTAGAATTTTGAGTGCTGTGATTGGGTTTTGGTTTGGGGGCCTACACGTTCAGGCGGGAAATGGATCTTTCTTTGTCCCATTACTGAAGTAAGAACGAATTCAGAGGGGCTTGGGGCCAAACCCACCCAAAATAAACTGAAAAGGTCTGGACATAAACTTGAGTATTCAGTGGTTTGAGCTGGGTTGCCTGTCCCAGAAAGTCCAACCCCGAAGGTAGACAGACGAACAGACACAGGGACAGACTAGCAGGCAGGGAGATGAACAGATTTTGCAAGTTCGAAAAGGGAGTTTGCGTAGCCTAGAAAGGGGTGGCACAGTTCTGAGAGTGGAGCTCAGTCGGGTTCGTTTATTTGGATGGAAGTATACATCGCTTTTGCAGGCACTGTTTTGCTAGAAATAAAACTGCACCGACACTTCCCTGTCTAGTTCAGAGGAAGAAGGACGCGGAGTAAACTGTTCCTTATCAGCTGAACTTAAAAATCACACTCCAGACAAGACGGCCTGGCAGCTCAAACACTGCACAAAGAAGGGTCACAACCAGGGGCTCATACTCACCCGCTCTGCCTTGCCAGCGGGTCGTGAGGAAACACTTCTAGAAGCCTTCAAAGAGAACCCGGGCACGGACACGGCAGCCTGACGCATCCACACACACACACACAAGACGGTCCCTCCCCCTCCCGCACCCCACACACACAGAGCGACACTCGCGGCGTGAGAGGCAGGAGAGCCCTTGGGTGCAGGCTCCAAGCTGGGATAAGTTTCGGGAGCGGCGCGGGGAGGCCTCGCAGCCCCGCTGCTCTCTTGGGGCCACGAAGAGGGGAGATTTGCTGGGGCTCGGTGGCGAGATTTTGTGTCGGCCGCGGGGTTCCCTAGTACGCCTCCCCAGGCGGGCAGTCCCGGCTCTGTCAGGGCTCCGCCACGGCCGTACCTGGTCAGTGGCTGCGGGCAGACTGCCAGACAATTCCCCTCCTCGCCTGCCCTTTGCCTTCACCCCTGCAAGGTACGCCCGTAAAGCACGCCAGACCCACGCCCACAGCACTCCCAGCTCTGCACGCATCCTCGTTTATAAATGGCTCTACATGTACCTTCCTTCTGTAATTTTTCTTTATATATATATATATATATCTCACACGAGCTCTTAACTCTTATTCTTGATCCGTTTGCCACGACAATTGATCGCTCCGTGCTTAGCCTATTTTCAGCAACAGCAGTAACAGATTTCCAGGGAATTTTTAGCTCTGTCTTAAGGCTAGACTCACTTCTTCGGAATCGGCATTTTCCCTAGACTTAGTTTAATCTCTCTGCCCAAACAGATCTCCCAAAATATCGTATACCACTGCAGCGCCTTAGAATGTGCAAGGAGTCGAATATGTATGAATACTCCTTTCCCGACTCAAAGCTGCCCAGCTCGCAAGAATCACGGGGAAAAAACTAAACCATATGTGTACAACGCCACATTCTGTATTGCACTATAAGCTAAAGAGCTTTGCCGCATTGATTCAATGGAATTCATTAAAATGAAAGCCCGTGAAGATTATATCCGTATTTGGGAGGCAAATGCTTGTTTCGAAAATGTATTTCGGACACAACAACGCCTGGTGAGAGTTTGCGAGGCATTACGAGAATCGGTGATGTATGCGCCTCAGCCGCCCGAAATAAAAGCAGCTGAAAAGATAGTCGGTGGGGCTGATCCTTGGGACCTCAGGAGAAGACGGGTGCGGAGACTCCACGACCGGGATGAGCACCAGGAGGGCAGGGGAGAGAGACGGGCTGCTCCGAGTCGCAGGAATGATGCGCTACCCGCCCTCGGCACTGCAGCGCCGAGGGCTCCAGCACCCGGAGCCTCCCCCGAAACCACGGGGGGATCGGCAGGACTAGCCAAGCTTTGCCGAAAGAAGAATGAGAATGAGTAGCGGGATTTATCTATGGCAACTAACGAGAATGAGTAGAGGGACTTATCTATGGCAACTAACACTGCACCCTGCACGGAACGGTGTTGGGCGCTCAAGTCTTCATTTCTCGAAACGTACCTACTCACTAATTGTTTTCTATTTTCTTTCCTCTCCCAAACTGGTTTTCGTTGTAGGGAAGTTGCTGTAATTTTCGGCGCGGAGATGCTTGAAACACCGAGCACTGCAGCCCGCCGCTGTTGCCCTCCCCCGCTTGCCCCACGCACGTTGTCTCCCGAGTATTTCCACGTGAACCTGGAGTTTATCCTCTCGCTAATCCCAAAGTGCTCGAACTGTGGGCAATGATACATGACGGGGTGCTCGGTAACTAGCAAACTTATTCCCTACCTCAGCAAAACACGCTCGCTTTCGCCGAAAGGGGATGAAGGCAATCATTGCCTTGCATTAAGCCCCCCTCTAAAGTCCCTGGATGGGGATACAGAGGCGTGTGATTCTGCCCGCCCATGGGCTTGGGGCCCGAGGAGGACAGCAGAGGCGAAGGGCTCCGGACTCGCCCTTTCTTACATCACCTCTCCCGACACGCCGGGGCTTGGAGACTTGCAATACTCCGACTCCTCGGAGGAGATGCACGGCCACCCGAGGTTTAGCATCGCGTTGCAAGTCTGAGAGAGGCTCAAGGTTGGGATACACAGGCAGGATCAGACGTGGCTTTCCAAACCCCACGTCTCCGCTTTTATTCCGGAGGCATATTTAGCTAGCCCCAGCAAAGGCAGTGGGGAACGAATAAAGCCAGGAAAGAGGAAAGGGTCGTGTATCAGAGCTCGTACTGCAACGAAGGAAGGCTGGCAGACTCTTTTCTCGCTGCAGTTAGCAGGATCAGGTGTATTTTGCCCTGTTGCTCCTATTGCGGACTCTTGAAACAAAGTAATGTAAGGTTTCCAAGACAGCGTTAGCACGCTCCTGCCTCTTTCCCCCCGTTATGTAGGTGAGGGCTTCGGCCAGTCTTCGGCTTGTCTAGCATTTTTCGTGTTATGGGAATCGGGGAGAGGATAGTAAATAACTCCCGATGAGCAGACCTGACCGCCGCTGCACGGTCCCCTCACATATGTTTTTAACCACTCGGCCACTGACATCTTCCCCAGGCTCTGGCTCGCTTGAGAGGAAGCGCTGGAGAGGGGTGGACCAAGAGGAACTGGAGTCACACTCCTTTCCCCTGCAGGGATTCATTACCCCGAAAAAAGAGCAGGGGCTGCCCCTTTTACTGCTCTGAAATCTACTTGAGGGCGAAGAAAGAGCCCTTCCGGATGCAGAGATGTCGGGATAGCCTTCAGCGCTGGGGCTCTGTTCCGTAGAGTAAGCAAGCAGCGCCCCAGAGGGAGACAGGGACAGAATAAGGGGCTCGGAAAGGCCCCTGATGCGCAACTTGACCGTCAGGACGCCCCCTGTTTGCTTTTTAACGTTTGGGAGCCCAGAGGCTGCGGGGGAGCTCGGCGACACAGCCCAGCCCCTGTGCAGAGCCGCGGCACCGGGCTGATGGGACACTCCCGCAACACGGGCTGAGCCGGGCTCCCTCCCCTGGAGGACTAGTCCGAAAGCCTGATCTGCATCTCCTTGCACCCGCGGAGCTCGGAGTCCGCTCCCTCGCGCCCTTCAGAGCAGCGGGACACAGGCAAAAGCAGCCCACGGCTCCGTGCCACGAGAAACCAGTGCCCTGGTCCGTGAGCGGGGGCTGATGCGTGTGCCCCCCACTCCGCACCCCCCCGAGCCTGCGGCTGCCCCCTGGCGCCCCTCGCCGTGCACTGCCCTCCCCCGCCCGCGGGGACCCCCGCAGGACGCCGCTCCCCGCGCCGGGGGGAAGCTCCTTCCCACCCACGGAGGCCGAGCGACGCTCCCCACCGCCGTTTAACTCCTGCAACACCTTCCCTGCCAAACCAGTTTTCTCCACCGGCCGCTGGTTTCGAGGTGGGGAGCGGTGGGAGGCTTGCAAAAAACGCCTAGGGATGCACTGCCAGGGCCAAGAGCAGAGGGACTAGCTCCCCCCAAAAAAGACAAAGCCTAACCCGAACTATTTACTATTCAGGAAATTTAGTAATTTTTTCCCCCCTCCCTGTAGTGGCATTACCCTTCTTTTGATATCAGATCCTTGCAGAGGCCCTTGCATTCAAGCTGCAAGGAGGAGACAAAGATTAAGGAGCTGCAGTGGAGATGGTGGTGTAAGTTTCTTTTGGGACCTTTTCAGGCATTTTGCAGCAGAACAAAGAGTGTCAAGTTAGAAAGCAATAGCCTACAGGTTTCTGCAAAGCAGAGAACTTTGATGCTTTCACTGGATGCATTATTTATTACTCCGTACTGAACTGTCTGCCCTCCAGCACTTTTCACTCTATTTATTTATGCCACAAGCACCACTAACAGAGCATCTCAGGAAGAAATTCTGTAACTCATTGCCAAGAGAGGGCATCTTCAACTGGAAGGCTCAAAATACTTGACAAATATTATTTTAGCCTCCCGATATCTGTGTAATAAAGTCTCCTATGTCTCATTCATAGTGAGGAAACTGAGGTAAAGCACAGTTAAGCAACTTGCTCAAATGCATCAAAGAAATAAAAAGTAAAATATGTTTTTAGACTTTATTTGCTTAACCAAAGATCAAAACTCTTCTTTGCTGAAAAAACAGTAAAAGAACAGAATACTGCAAGGCAGACAACAAAGACCCAAATCACCTTAAAAACAACATACCAAAATAGCCTTGCTGATGCACATTTCATTGTTTTCTATGAAGTTGTAGCAAAATATTCTATGAAGCTGATAGGGAATACTCTCTATGTATTTTCATTCTCATCTACAGTGACATTACATGACCTTTTTTATTTTTTTTTTTTTTTTAATTTCAAGAGAGGTAACCTTGCAGCATCCATTATATTTCAGGCCACCCAGAGATCTCCCTTGACAAACTACTCAGCATCTACTGAAATATCCTCATAAACCACAAAGACAACATTCACACTTCAGCTAATCCATCTCTTCAAAGGCATGTAGAAAGTAGAGTGAAGCCCTTTGAGTCAGAACTTTGTTTGCTTAAATGAAAAAAAATGAAGCTTCTACTCCTGCCAGCACGTGATGCTGGTAAGCAAAGTGCATTAAAACAGCAGCGATGCTCATCACCTCCATTTTTTTTGTCAAGCTATACAGATATATTGTAACTCTGAAGTCTATTTTAACAACACTGTTTGTCTGGAGGAACTAAGCCCATTAGAATTAAGTCCCCTGCAAAAGTACATTTCATCTTCAGTGGAGCCAGAGCAACCCATACAGAAGTCAGGAATGCATCTGAATTCAAAAAATCACAGAATGGGTAAAGTTAGAAAGGATCACAGTGGATCATCTTGTCCAACCTCCCTGATGAAGTGGTGTCATCCTAGACCACATTGCACAGGATTGCATCCAGAGGGTTCTTAAATAACTCCAGTGAGGGAGATGCCACAACCTCTCTGAGCAATCTGGTCCAGTGCATGGTCACCCACAGTAAAGTTCTTCCTCACATTCAGGTGAAACTTCCCTGTTCCAGTTTCTGTGGGTTGCCTCTTGTCCTGTTACTTGGCACCACCAAGAAGAGCCTGGCTCCATCCTCTTGACAACTTCCCTCCAAATACTTACAAACATTGATGAAGTGCCCTCTCAAATATCTCTTCTTGAGGCCAAAGAGGCCAAACACTCTCAGCCTTTCCTCCTAAGAGATTCAAGATCCTCTCAATCCCACTACATCCTTGGGCTGTTTTGGCAATGGTTATTAAATATCAAAATACTTTTCCAACAGGTCACACCAACACTGCACAACCTGTGGCCTTCATGCAGCACATGTAGTAAATTCGTCCACTTCAGAGTTTCCTTCTAAGGGGGTCCATGTTGCTGAACATAAACCAGGAGTGTCACAGTTTGGATCAGTTGTCTAATGGCAGCAGCAATCCTCTTCAACCAGCAAGGCCCTCTTCCTTGCCTGACAATGTGCTTGCCTAGGGAACGCGCTACCTCTGAGACAGAAATGGGTTTAATAGTTCATGTCCAGCCTGTTCAGCCTGTGACTACACAGTAACTCCCATGCTTCTTGAGAAGTATTCTTGATGTGATGGGGAGAAACCTTCTGTGCACCAAAATTATAGTTAAACCACGGTCCTTTGAGATGCCTTGTCCAAGTGGATTCCACATATGCCCCAGGAACATATGACTGATTAGTTTAAGAGGCACAACCACTGAAGTTCAGCATTGTCTCTGTACATCTTGCTTCTTGTTGGAAGAAAAAAGTGTAGCCTCCATTTAGGAGCAAGAATCTCATAAGTAACTTTATGACCAGAAAGGATGGAAGACAGGGCATACAACAAGTGGCTAACATTTCTTGAAGAATCAAATAACTACCCAAATTTCTTCTCCCTGAATATCCACACAACTTCAGCTTTGAGAGTGTGCAGTTATGTCAGTAACAGAAAGTTGATGAGGACTGTCTAAAAATAATGAATGCCACACTGCCACTTGCAGTTTACATTTGGCCTGCAAGCCTAAACAGAAAATTGCTTATTTTCCCATTCTTGCCGTAGGAACATCTGTCAGACAGGCCATAAAGGAGTAAGTGTGGGCAGAGCAAACCCCAATCCACTCATAGATCTTTCTTGGCTTGAATACTCAAGAGGCACTTATTGAAATCTTTGTTATTCATTCAGCAAACACTATGAAGAGACTTTTGAAATACATTTGAACAACTGTTTCCAGTCACAATAAAAAGTCAGTCTCACAACATTCAACATACAGACTTAACTTTAGATTTTACTTTACTCAGAGAGAGATGTGGCTTAGGGAAGGAAGCATGAAGGTAAAGAGAGTGAATGAAACCAGAAACCACCTACACCAGAAATTTTGGATAATGCCAAAGAGTAGCCTTGTTTTGACAAGTTTAATGTGTATTTAGCTTAACAATTTCTTTCTGTAAATCCCGGGGCATCAGGAAAGAAGTTTAACCAAAGATAGTAGAGAACATAAATTCAATGTTTCAAACAGAGGTTTCATTATCAGCACATGACCATCATTTCACATTGCTGGATGACAATAAAGTCACACCAAACAGAAATCAAACCGACTGAGTATTAGATACAACAGCCTGTGGGACAAGTGACACTGTCCACACAAGATCCTACCTGTGCTTTGTACAACCCTAAGTCCCCACCTGGACTGTGAGCATCTGTTTTCAGAATGGTTAAGGATCCCATGAGAGATAAGGTATTACCTTGCTGTGCCATAAGCTGTCCCTTTCCACCTGTAAGGGTTAATCCAGTAACCCTTCAAATTAGACTCATACTGTCTTTACATTATTGTATCAAGGAAGCAGATGGCTTACTTTATGCCACATTCAGCCATGTGACTTCTCATGTCAGCTGTATGAATGAGGCTAAGTCCATGCTATCATAGGCTTTATAAACCAGCCTTTAGAAGCATGCTGTTACTCCCAAACATTTAGTAACTTCTAAAGACTTCAGTTCTGGAACTCTTGTCCTGACATTTCATCTTGCAGATACAGCAAAAATAGCACATCTGGAACTGATTGAGCCTTCTGGTATGGCACAGATTTGCTGTTCCTGTCTCACAGCCATGTTGGAGTGGTGAGAGGACAACAGACATTAAGCTCAGTGCTTAGTTTCATGTCCACAGGTGGCACAAGACCACTCATGTAGTGGATAATCTTGTCTTCTCTCATGGTGTTCCGTGACAACAATTTACCACAGCAGCAAAATATCTTCCCAGATGTTAAACTGTTTGTTGTACCTGGGCACACGTGCTCATCCCTTTGTGCAGGAGGCTGGCATTCAGTTTTATACAAAATAATTGTGAAAACAAAGCTGCTGCCTAAAAAGGAAACGATCTGTGAACCTTTCATTTGCACAGTAGTGTGGGACTGTTGCAGGTAGAATGATTTCTCATTGACACAAAACAGAATAAATACTCATCTGCCAAACCTTTCATTAGTGCAATGAACAAAATGACAGAAAAGACAGTGAGAATGAGTACAGAATCTTTTGTGGCAATAAATTTTCCATTCCTTCAGTTGTCATCTAGATAGGACTATGTAACAGAAAGCTTGATTGGGAATTCAAAGTTTAACAGAAGTCTTCTCTCACAGCCTAATGAGTTAAAAAAAGCCCCAAAAAACAAACCAAGACACAAAAGCTTTAATTAGATCAATTAATGTCACATATGATTATAGTCTTGCTGCAGTATTTCCTGTGAAACTGGCTGATGCAACCAGTAAGATCCCACTTTGTAAGGGGCTTCTGAATTCATGAGACATGTCTGGGTCTTTCCAAGGCTTTTGACTACACAATACATTGTCATTCTTCTTGCAGCTACTGTCAAGTTTACCCAGAAAGAATGAACAGATCAAATAATTTAAAGGAAATTAGATGGTCCAACACAGCAGAATGAGGGTTTGTTTTCCTGTCAAAACCAGATAATATATTTTCTGAACAGAAAACCTTTTCCACCAGACTCTCTATGCCAGCTTGCTATTTCCCTCTGTGAAGTAGTCAATCAGCCATAAACAGTTCATGTTTAGGCAGCATCCAGGGACTCAAATGCAGAGACCAAAATGGTGAAAGATCCATCTGTTGTCCTGAACATAAATCTAACCAAGCTGGACCACTGAAAGAGCACGCTCATTAGATTCAAGACTCAAACCCGCCGGGGTCCATATTGTTGCTATTACCAGAACCACACACAGACCTTCTGTGAGTTTTGTCATGATCCTTAAGCCATATGGATATGCAGAATGTGCATCAGAGCAGTAATGAAATATATGAATGAGTCATTCAGAATGGACCTCTGGCTCTTACTGATCCTACAGCAACTACTGAAATTAGTATTGTAGCTTATGAATAATAAGCTGTTTTGTGAAATCCCCATTTTGGGAAAACACCCAAAGGTTTTGGATCTGAGGATTCGATTTGGCTTTGGCTAATGGTTTCCCAACAGATTTCTGCTTTCATAAACATATAGCAAACTGTGGAGACCAGAAAAGTTAAAAGTTTCATGTTATAGTACAGCCCTCAATAAATCAGATCCAGAGTTCCTACATAAGGCGGCATAAAGGCTTTCATTAGCATTATTTACTGCTGTACTGTTGTCAGGCCCTGACCAAGGATAAGAAAACTTTTGCTTTGATAACCTATGGTCCCAAAACATTCAGATGCAGGTCAGTCCCCAAGGATCCCATTTTACTGTTCTTCCTTAGACTTTCAGCTCACTCTTATAAAGTTCTTAACCTTCAATGGATGCGGACATAATCCTGAAGAGTTTTGATTGAATTGTTTGTAGATAAACACACACCAAACCAGAACTATACACAAGGCCTTCTGGAGAATATGAGAAGCCAGATCATGGTGTTTGAAAACTAAGCATACTTCAACCACATAAAATTCCAGTATAATGTATAATATACATGCATGACAACTATCTGAGGCAGGGATGTATGCGGGAACAGTGCCAGAGTTCATTTATGAGGCCAATCATAATTTGTAGTCTCTGCTGAAGAAAACATTTTTCCTGAATCTAAAATTCTCAAAAATTGAGAGCACAGAACCGAGACTCACTCTCAGCATCTTCTGATAAGTGATAACTTCCTAGGAACAACTGACTACAAAGATAAGTATTTCAAGTGTATTAATGTTTCAGTTAGATCTTTGTAAGTTATTCACTGTGGAGTTGACCTTTTAGTTCTAAAGGTAAGTGAAGCTTACTAGGAGATGCTATGTCTGATACTCCACATCCCAACCACTACATATGTACTTCAGATGCACGAACATACAGGAATGGCAAACAAGGAAATTTTGAGACTAAGACACAAATTATTGCACATATTTGAAATGAAGGATTGTTGTTTCAGCTTTCTTTTCTTCAAAGAGAAACACAGCAAGGGGCAAGGATACCTCTCCACCTTTCACCTGTTCTTTCTTTGACTAGGAAAGATGTATTTGGACCTTTTTCTCACCCAGTTCTGGAAGAATCCCTAACAATGACTTCCGCAATACCACAGGCATGCCTGTACTGGCAGTGCAGCTGGGATCAGGAGTGTGCTTCTGTAGAAACTCCCCATTGACCCCATCTACTGCACTTCACCTGATGTCACAAAGAAGTCTCAAGGAATATGATCTGAATAAAAACAAACATGAAAATGCATTTCAGGAGTGCATCTACTGCACTCCAGATGTAAACAACCACTAAATCTCCAGCATACTGCACTAGAGTTAGTGTGAAACAAATAATTCTGAAACATATAGCAACAAGTCCTCTCCAACAACTGTTCTCTAAACACCCACTCTAACTCATCTGCACTACTTCGTTAATGCAAACACTGTCATAGAACATCATATAGAATGGGTGCTTACAAAAATGTTCCAAAAAGGAAATAGGAAGGTAGAAAAAGAATGAAGAGATCAGAGCAGCTTGGAATCACTAGTACTGAGCACACATTACTTCAAGCTCAGCTTCTTCCTGCTGAACTCTTCCCAGACACCAAGTAAAGGGCTCAAGAAATGCAAAGAGGCAGCCAGACTCAGTTCACCTAAGTACCTGAGTGCCAAGATAGTTAACTGTGCAGAAAAGCCATGCTCTAAGAAAACTGAAATAGGCAACAGATACCTGCAAACATCTACACTGGGATTATTACACTGGGCAGACACAGCTTTTATTTTGAGAATTTCTCCACAGGAGCAACTAAAATAAAAAGCTAAGTCAACAATCAGTAGGTGAACATAGCACTTTACATACATTAACTTTCCTGAAGCTGAAAAAACAGGTATATTTCCTTATTTGAAGGAAATAGGTCAGGCAAGTAAGGTTTGTTTGACTGATAGGATAAAAGGAAGGGAAACTCCCCAATATAATATTGAATTAAAAAGAGACAAATCAGTGAATTTGTTTGAAATACTGCTAAATATGTGATGCATTAAACCCCTATCCCAAAGAAAAGGCTCTTTTGAAGTTTTTCTTCTGCTTCACCTACATGATTTTCTGAAAAAAATCTAACCATTTTAGAAAGATTGCTCAGAATAGTTTGAGTAACAAACCAGAATTGCCTGTTGATGTTAAGCCCTTCCATAAATGCTCCTATTTCCTTTCCACTGCAAAGAAAGTGTGTTGAATGTTAGGTGACTTGGGTATCAGAAGTGTAAAGGCACCTTGAAACTATGATTTGTCTTTTGAATATATGCTCCTATCTTTGCCAGTGAAAAAGAGGTACAGGTGGAAACTAGTTAAAGGTTTTCAATGTCTCCATGAGCCCTGTCTTAGCTTCTCTTAAGAAAGATATTGTGGGACCTTTGCAGAAATCAATCCATATTAAACAGTGCCACTGAAAATACTTTATGCCAAGTCATTACACAGCAGTAACCGTGTGCCTTAATTCTTTGTCTTCGTTTCCATGCAGACTAATGCAGCTGTTACACACTTTTGTAAAACTACCTAAATATGCACAGCTATAGCTGTGCCCTTTTCTAATCTGCTACAGTTTATTTAATACCACGGACAATTCATGAATATACTTATTCTTTCCAGAGGATATTACCATGGACTCGTCTATACTGAGTTTGGTTTCTGATCATTCTGCTTCTCTAGTCTTGACTAACTTTAGAAAATTCTGTCATCATCAAGTTCTTCCACGGCAGTTCTCTTCTTCAGATCCCTAACAAATAAATACAGGCCTCAGCACAGATCTGGAGATACTCAGTTCTCAACTTCATGTTATGGAAAATTAAGTATATATTTCTGAATCAACTCACTATAACTAAGTAGTGTCTTTTTTAAAAAAGCAAGCAAACAAACAAACAACTGCACTATGTACAAACACCCTCTCCTCCTCTGGGTTTACTAGCTCTGTCATGTAAGACTGCAATCCTTCATGACAAACGCCACAGGCATATAATGGTTACAACCTGCCAGAGAACAGGATTAACTCAATTTACATTACAGTATACCAATTTCAAACACAGCACCATGAAGTGTAATGATACAGCTAAATATGCTAGCACAGGACCAGGAGGGTTTTCATTACCTACTACTCCTCTTCTGAACATGGCATCTCCCTTTGGCAATTCCCTTTTGCCACACGTTCCCTGACAAACGTCATGGTCCATGAGTCCCAGTCTGTGGATCTTGTGAGGCCTAAGATCAGTTCAGCTAATACCATTCTCCTACCGTCAGGCTCTCTTGAGGCTCAATAATGAAGAGTTCATAAAGATCTGTTAAACTTCACTCTGGCTCTGACTTTAGAAAATTGCACCAAACAAGTAATTTTATAAACTTTACAGAAAAGTTTTCTGATTCTCAACCTAGGATTTCTTTGAATCATGATTACGTCTTTTCCTCTACACCTTTTCTAAAGCAATCCTAGACTTGATGCTGAAACTGAAAATCCTGGAGCTCCCTGCTAAACTGATCAGCAGGCAGAACAGGAGCTGCTGAAGCACATAATTTGTCACTGAAGTACCTCAGACCTGACCAGCAGGATGACACAGGTGGCAGAAGTGAAATTCAAGTCCACTTTCTGGATTCTTTGGACTGATTATCAAAGAAGTCATTAAGCACAGTATCCTGTGAGTTTTAAAGAGACACACTGACTCACTTGAAACAAACTATGTAGATACAAAAGTCACACCAAATTTGAAGACACGATAGGGAGAAGCATTAAGTTCTCTCTTCATCACCCTGACCATTTCTGCTTTTATTCTGGTTATCCAAAACATGTTCAACCACCATTTCAAAGCTGAATAACCCCCAATGGAATGAATTATCCATCTGTAAAAGGATTACATGCACAGCTAAGTATGCTTTTGAAAGGATTACAGATCTTTCTTCTAGATTCTGATCACTTCACCTATACTTCAGCTTTTTGCAGCAGTCAATTGAAAAATCCAAAACTCCATATAGGCAAACTTATATTCTGCTTTTGCATAATTTCTTTGTGAATTGTGATTGCTTCTGCCCTCTCTCTTTGACTATGAGACAAGCTTAATGATGGTCCCACTGGAAATATGCACATTTTTTAATGCAATCACCTTCAATGTTCTACTTAGATCTTCCAGGGAAAAAAGCCTTTGTTTCAAACCAGAATGATTAATAATTAATACATGATTTTGTCACAAAAAACAAAATGTCTGTCCCATGATACGAAAGTCCTTGCAACTACTTGGCAGCTTCTATCGAAATCCCACCAGTCTTTTTATTTCTTGATAGATGGGGGCAGCCAGTTCTTTGGCTTTCTCTGCTCCATCCTCTAAAACCTTTATCAGATGGGACTTGTCTTCCTGGAGTTTCTTGATTTCACTCCTGATAGGTGCAAATTTTTGAATAACTGACTCTGCGACCACCATTTTGTAGTGAGCAGTGTCGAGACCAGTGGATTGGTGCAGCACTTCTTTGATGCTAAGCCCTGTTACTGCAGCATGAATGGACACCAGATTGGAGACACCAGGGCGACTGGCTGGGTCATAGGTCACCTCAGAGGTAAAGTCAGTCACAGCTTTGCGAAATTTCAGCACTACTTCATCAGGGCTGTCTGTTATGTTAACAGTAGCTAGCTTCTGTGGGTCTGACTTGGACATCTTCACTGCTGGATCTCTGAGGGATTTTATTTTCTTTGTTGCACCTTAAAAAAAAAAAAGAGTAATTACAAATGCAGACAATGATTTCTTATGACAATTGCTAAAAACACATGATGAAGGTCTTTATCCTTTCTCAAAAATGAGTTGTGAGCACAATCACTTATGCACCATTTAGTCTTTATGCCCTCCCTGTCCTTCTAAGAAGCCACCTTTCTCCCCCCATAAATTGAAATCTCCATCCCTCCTGTTCTCACCAAGCAGAAACTTCTGCTGGGACTCCTAATATTTTTTGTGGGTAACATGCTGATTTTCCCTCAAATTTCTCCTCCCTTGTATTACTGGCACTGGAAACAAGTTACCTGGAAATCATGGATGGCACATTACTGAAAGATTCTGAGCAGTGGAGAAACAGATTAAATCCACTAGCAAAAAAGAATCCCAGAGCAGTTTATCTCCTTACTTCATGAAACTCTTCCGCTCAAAATCACTTGGTAACTCTCCTAAATCTCAATAAAGACAGTTATTAAAATTCTCTAACTGAACACTAACTAGCTCTATTAAAGTACTGTTCAGATAAGAAACTGTACAAACTGCTAAGATATGTGCATGTACATGAAATAGAATAGTAGCCTTAAGGGAATATTGCAAAGTACTTTAACAGCATCAAGCCAAACTGTTTCAGTCTTTCACCAAGAAACATCATTCATGGAGTACACAGAGTATCATTGATCTAAAGAGTATTTACATGATTTATTTTTAGACACCTAACACAGCCAATTAAATTACCTGCATACCCCTCATAGGTGGCTTATGTACTCAGTAAAAGGATAAGGGTTTTTCCAACATACAATTCAGACTGCCCCAGAAAGTACTCTGTTCTGAACCACCTTTTGGCAAAGTCTGTCCCCTTTCTGTAAATTTGAAGAATCCAGGTAATTCCACTGCCTACAGCTAATGAGTCCCTAACTTCTCCATTCACGTAGGATATTTTGTGGGTTTGCATATCCTTATGAAAGAACGCTTTTTATAAGCAAAGGGAGATGTTCCTTTTTTTTTTCTTTCCAATTGAGCTTTTTATTTATTGGTAAACAGTGTCACCTGCATCACAGGCTACACTCAGATCTTCTTTATAGTGCTTAGTATTCAACTGCTCATTAGAAACTGCAGTTTGCAATGCATAGTATTCTCTAAGCTCCACTTTAGGTCTAACACCATTTATGTCACTGAGGCTTGAAAATTGAGAAAGGTTTATTACTGCCTTTCTTTTCTAAGGTGAGAACTCCTTGCCCTTTTGGGGGCGAAGGTCTCTGCTGTGCATTCCTCTACATTACTTACAACAAAGATGCAATGCTTCTTCCTTGCCCAATTCTTCACGTTTCTTAACAAACATGCCATTTGTGCCATCTGACTCCTCCTCACCCCCCGGCCTATGACCTTATAGCTCAAAAATGGCTGAGATGATTTTCCTTATAAGTCTCCCTGAGTCTAAGATCAAAACTGGAAAGTCTTAACCTCTGTAAGAGACATGTATTGAAATATGCAAGTATATATTAAACACCCCTAAAATTTTTTTGAGCACTGTACCAATAAACCTACAGATTGTTTAGTATGCTTAATGTAAATATCTACCACTTGGACACCGAAGAATTCTGCTTGCTAGAGGTCTCTTGTCTTGTTGATTACATGTCTCCCGAACTAAGAAACATGGGAGTAGAGACCCTACTCTTAAGAAGGCCAATACTCAAAGAGCAAGGCTGACTGGCAGCAGCAGAGTGCATCTGGCCCCTGGACTAGAATACCAGACGTCACATACATTCCTCTACCAGGGATTTGTAAAGCCTTATGTCTGTCTTGGGAGTTCAGTTTCACAGCCTCTGGTCTCTTGTTGTCAGTTTTTAATTTTCCACTCCCTTAAGCACGAGTTTGTACCCTTTTCTTGGTCCCTGAAACTATTTCCACTATATTTAAATCCATCTTCAACCTTAAAGCGCAGTTAAGGGGAAAAAAAATTAACCAACACCAGCTCACTTAAAATGGCTTTGGGCACAGGAAAGAATTCTCCATATTTCTTGTTGAAATGTTGTGCTATATCTTGGGCTAGTTCCAGGTGCAGGACTTGATCTTCTCCAACAGGAACATGTGTTGACCTTTTAATAAAAGACAGATACAGGAAATTCAGCAAAGCTCTCTGGTTCTGCTGAAATGTTACTCAAGACTGTCACAGCCTCTGCCATGACTGAGGGCCAGATTGAGCCAAACACTCAATCCCAGCTAGATATAAGTGCTGTGGGACAAGATACGGAACTGACCATATCCCAGGATGAGTTTGCATTTTGCCCTGAACTGAAGCACATCTCCAAGGGCAAAAATAGCCATTCACAAAAACATACGTGCCAAAGATATATGGAAGAGCAACTCACTAAACTTAGCTCAAAGAAGGGTTTTTCTAGTATCTCATCCTGTCTCTTTAGAGACCAAAGAGAACGTGTTATAGCGTGCAAATAAAGCAAGAAAGATACACAAAGCATAATGTGCAAGCACATTGTCATGTCAAGTTTCAGAAAAACGTAACTGTTGTTGAGAAGTTAGTACTGAGGATGTACGAAGTGAAGGAAAGAAGAGAGTGGTTCTTCCTCATGGGTCACCACTGTATAAATATCAAGTGGCCCAGTGCCTCCACTGTCACAAGTGCTATCATTAGAAGATTAGAACTGTCAGATTCAAAGGATCATTTGATCTTCTGTATTGAACTCAGTGACTTGCATACACTTCTGGAGGAAAACACAATCTGCATCAGGGGACAAAAGGAGGTGAAGAATCCATTACTTTCCCTGGTGATTCTTTCCCACAGTTAATCATACTTGCTAAAAATGTATGATTCTTTCAGATGAGGCTGACTTGAAATCTTGCCAGCTTTTCATTACTCTCCCAACCCCCAGCAGATTTTTTTTTTTCCTAAGGCTTGTGGAGTATTCAGTTCTGAATCCTGGATATATTCCAGAGTACGGAAGTTCACTGTGCATCTTTTAAGTTCCCAGAAAATTTCAGTTCAACATGGTACTCTTTCGTTCCAATTATGAATTACTGGGCTGACATCCAAGAACCAATTTGTCCACCTTTATTCCCCACCAAACAGTCAGCAAGGCAACCTAAAAACAGTTACAGTAGCCAATAGGAAGGAAATCACAGTGGCCTTTAACTAACAGAGAGAAAATCAGTTACTATAATCAATATACTTTAAGTAGGTCAAAAGAAATGTTTCCATATGTCAAAATGGTTCCATATTCACAAAGTTTGGCACTAAACAGAAAACATATTATCTCTAGATTATTTTTTTTAATATTTCTGTTCTGGTGCTATTTTTACTCCTTTCTGTCATATATTTACCTTCTGTCCATTTTCCTGTCTCTTTGATCCTTGGTTCATCTGAGCACTGTTTCTCCCCCTCCTCCAGCTCTAAATTCTTCTTCATGACAATCATTCCCTTCCTCTGTTTCCATTTCTCCCTAATTCTTGTTCCTTATAGTATTTTTTTTTTACATTAAAACATTTATTACTAAAGATATTATGTCAAATTTCTTCAAAGAGCTAGGTTTTTTTCTTTCACTTTTTGTTTTGTGCTCTGTGTGGACAGCCTGCTGTTAATACATATAGTAGCAAACAAGCCACTGGCTTTACTAATGAAATAGGAATCACATGATCTTATTAGAGATGGAAGAGACATACATGGTTGAGCTCAATCAAAAGAAGGTCATTTGACCCTTAAATAGTGCTTGACCATCAAATGTGACTCACCGCTAGGAGTATCATTGTAACATTCAAATTCATTCTGACTTCTGCTTGTTTCCCATTATTTTTAGTTAAAATTCAGGTGAATTAGAAATACCGATTATTGGTCTTCTAACAGTATTGTTTTCCCCTATATAATCACTTATGATCTAGAGAAAGGAAATTTCTCTAGATACATTTTGCTGAATTAACAACTGGCTAATCTTCGTTACTCTGTCATAATTCCCTCTCCTCATAGTTCTGTATTACTTTTCTGTCCCAACAAATACTCTCAACTTCCCTTCCGAACAGTGCCACAAAGTACATATGCTCAGAACATAAAAATAATTAATATATAGTGCATTGTCTCTGACGTTTACTTACTGAGACAGTTTAATCATATTATGAAATACAACCAGTCACAAGGATGTTCTGTCAGCAAGACTACAGGTTTAGGCATGCTGAGTCACCAGTCTCTCATTAGGGGCTATTTCCATTGCAGCACACAGTACACCACAGAGAAAACTGAACTAGGCCAGGTACTACAAGGTGCAGTCAATTACTCACACTTTTTCATCAGTATGAATCAGTCTACACAGAATCCCACACTAAAACTGGTATAGTACATACAGACAGTTTAAGTATGTCTACAGTAGCTTGCATAAAATAAAGCAAAACTACTTAAAAAAAAAGTATGTGTGTGAACATGTAATATCTATAATTAACATTGATCTGTTATAACTTCCTAAGAATTATTCTCAAGAGACCAGCCTTTTCTCTTTACAGCTCTGTCAGTGGCTTTTCAGCCAGGCTAGATTTCAACTGGCCACTTCAGAGTCTGTCATCCATTTCCAATCTTCTGATCTAATCACGCCCAGCTCTCCCACTTAATAAGTTAGCATATTGACCTGACGAACATTCATTCTAATGGAGCTGAACAGATATTGCCCATGGGCTCACATTCTGCCTCTTACTTGTACAGCAAAATATCTGCTGCTTGAAGCACAGGGTAAGTCAACAAACCAACAGTTCCTTCGCTATTCTGGCTGGCACGCTTAATCTGTTTGAAAAAGAAAAACAGAGAGGAGTCACACTTTTGCCTAATGGTATAAAAATCTGTGATATTAGTGAATTAGAATTCTGACTAATTAAGCAACTTATTGTTTAACTCTAGAGAAGAGAGTGCCATGTAAAATCCATTCCTTATGAATACATACATTCTGTTTTATGTTCTGTATTTATGGATTTCCCTACACTGTTCTGATATTGTAGAGGGAAGAAAACAGAGCTTTGTGTTTTGTGTTTGAAACCTTATTAATAAAACTGATTTCAAATGCAAAACACTCAGGCTGGGTTACTACACTTAATATTGATAAACCCTACTTTTTAAATAGCATTTTCAGAAATAAATTTTTGAAATACTTTACAACAGAGATATAAAGCATATGTAATACCTGTGTTTCACAGAAAAGAGATTAAGACAGTGATCACACACAGTCACAAGGACAGTCAGCAACAGCTAGGAGAACCCATAGCTACAAAGTCCAGTGTTCTCTCTGTTAGCTCACACTGCTCCCCACAATCCACCTTCAAGTCTTTTACTGCTTTACAATATGGATCATTTAAATCAAAATAGTCAGGCTACAGATACTAACTATGTTCTAGCAATGGCATATCTTTGTTTTGCTTTTAGCAATAGCTAAATATACTAAACCCTTTGAAATCTTAATTATTTAATTAAGACTGTTCAAATATATTTAAATTTTTCTCACTCTCTCCCACAGATCCTGTATTCTGTCTACATCTCTAAGTGCCTAGGGTTCAGGGAACTTAATTTGCAAAGCCTAGCACCTGTAACACCTATCTGTAGATTGGGAAAGTCAATCCAGTCAAAGCTGGATTTAAGAGCTTAACTTTAGAACCTCAGGTTTTAAAAGGTTTGCTTTAATCTATGCCATGCATTAATGCTGGTTGCTGTATTTAAGTTTTACTGGTTTTATTTAATTAAGAAGAAAAACAGGAAAAAAGAAAACATCTGGAGGTATTTAAGGCTGCTCTGAACTCTGCAAGCCAAACTGCTCTTAAGCTGCTGGGTTTTTTTTCCTTTTTCAGATACTTCTCTCTCCTTTTGCTTTTTCTGCTTACTAAATGCCAAAATAAAATACAAGGAAATTAAATGAAAGAACTGTTGATGCCATCGTGCTGATGCAGTACCAAGATTAAGAAGAAGAATATTTGAAACTTGTAAAGGCAAACATTTAAGATACATTATCACTCAGCACATTTTTTATATTTACAATTTCTACACTCCTCTTCCAACACAGGACTCTTTTGAACACTCTTCCATAAAATCCACAAAACAGCCACTCTTTATAGTGGAAAAAGAAAAGCTGTTTATGGAACTCCTTAATCAGTTAGGCTCAAGGTTTCCACTACAATATTTTGTAGTAGTTTTGCATTATTAAATAAGCATTGAAATTACTGAAATAACACCAAACATTCTAGCAAAATCAGTTTAACAATACTAAACCAACCTCACATTTAGTACAGTTCCTGCAAGCTTCTGCCAATAATATTACCGTGTAGCTTCCAACAGGAAAACTTTCACTGAGGGCAATAGACCTAAAAAGACACCTTTCCCCATTCAATCACAGGACTATAGAACTACTTGATAACCAAAATATAGTTGGGACTTCACAGATAACAAGTATTTCAAGGACAACAAATCTATTGAATTCCCACGTATTTCCTTTTGATCTATGAAACTGTCCATACCTTCCACTGGGGCAAACGTAGCAGATGTGGCACATTAGTTAAGCACCCAAAAATCCAGGCAAGTTCTGCATGCTCAGGAACCTGAAAGTATGAAGCCAGAGTCTATTTTAATCTTCTTCATTTATGTGCATATTTTCTCAAAATCAATAAACAATATAAGAGATCAGAAAACCATTTTTTTAAATATTATTTTTTTCAGTAAGGTCAAGAGACAAGCTAATGGAAAATTTTAGACACTGCCAGGATTGCATATCCTACATTCAGGCAGAACAGCAAAATTCTTGATCCTATCATCTCCTATTGTAAACAAGAAAGAAAATGTTTTAGCAACAGCAGAGTAGAACACATATAAACTAGCCAACTGCTTGCCACTGGGCCATCAGCCATCCGCTCCACCCATGGCTCCAGGAGCCCCATTTAATCTCAGGCCAGACTGCCTCTAGTCCTTGCCTGAGCCATACTGCACCGCAGCATGCCTGGCAGGAAACTAACTGCAGGTCCTTCTCAGAAGCCTGAGCTAACTGCCAGGGACAAAGAAGAGCCAGGCTGCTCCCCAAGGCTGTGGCTGCAAGAGACACAAGCCAGGCAGGATCAGTTATCTCCCTGACCAGGACAATGCACTGATAGGGTAAGGGTGGTGGCAGTGACAGCCTGGTGACCAGCAGACACAGAAAGGTAATTAGTCACATCTGAGGATGATCCAGGGAGCCCAGTAAGAAAACTGGGGCAGCAGGGACAGGGTTGAGCACAGGGACACTGTGATGTACCTAAGGTGAAGACAAGAGGCCTGAGCTTAAGTGGAGCTCTGGGGCACTGGGCAGAAAGCACATAGGTGGAAGTTCAGGTGAGGCTTGTCAGGACTTTGTGTACACCAAGAGGTCTTAATGATCCTGACCTGTCTGCAAAATGGGATAACAGGTGAAGTCAAACTACAGGACAGCCTGAACTGAGGTTTAATTTGTCCCTCAGTTCTGCAACCCTACCACAACTAATATTGATCTCCAAGTGAAAGAGGAGCATCAGGCCTCCAAACAACCTTTGGTACAAGAGTGGTTTAAAAAGATAAAAAGAGATCCCACTTAAGCTCATACAACCAACTCTTCATTTAACATTCAGAGGAAACTGTGGTGATAGTGAAATTTTAATAATTTCAGAAAGACATTAGATGGAGTAGTTGCCCCCCTCCTCCTAATAGGAAGATCTTCTACAGGCAGAGACAAGAAATGTGCTCTGTCAACAAACTACATTGGATGAATCCATGTTTAGCTTCTTTACATACACTCTTCAGATTTTGCATTTCAAATATTCATTTCCAGACTAGTAAAAGACGCAAGCATTGCTGAGGCATGCATTGTTCTATAATTTCTTTCCTGTCATTCTCTCTGTTGTTAGTTAGCTATCTAACTGGTAATCAACAAAAGAAAAAAGTGACCTACATTCTGCTCCTTTGTTTACATGTTCGATCCACTCCTTTCAGTATTGGCAGGTTTGAATGTCTAAGAGCATGATAACTGTCTCAAGGATGTTCAAAGCTTTGTGTTTGCAACATGATATAACAACCCAGATGGAAGGCAGTAAACAGTGTTTGTCAACAGGTAAGAATTACCAGCATTATTAATTGAAATTCCTTTGTTATCACATTTTAAATATAGTGATTTCCTAGCTAGCAATCACTGGACTGTTTTGGTCACCGGTGTTGTGTGGGAGGTATCTGACCTCAAGGGAACAGCTCAGTGGTTAAAGATGTGAAATATTTCAGGTTGATTCTCTTTCCCTTCTTTCTGCCTTTCCCATGGTTTTATTTTTTTGCAATTCTCTCATGCTTATTTGACCTGCAATCTTCTGTGCACAAGACAAAGTGCAGCAAGATGCACCAAATATATCCTCTGCAAAACACAAAGAATAAACTGAACTTTATAAAAAATACTAAGGTCAAGACTCCTACTTCATTTAGAAGGAATCACCATCTGGTTCAAAGCGGTTTCTCATTTCTTTCTTCTAGTCACGGATGCACAGGAGTTGGTGCTCTGTTGCACTTGTGTTGAAAAGGGACTCTTTTTAAAAGCTGTGCAGTCATTGATTCAGCTCTGTCACACTTTGCTTGGACAGCCAAGACTGCACGTGTGTTTCACTGGATCAGTGGATTTGACAATACATCACTTACCAAATCACCAAGTGATCTAAACAGCATTTGTGGAGCTGAAAACACAGTTCTGGGTCCTACCAAGTTATACTCATTTCTAATTCTTAAACACACACAGTCCTTTCCTAAGTAAGACTAAAGCACCAAATACCGTGAGGAAAAAGCCTGATAAAAGGGGGAGAAAATAAATAAAAGTGCACAGAAGGGTAATGATTTCAGTTAGAAAAAAATCCACTACTGGAACCTAATGAGTTAACATTCATCATCCAAATTGCAGTAACTGACTGTATGTTGGTGTGTGAATCAGGAGGTACTAGGATTAAACCACAAATCATTTGTCAGACTAAATCACGGTTTAAGCTACTGTGTTTTACTTGGCAACAGGGGCAGGTAATTGCTGCATTTGGTTGGTCACCATGCCTCAACTCAAATGTTACTCATTTAGCTACAGTATTCCATCAGTTTGATTGGAAAAATCTTGATACAAAGAAACTGGAAGATGCTAAGATGTATTTGACACCATAAAATAAAGGCCCAGTCTACTCTTCCTTCCACTGAGCAAAACCAATGGATCACAGTAAGGAGAGGCCATCCTCTCAGACAAACTCAAGCAGTTTCTTGCTGCAAGTCCATTTAAAACTATGAGCAAACATCTTCATTAAGCAACTGAAACATAAGAATGCAAGAGGTAAAAATGTACTGCAGCATAACAAAGGTAGCTGTAGCCTAGTGCAGAAGTAGCAGCAAGAGATGGCATTTAGAGTGAACACAGGAGCCTACTGCTTCCTACAGTATCTTCCCCCCATACTTCTCCAGCATCCATAATTGTTATACTAGGGAATATTGAAAGGTATGATCCCTGGCTCAGTCCTGTTAGTATCCAGGTTCTCCATGAATATATCTAATGCCATTCTGAACTGTCTGATACTGCCCACTTCACAACCACATGCATCAATAAGCTCCAGAGGCTTAAATGGGATGTGCAAAGAAATATCTTAATTTAGCCACTAATTTATCCATCTTTGTTTGCTACTTTTGAATACCACCTGTTTCTTGTATTGTACAATTTGGTGAACAATTCTACATCCAGTTTATTTAGTGTTTTTCTGATTTTGTAAACTTTGGTTGCACATATGCCTCAGCCCTCTCTTCTTAAAACTGAAGCATCCCTGACTTCTGATTTTTCCCTTTTAAGGCAACTATTCTATCTCCTATTGCATTAATTTCTCTTCATTGTATCCTATCTAATTCACTAGTTCCTCCTGGAGATGTAGACACTAAAGCTTTATCCAGTAATCAAAAAATGGGCACACTAAGGTTTTGTACAGTGCCAAAAGATCATCTCCACCTTACTCTCCTTATTTCACCAGAAAACTCTTCCTGGTGATATGGTGATGATGACATACTGTTGGTTTTTTTGAAAATTACTTGTGCTGAGCCAATGAATTCAGTTAACATCAAGGTTGCACATTTGATGCCTGTATGGAACATTCCCTTAGGAGATGGACTTGATGATCCTTATGGGTCCCTTCCAACTCAGAATATTCTGTGAAATCCAGATACATAAGTTTAGAGAACTGCCAACGATGACTCCAAGACTTTATTCCTGTATTGTGACTCAGCTCAATACTGTCTAAGAGAAGGTTTAATCTAGACTCTTTTTAACCTTGCATTTAAAGCTCTTCTACCCCTTATTTGCTTACCCACTGCTTTATGAATTCTTTTAGAGTTCTTTTCCTTGGCATAGCATTTGGCTACTCATAAGAACTTAGCATTGCCCACAAACTTCTGTTCACTACCTTTTTCAGGTCATGAAGGAAGATGTTGACCAGAATTGCTCCCAGCACGAATCCCTGAGGAACATGAGAGGCCTTTTACTTGCTTTTTTTTTAAAGGAGCTCACCCAAATCCTAACTAGAACTTCAGGTAATAAAAGTATAAAAAGTTCCAATCAATTCAGGCTATGCTGTGTATACCTGAACCAGTTCAGAACTCAATCTGTTTTCTGTTTTAAAGTCTGACAATGGAACTACTCTCTGGAGCTATGAGGTACTTCAGGAATGCTCCACCTTCCCAAAAGAGAACAGATAATACTAAACTTAACTCTTTTCCATAAGACATAATTTTCTCAGCAGTGCCCTCTCCCCCAAATACCTCAGTATAAAAATACGAGTGGTAGGGAAACAGCATTACATCTCCAATGAACAAAATTCACAACAAATGACAGTTTCTGAACTGTATGTCAAACCAAACTCCAAGGATGTCACAATCATTGGTAGTTCTGAAAATCAGCTATCTAATCAATTAAATCCTTCAGGTCAACTTCAGCTACTTTTGTGTCCCGAAAAAATATAATAGCCTATTTTTAATATAAATATTATTTTCTCAGGAAATATTCCTTGCAGATTGGCTGAAAATATTTGGAGGACTAAGAGTCTTTTAAGTCCTCTATTTATTGTTTCCCTTACAATGCCGACTATTTCCCATTAACAATTTTCCCAAAAAAGCTTAACCAAAGCCACATAGTGATCCCCCCTTTAGTAGACAGTCCAAACTATACCCTTTGCTTTTCTCAGTAAATACATCAAGTTTCTCTCTTTTTACATGCTCTGTGCTCTTTCCTACTTTAAATGCTTTCTTTCCTAATCTCTTCCATGTCTGTAAAAACTATCAACATTTCTTAAAGGGTCGAGATGGGCATCTCTCTGCTATTACCAGGGACACATTTCCTCCTTCAATCTCCATTGCATTGAGCATCCCCCCGCAACCTGGTTTACTAATCACTTATCAAAGAGTTATTTCCAGAGCAAACTACTTATATTCCTTCCTTGTGGTCTAGCAAGCCCAAGTCTGTACAGTCATATTCCTTTTATTTCTTTACAGCATAATGTAACAGAGGTGACTAATTCCAAATGAAAACGAGCAGTTATCTAAAAGGCATAAACATTGCTGTTTCTTCACCTGGCTGAGTATCCTGCTCCTCCCTCTGTAAAGACAAACAGCTTCTTGATTATTCACTTGTGTGGCTATTTGAAGTTATTAAACTCAGTTTAGAATTTGCACTTGGAACATCTCTGGAGCGTTATATGCTGAAGTACAATCTCAGGACTTCTCCCTGCAGATTCATTATTTTGTCCTGATCCTAGCTGTTCCCCCCTAGATTATTGTGGATATTCCCTGGTCACAGCCACAGCTGCTAACATATACATGGAAAACCAATAGCTACTTTTTGCCCAAATAGTTGTAGATGACTTTTCATGCTGAGACATACGGCTGAGAAGGATGGCAAGCAATGGGATTCAAGAACAACAGTGGGAGAGGCGTGGATACTGTAAGAAGATCTGAAAGCAGGCAAATCAGCAACACTGGACCTCAGCTTTTGCAGGTTATATTACACAGTTCTGGGTTGGCAGCTGGAGTGGCTTCCTGCAAAAAGAGATGCAGTGTTTCATTTTCAAGATGGACTTCCTTCAGTAGCAACCTATAGCCCTACTCTGTAAGGCACTGCTAATTTCCTGCATGTCTACTATGTGGAAACAGTTTCCCCTCAGCAGTGGAACTTCATTAAGAGCTACATTTTAAATGGGCAATAAATTTCCAACATTTTACTCTGACAATGTAGAGGACAAAGACGTCTGTGGAGGTTAATTTGGATAGCTGTGTACTAAAAGAAATTTGAACAGAGAAGGGAAAGTGTCCTAAATTTAAAAAGAAATTAAACCTTTTTCCTCTTCTAGAAGTACCAATTAGTGCTTCCAAAAAATTAAAGAGACCTTTTTTTTTTAAAAGCAGATGTTGCTCACGTTTATTTTTCTTGAAAAGGAGGTGAGATTTTATTAATGTCTCAGGTTGCAAGCAATATGTTCAAGATACAGAGATACATCACTTAAGTATTACACAGCTAGAGAGAATAAAGGCCATAAACAAGACAAAAATAGACTGCTCTTGAATCAAACGCACACAGCAACTGAACACGCAGGGAGGTACTCAAGATAGCAAACTTGACAGTATCCCAAATTCCTGTTCAAAGAAGTAATTCAAGAGTGGGTGGAATAAGTTCAAGGTCACAAAGGCAACATCTGATTTAAAGAACATGTTAAGCAATGTGTCGAACTGGGAGGTGGTTATCTGATTATTTTTGGTAAATCTGTCAGTATTTACAGCTTTCACCTTTACCTTTGAACAGTTTAGTCACTTATTTGTTTTTGGCTAAAACTTACAGAAATAAGATCTGTTTCTCCTTTCTGAAGAGCCTGAGCAAGAATACTGCTACCGGAATCAAGTTTTACTGGTTATAAATCCGGACAGGGCACAGTAATTTGGCTGGAGCAACCTTTTCCCTCCTTTATTCACTATGAAATTAACTTATTTTCAGAAACATTCTCCTAATCTAACCCACAGTACTGTCTGAATAATTAGTTTGGTGTGTCCAGAAGACTGGTGGAGAGAGGAACATATAACAGCTACATAATAGTATGAGAAAGACCAGATAAATTAAGGAAGAAAGAAAAAGAGAAAAACCTCGTGAACCATGACTTTTTTCTCATTGAGCTCTAGTTATGTCTAGTCCAGTTCTACGAGGGAGAAAACAGCGGAATGAGAGAAGCAGAATAATTTGCTTAATTAAATAGTCACATACTTCCTCTTATGACAGGAAGTTTTCAATGGACCATGCTAAATTAATGTACTTAAATGAATTTATAAGCTATGATGCAATGGAAGCTTTTCAGCCCCTCTGAAAATTGGATAAGAAGTAGCATGAATGCATTCAAACTCTGCCCACAAAACAAAGCAGATGGATATTTCTGGAAAATAACAGCAGTGAAACAGCGCACACATTTATATTGTCATATTTTGGCTTTTGGAGTTAAGGCTAAGACAAATTGGCAAATTCCCACCTCCCAGAGTTACTGCTTCAATTTGCTTGCACACTGCAAGAATACTGCAGCTGATTATACTCAGAAAATAAATCACCCTATCCAGAAGGCTGAAAACTGCAATTTTCCACCCAGAAACTGAATGTTATGTTATCCAGAAACTCACAGGACTCCTCAGAGAAGCGTTCATGCAGCGTATCAACCACTGCCTGCTGAATCAACTCTGATGGAATTTTAGTTTCTCCTGGGACATTTAGCATGTGTCTACTACAATAGGTAGATGGACAGGAAGAACATTCTGAGACCACATAAAAGCAAAATCAAGTTTCTAAAATTGTTTTAACTATGAAGCAGATGAGATACAAGATGGTCACGGGTAAGAACTGAAATGTGTGTTGTACCCACCAGGAATCAGAGAAAATGGTTTATACCATGTAAGTTTACCATGTGTGCAGATTGTATCGTGTCTTTCTTATTTCCCCCTCCTACCCCACCCCATAGTCCTTTTTGTTTTTAATAAAACATTCTAAGTTTTATGAAAGATGACTGCTACAGCTTTTATCAGTTATTGTACAATTTAAGGAATACATTTTCTCTTTCTTCTAATATTCTTACGATATGTTGTATAAGTTATTATTCTCTTACTTTTCTTTCATGCCTAGTAGGCAAAGGCAGCCACGTAAAGCATATCTTGACATTATTTTCTCTAAGAGCAAAGAGGTTTTCATACATTTTGCAGCTGTACTGCAAATAAAAATGCATAATTTTGGAATAGGTGCTTCATTTTTATTCTTACTGAAATTATCACTCTTCTATAACTTGTCTTTCTATTTAAGAAAATATAATTAAACAAGCTGTAACAGAAGAGCTTCTCTCAGTGGGAGGCCATTCTACTGTCCAACATATTCCACAACTGTGTCTGCCTAGATACTCTCATTAAATGTGCTTGTTTATAATCCTCCACAGACAATGCGGGTTTCAAACACTGCCGTAATCATTCATCATCACCCTTCTTGCTTCTAAATATTTTCAAGTTATCATCACTTATTCTTGGTATCCACTACTTCTCTAAGCTGGAGTTCAAGTTTATATATGGCAATATAAGTGTGGGAGCTATTTGGTGAACTGAAATGTATGGAGACCAAATACACAATCAGCCATTAACTTACTGTTTATACATGCTACAGAAAAATATAATCTATAAATGGTAAATTCTGAAGCATATAAAATGATTTTCATCAAACTAGCACTTTCCATTTATAGCTAATTTAGCTGGAATTTACCCAATACACCAAAACAGAGGCCATATGCCCTCTAAACAATACAATAAAAACCAATCTACGCAAAATTTCTCTCACTTCTGTTTCAGTTTAGTCGCAAGGCAAGGACGTCACTGAAATCAGTTGTGGCACTCCAAGTCAACTTCACCTGTATCTTTGTCATAGTGGCACCTTTTGGATCTAGGATAAACACGAGAAGTATCTGTTCTCACCACACTTTCCCCAGCAGTCAATCTGTGATTAATATTGTTCAGCCTTTTGTCTCTTGGTTGTATTGGAAAGGATAATAACATGTGGGAAAACTCTGGAGGTAGGTATTTCAGATACCTCTGGATTAGAGATCTAATCTGCACAAACTTTGCTGTAAACAAAAGCCTACTAACAGGGAAACCCTTACCAAATGCACATGCCTTTTGAGAAACAAAGAAACAACATTTTTTTCACATATGGCAAACATATTTCAGAGAAGCAACAAAAGCAGCAAAGTACAGAAAGAGTAAGTCAAACAAACAAACAAACAAACAAACAACACCAAAAGCCCTTTTCAGCAATTCTAGACCATTCTTGTCCAGGGCAATGCAGAGAAAGTGAGAGGACACAGCAGCACTAGTGTCACATTAGTGACTGCATAAGCCGTCCCCTGGTAGGGCTTACCATTACTAGCATACTTTTGCAGTGCAAAAATGTCATTCTGCCTTTTCTGATACAGAATCAGGGTACTAACAGTCATTAGCTGAATTGGTTTTAGGTGATTAAAACTATAAGTTCTTAGATTGTAATAATTTTATTGCACGATGCTTGTTTAAAAAAAATGAATAGAAGTGTTAATCAGAAGTAACTGCAGTAGCATTTCTGTGATCTACAGGTTTGGTAATTTTCTAGATAGAACTCAAAATACAACAATCATTACAGCATGCTGATCTGCTGAGACTTCTCTCATTTATCAGTCTGATCTGGCATTGAATAAAACTACTTTGCCCATAACCAAACACCTAAACCAGCTCTCTGTTTGCAGCTGGACTTTCACTGCTTTCCTGATGACCTCTAGGAGTACAACCTATTTCAGTACACAACCAGTTTTGGTCACTTTGCTTTACACCTCAGCCAAATGTTTGTAAACAAAAGTGTGGCTTTTTAGACCACCCTTGGAGACTGCTAGAGTGGCTGAGAAGGAGACCAGCTCCTTTTTTTTTTTTGAAAACTGAGCAATTACCAATGAAAATCAAGCAATACACTTTCTTGATTAGCAATAGCTGCAATCCATCTTACACTTTCATTTCTAGGAACAATCATCTCGATATTATGACATTCCATACCGTACTATTTCATTATCATACTAAAACAATAATCACATTAGCAAGGTTCCTGTCTCCTTTCCTCGCATCAAGAGCTACACGCAGATATTCCTTTTAATTGCTTCCAGAGAAACATCTGGTCCTGCTGATATAAATGTAACAGACCATAGTGCATCTCTGGGTGTACCTGACCACTACACACAGCTTGAATAGACTTCGCTTCGGGAAGCTAACAAACCACTTCAGCCTGAACCAGTACTGAACCAGTCTAGTAGTCCTCCTGACTGCAGTGTGACAATAAGCTTTCAAAACCAGGCTTGAATCAGCCAGTTCAGAAAGTTGTATTGATACATGTGTGATAAGTATCGGTAAGAATATTGTCCAAGACATCAGACACGGCCCACATGTTTAATCTAATGGTTTAGATTAAATAAGAAGAATCATCATTAGATCTGGACAGCTAAAGACATACAGAAAAAATTAATATAAAAAGGTAGTCTATTTAGCAGAGGCCATCCTAACCACCCTAAAATAAACCAGAATCATATTTGGTGGAAACTTTCATTTGATAAAGCTGAACAGGGTCAAGTCTAGCTATCCAAAGTTTTCATTGGTTGTTTGCTATATTGGTAGAAGCATCACTGTACTGGAGAACCATCATGTACAGTCCTGTCTTCCCATCATTTTCTGAGTCTGATACTTTCTCTTTGGGGACTCAAAGATTCAATCTCTGCCTTATCATATTGTGAAAGATACAACATGCTTTCTGTGGCTGATTGCAATGTAAGATCCTCACTGATAACCTGTTGGCTTAGAGGGAAGTCTGTGTGTTGGCTTTTGCAAGACCTCAAACAGCACTAGTTTAGCCTTTAGGCTTGCAGGAACATACAAAAAACAACATTGCAACAGATCAAACATCCATCTCTGACAGCAATCAACAACAACAAAAAAAGAATGTAAGTACAGAAAAGCACGGATACTCTCCTATCTGTTGTTTCAGCACTTCCTGCAGAGGTGGCACCTCAGATATGAAACAGTCCCCAAGTGATTTTTTAGATTCAGTTGTCAAGTCCTTTTCTGAATTCCTACATATTTCAGCATGCAATGTATCCTTTGACAAGGGGTTCTGTAGCCTCATCATGGATTTCACCAAATGGAACATTGTTTTGCTTGTGTTGAATCTACCAGGTGTTAACTTGTTTTGATAATTGTCAATTCACATTCTCCAGTGGATAAAACATCTGTTCCCTATTTTCTTCATTTCACTTGCAGTTTTATAAATCTTCACTTTATGCCTCTCTAACCATAGCCTGCAAATCATCTCTATGCTGAAGAGTTCTCTCTGTGTATCTAGTCACTGATCCTGTGTTGGAACTAATTGAATTGTTCAGCTGCCTGAAGACAAGAATAAAATCCAAACCTTCAGACTGGTTTTTACTGCACCACTGGCTTGTAACTCACCTTGAGATTATTCCAGTTAATGTCAGCCTCTATGATGAAGTTAAATCAGAGAGCCAAATTAAAAACCCAAACTGGTAACTTATTTAAAATGTTAATTGGATTTGAAAGAAAAAAAAAACATGGATAAATCAATTCAAACATATCTCCACTATAATTCTGAGCTAATCTATTTGGATTGTTTTTTAAAACATGGACAAAAAGTGAGGCAGGAAGTATACCTGTCTTCATCATTTCATTATCCACTAGGGATAGGGAGCTATGATTGCCATTTGCAGTTTGACACAGGAAACTCTGCCTGTTATGAGCCATGTACAAAGGAGAAATGTAATACCATTTCATCTCATACTGATAAATTTCAGACCCTGTGCACATCACCTTTGCAGTTCTGCTGCAAGCTGGACATCCTTTTAAGGACATCCTCCCAAGAGCAGAACCTATGGAACATCTGTCTCTGTGGGAAATTACAGAAGTTTGCCGGTTTAGAGTCAGTAATACAAAGTTAATCAAGCAAGAAACTAAGTTGTGCTCCAGGAAAATACAGCATGTGATAGACTACAGTGACATATGCCAAGCAGGAAGGTAAACCCAGTACCTCTTGGGGTGGTCAAGAGAAGCAAATAGTTCACATACAAATTATCAAATCAGATGGAAAAAGGTGCATATGAAAAGCAAGTTATAGCAAAGAAGGGGAAAAAAAAATCTCAAAGAAGTAACCCCCTGATGATCCTGGTGGAACTGATACAAAACTTACCATGTCAATCACCTGTTGGAGATACTGCACAGCTGGCAGAATAAGTGGCAAGAGCTGATACAAAACCACAGAAACATGTTTTACTTGCCTTTATGGTTACACAGACTACAATTATGAGTTAACCTTTTGTGACTAAAGTGAGACTTACAGAGCTAAATAAATGGTCTCCTAACAGGTCTTTTAAGTATTTTACTCATAACCTGCACAAACTCCTATCTCTGCTTTGGAAATTTACAGTGTACTTATCCCTAAATGGACTTGTCAGTCATGGTTTCAGCCACTTATTATTCTCTTAAAAAGATAAAACTTAAAAAAGATAAAGTTTAAACTCCAACACTGCTAGCTTTGTCCAGGACCCCCAAAAAAAGATGATAAAGGAGTTCAGCAATGCTACACTCAGTCATTAATATGTGTGAAAAGCCACATAATGAGAAGCAAGTCTAACATAACGGGAGCACTAACCAGTGACTGTTGGAACAGGAAACACTTCTTTGGGTCAATACCACAGGCCAGGATGGCAGCAGTGGTGTCCAGTATGTTTTGGCGCAGGACAGCTGGCTCCTTGGGCATAGTGAGAGAATGCATGTCCATAATGCTGTATAGCACCGAGCTGCACTCCTCCTGCAGATTCACCCAGTTCTGAATGGCTCCAAGGTAGTTCCCCAGATGAGGTGTCCCAGTTGGCTGGATACCAGAGAAAATCCGCTCCACGACCATATTCTGTGGCAAAGCATTGGTAAAGTTAACACACACTTGTTTTTGACAGATTCTTGTATATTTTAAAGTCATCAAAAAGGCCTCATTTACAACTGTCTCTTCTCTCCTCACATCAGTGTATTAATGTATAAATTACCTCAGGATTGGTAATCGCAATTAGTCGGTTAAAATACTCTATCTTACTGCAGAGAGACTGACAACTACCATAATTTTAAGCTGTCAGACTGTATATGCAAAAAACTATAGCTGTAAACAAGATTGGTGAAAAGCAGATCTCAGAAACCAAATGTTAGATTCTTTTGCATTGAAGCTGTATGTTTCTCTTTAGTTTCTATATCCACTGTAGTCTCTACACACACACTTTAGTTATATCTCTACTCTGATATAGAAACTTAGGATGACAGTGTAGAGAAATTAAAACATTTTTGTTATAAACTCATGCAATGTCCCAGTAGATTGGCATCTTACCACCTAAGAACACTGAAATCTTATTTTTCTAGCTGCAAAGAACATTCTGAGTGGTTCCTGAAAGAAACCTAGTTTTTGACTCAAAGGTCAAAGAATAATGAAAGAGATCATCAAAGTTCTGAAACTACATATCTTGGCAGCAGCAGAGTTTCTAAATGGGCTCTACAAAGAAATACTGCTATAGCTCAAGATCACACCTGGAATACCGTCCATGCATCAGGACCAGTAAAATGTCAACATATGAAGAGACTTCACAGAGAAACAGAAAAAAAGTGCCTAAGAAGCTGAGATTGTGAGCAAAGCTTAAAATGCTTGAAACATGTATAGCTTGGCTATGTGACAGTTATCATCTTAGAAAGTTTGTTTTCCTGCATCCCAGCCCTTCATCTGACCATTTTCTCAGAGCACCAAGCTGTCAGCATATGATCAATTACCTCCCTGACCTTTCCAAAGAATTCCACCATATTCAGAAGTAGCTCAGCAATGTTTTATGTGAAAATGCTTCTTACATGCCAAATTGTAAGAGTATGCAAGACTGCTCGACTTACAAATGAGGGTCCCCCAACCTCAGCAAGGAGTCCCAGTCACAAAGCTGCACAATACAAACCTCAGACTCTGTTGTGCAGCAGGAACGTCAACTTCGTTATGCCTGTGGCTGCATGATTCTTTTCCTGCTAAATTTTATGAACAACATCTATAACTTAGCAGGGAGAATTTATTCACTGATGTAGTCTGTTTTCTTTTCTGTGAATCTCTTACAAATGCGTGTGGGAGAAAAAAAAGTCATACAACTATTAAACCACACAAAATGGCAGTAAAAGTCAAGGCCAAGTACCATTATTTTTAGCTATTAAAAAAGGATTTCAAATTGACTTAATTCATTTTGACTCGGGCTCAAGAAAAATTAATGAAAAAGTGTTTCCAAGTGGAATAGGACTTTTTTAAAAACATGATCTATAGTTCAGAAAAGCCTAGCCTACTTCCTTCAAAATTTGCTGAAAATTTCTCTGCTTTCAAAGTAAGCCTGTTTTTCAGATCAAGACAATTTTCTTATCCAATGTTTAAGTGTTTGTGCTGACAGGCAAGAGCAGGTTTGGGCTAGCTGCCATGCTAATTTCTCCTGCTCACATAAATGCCTACACATTTAAGTCTTGGTGGTAACCCCTTCACCCCCATCCCAAATATCTTCTTGACTTCTAGTATATTCTTGAGTCATATTCTAAGTGCCCTTGGAGAACCTCCAGCACAGGATTAGAAAGGTCGTCACTGCAATGAAAAGCATGCTATCTCCTCCAACACCAATTCCAACTTCCAGTCCTCGTGCTCCAGTCCTTGAACACCCATGCCTCTTTTCTCCATTACACAAAAATGGAACTATGCTGCTCAATCTCATTTGCCATTTGATCCCTTGTTTTCCTAGGAACCTAAATCAGAGCATTTCTCACCACTCACAGAACCCACTCACCTCCCACTAAGCTACTACCTGGCTCAAGGACTGCAGCCAGCTCGTTGTTAACACTGAGAAGGACCAGGTGCTCACCTACAGAAGGAGACATACAGCATTTCAATGTATATAAATAAAGTCTTGTAGAAACTTGGATAACTTGGAATGCACTTGGCTTCAGAGCTGTACTTCTATTCCTATGGGCTTAGAGCGGTTGCTAGGCAATCCAACAGGTACTTTACAGGCATAACATTTGTTTTTTGCTTCCCATGTTCCTGCTCTTCACCAAGAGAATAAGTGCAGAAGAAAATTAGGCTATAAATAATCACTGAGATGGTGTTCTGTCCCTACAGGATCCCAGAACAGCCAGTTGTTTGTCATAACACCTTCTCATCTCCGTGTCTCCCCTCATTCAGGACAAATCCTGTTTAACCACACTCTTCTTCACAGGCTATACTTTTTACAGCCCTACTCTCCATTTTCTTATCAGACAGTTTCATCCCTCCTGTATTCTCTTCTTCCCTCACTTGTGCTTTTCACCCCTTGCTTCTCAAAAGAGTTCTTGCATGATCAAGACAGTAAGAAGGCACAGAGAATGCCATATGGTAAGGTTCTTTTTACTAATTAAGTTATTACTGCCTTGACTCCAGTGACTTTGTATTAAATATGTTTTCTACCTGCACAGTTATAAAAGCTAAGAAATTTCATAATGTGCTAGAAATCCACTATGGATATGCATCAAGTGAAGTACAATCGGATGATCAAGTTAAAGCACGGTGAAGAAACTTGCACATCTTTCAACTGCAGTCTAGTAAAAGACAACATCACCTGAAATGTTTCCTGATGTTATTTCCTCTTTTCCCTGGAATTCTGAAGCTAGTGCTTCTTCAGCACAGAAGCAGCTCTACCCCTTGGGGTAAATGTGTGTTATAACAGAAAGTAGGAATTTCTGTGCAGTCAGTAGAGATCAGCTCATGTATTCAATACCATGACCCAAAAGGAGATGACACCCTGAGCCCATGGAAAACAGTTCTATCTGGAAACCTTGTCAGTCCCCAAGTCACACAGAATCTGTTCCCTTGCAGCCACAGTCCCTGCTTCATATGCTTCCCATAACATGTTATCTGTCTCTATCTGCCTTTCTCCTTCCCAGATCACTGTCCAGTTTGTAGATTATGTCACTATGAACATATTGGATGTATTATCAAAATTGTGTCCCTGAATTTAAGTATAATACACTCAATACATAAAAATGCATTAGTGGCATTTAAATAGGCAGTTTGAGAACATGTTTCACCAAGAAAATACAAGACATCAGTGTTTCAACATAAATCACATGTTCAAATACTGTACTAACTCCAAATATGCAAAGGCTAAGAATGAATTAAGGAAAGGCAGATTTGTTGCAATACTATGTAAGTTAGCATTTGGTGACACACTACCTGTTGAAAAGAAAACATCCAAGTACAAAGTAAAGTGGGCATAGTTTCATATAATGAGAGAATAAAGTTCTCTGTCTATCCAGTGAAGAGAATACCTGTGAAAGCAAGCATGATATCTTCAATGGTGCTGTGTATGCTCAAATGGTAAACAACTACTTATAAAAGGTTTGCTCAGTGTAAGGGCAATAAAAAGCAAGTCAAATATCAGAAACAAACAGTAGCACTATTATACTGAGTCTAAGCTCAGCAATTACTTAACCTAAAGCATGGAATCTGCAGAAACAAGTAAATCCAATAATGAAAACTGAGCTAGGCTGAACCTGAGTAAAGCACTAACAAATACATTATAAAGAACAAACCCACACTGGCTCCCAACTGAGGGACCAGTTGACTAGAAGTCTTTCATCCTTAACTCCTTTGATTCCATTTAACAACATAAAGCACGACAAGTTACAGAAAATAGGGTGGCATGAAATATTCCATTGTGTTAGCAGAAGTCTATATTAAAAAAAGCCTACACAAAACACCCTCAAATGAATCTTGGATTTCTCGCACTAAAAATATACAGAGAACATTGCTCCTTTGGAGAGAGTTTATGTTCCCTGTTTGTTCACTCTGTGAGAAGCAGCGGGCAGCATAGCAGCGTGGCAGGGGAGTTCTGCCTGGTACCATGAAATCATGGGGCTGGAATGCACTTCAATGAAGCTGTTAGGTCAGGGGATGGGAGCTGTGTGCTTGAAAGTACTGGAGTTGGAAAGGGATAAAAACAAAAGGAGTGAAGACTTCCCAACGGAGCGGAGTGAAAGCCACAAGACATGCAGCTCCAGCCCACAGGCACTCACTCATTCAGACATCTGTAGTAAGCACAGTGTGAGCCTGCTGTTCATATGTTTAACTCTGTGTGGTGTGTGCACCTACACCAGCAGTGCTGCATGTTAAGCTTCACTCCTATTAAGAGTGTAGTATCTGACAGATGATTTAACATCTATTGTTTTCTCTCAATCAGACTTCTGCACGGCAATTCCAAACACCACAGTGCATTTCTAAGCCACATTATCAAACGAAGCTTGATCCAAAGCCCACTAACATTCAGGTGTTCTCTCACCTAACCTCCCTTTTCGTGATGAGATAAACTGCTGCTCCTTATACTGAAAGACTACCAACATCCAAATCCTCTCAAATAATCAGGAATAATCATTACATTCTTATCGCAGAGTAGGATGGCTAAAGTCTTGTCCTGAAATCCTGTAGCATGGCCATATCCATTGTCAGTGCAAAAGACTATACTGGAAAAGATGATAGCTTTCAAAATCCAACGCTGCCCTCTTGGACCAAAGCAGAGCTTTGCTCAGTATGCCACACTGGTAGTCAGGAGAACTACAGTTGTCAAGTCCTCAATTCAGCAGTCAAAAACACACTCACATTCCTTCTCATGAGATAAACGTGTCAGAACTGGAAGACACACCAAAGTTTCTAGAGATAAGGAAAAGATCCACACAGATCAAAATATCCTATGTCACAGCCAATTCTTGGTATCTTGATTATACATTTCATGTTCAGTGTTAACGAATTCTCTGAGTGTTGAACACAAGTATTCACCTGTTGAATGCATGTATTTGCCTGGTCAACAGAAAGCTGCTTCTCAAATATGTAGTAAAATCAGTCATTACACAGTTCCTCCACTTCACAAAGAGTTACACAAATAAAATGAAGTGAAAGCATTCACAAGGCTCAAGTTTGCAGAACCTCTCTTCTTTATAACTCCACATAAATATTGCCATCACACACTTGAAATGACAGCAGACAAGCTATTATTATAAGGAAGCTTTATGCCTATGCTTTCATCTCTTTCTGTGTTTTAAAAACAGAAAAACCTAGCACCCATTCAGGGAAGTAGGAGAAAGTTGCCAATAGACAGACAATTCTCAGGACTGCTCTCTCCTTTTAATTAGGTATAGGAATGTTGCACAATTACATAAAAGTATACATAAAAATTTGGCTGATTAGAGTCCAGTTAAGACCTATTATTTAGCACAACAAACCATAAAATGGTTACATTAATCCTGCCCTAGAGGTACAGAAGCAGTGCATCTCAGCTTCTCAATCTATCCAGTGATGGGGGAGACAGATACGTTTTCAAGAGCTGCACTAGCCAGATATAGATATATAAAAATCAATTCCCAAAAAGTCTTTTGCTAATTATATGCTCTGAGTGATTGAAGGTAAGGACAAAGCTTTGGAATAACTAATTTCTTTGGACTTTGTTCATTAATCTATCCCAGTAGCTAACTGATGGGAGATAGGCTTAAGCCTCTATCTGTAATATACCTAATAAATATTTTCATCTCTAAATTAAAAAAAAAAAAAAGTCTTGCTCACAAGCTCACCTTTGGGCTGAAATAAAAGCAAGAGATTTCAGATCCAAACCCCACACGGTTACAGAAAATTATGACAGTATTACAATAGCAGCTGCAATAGAAATCACCCCACAACCCACAGTGGTGGTTACCATTCACATGTTAGAGCATTTAGCCACTCTGCTTTATTTTAACAGCTATTTAGTCGGGGCAGAACAGGTGAAGAGCCAAGTGAGATCCACAGCATCAGAGCTAATTCTAAACACAGGTGGTGGGCACGAGAGAGAGCAGGAAGTTGACAGGAGAATCACTGCTGACATCTACGACAGGAAAGATTGATGGCTTCCCTCTCTAGTTTTCCCCACTGTGTAGGCACGCAGGGGGTGGGGGAAAGGGACGGAGAAGCTGCTGTGCTGGCGACATAACACACCACAAGCCTCTGCAGCACCAGCGCTGATTAATGAGCCTGGAACAACTCAGGAAACAGCAAAGGATCATTCACAGACTTTGCTCTTCTTGTTATAATTTTATTTGCGGCGATTCATTTTGCCCTAGCTGTCCCCAAACCAAAGAAAGTTCAAATTTGCCAGAGAAAAAGAACATGTGAAAGTCAAAGGGAAGAAAGAGCAGCATTAAGCAAACACAGACATGAGTAAAACACAGAAATTGGAAAATTGGAATTTTCAAACACGAAGATCCTTCCAAGAGGGATCAAAAAGAGAAGAAAAATAAAACCAAAACAACACAACCAAAAACTTACTCCAGCCTCAGAGACAAAAGAAATTCTTTGGCTGACAAAAGTCACCAACTAGTGCATCTTTGCATCTGTCTACAATTTTTTTATTTCCCTCATTAATACTTTGCAACTTCAAAGCTCTTGTTGCTAAAATAATACACTCGTCTGTTAATACTGGCTTAGCAAAACCTGTCTTCAGACAGTTATTAAGCAGCAAAATGAAGGGAAGCCAGGCGAGTCAGATTTTACTAGCTAAAGCATAAATTTTAAAGCCTAATTGGGACAATCTAAGTGTTAATGTTATTAGAGAAAGAAAAAAATGAACAAAAAGGGACATTTAAGAGCAATCTATGTACTACAGACTTTGCTTCATTTATTGTTTTTAAAGAAATTGCTTCTCTGCAAACTTGCTGCAGAAACTTACAAACAACTTTATCACGATCTGATAATTCAATACATCAAATTCATCTGGTACAAATGCTATTTCAACATACTGAATTCTTAAAATGAGGGATTAAAGATTGAACATTAAATTAGCAAGAAACATATTTACAAGTTTTCAGATAAATAGCTTCTGAGAAAAGGTTAACTCGTTGCCCAGAAACTGAACTAAATCAAGATTTAAACAGCACTGCCTAGTACCCCTTTCTTGAATGTCAAATGCACTCATATTTAAACTTCAATAAGATTTTAATATTTATATTTAAAATGAAAAACACATTTAAAGGAGGAACATTTACAGCACATACTAACCCCACCCTATAAATTTAATTCTGCCCTCTAGGGCTAGCAAAAGAATTCAGTGTAACTGTGTTTGGGTTAGGCTGCCCTCTCATGCTGCCTTGTTAAAGATGACTAAGCAAAGGGACCCTTTAATGTGGTACGCTGTGTCCCACAAATGTATTCTCTCGTTTGCCTTTATGAGCTCCACGTGCCGCTCATTGTGCTAATGACAGCCACACTGACAGACGCAAGGACTATCTACGGCAGGTGCCATGCACCAGGAGGTACCTCTGGACCTGAGACAACCATGGACCCTTCACTCCCGTGTCGAGTGAAACAGGTTATATAAACCCTGCTTAGGGGACTTCGAAGCAGCCGGCAGTCTGCTGGCTCAGAAGGGCTGGCTCAAGTATCCGTGGGACAAGAACCAGTGGTAACATTTGACAGAGTAGGAAGGCTTTGCACACAGCTGGTGAAGGAAGCAAGTGCTGGGTCTGCATGCAGCCAACAGTAGTCACCAATCTTGCTCTAAGCCACAATGTCTTCCTCAGCAAGGACACGGCCTCATAGTCTTATTTTTTTGTGCCATGCTTCTTACAGTTATCCACATCAATTTGAAGGACAGCGTGTTAGAGCTACTGTTCAAAGCTGAGTCATTCCTCAGCTACAGAGCAGGTCCAATGCTCTGCACTACTTCTGCATCTCCTGGTTTTCAAAGGTGTACAAAGAACTGCAATTACTGGGCTCAAATGGTGTCTGATTCAGCCTTAACCCTGCATTAACTATTTTCAAACCATTTACTTCCCTTTTATTAAGCTGAGGCAATAAATCTTCTCTAATCAAGCTACCTAACCACAGACATTAATTGCAGCTCCTATCAGTCCATTTCACCCAGACTCAGTGAAAGGCTAAAGGAATTAATATGTTTTTACAACTACCACAAAAAGAAGGTGCTAAGAGACAAATCAAATTAGTGCCTTGCTGACAGGAGGCTTCAGAGGGAGCTAAGTGTGGTGAACCATCAGCAGGAACATTCTGGCCAGACAGGCAAGGCACGAAGGCCGGGTCAGATCAGTACATGCTTGCTTCCAAATCCATTAGATGATGCACTCAATGCTCAGAGCTGAAAATGTCACAGATACAGTACTGTAGGTATTGCTTGGAAGAGGTGGCACATGGGAAAAGAAGAGGGAGCACCGAGACAGCCTTGTTACACTCTGGAGAACACTCCTAGGACACAAATCCATATAAAAACTAGTTTACCGTTCATTGAACAATGTGGTTGAACCAGCAACAAGCAAGGTTTTCAAGCACAGGTGCCTCCTGGAAACAGCTCTCCAAAGCACCCATCCTTCTGCTGCCTTCCTCCTGATCCAGCTGCAGCCCCACAGGCTGGCACAAACCACACCAGTGTGGAAGCACTGGGCCCAGAAGCTCACAGAGAACCTCATGTTCCACCCTGTTAGCTCACCTAAGTGGAGTGACTCTATCAGTCAGCTCAACTTCAGTTCTTGGAAAAATACAGGAACAAACAACGAACTTTGCAGAAACTACAGAAGTAAGAGCACAGTATTTCTCAAGAACTAGTGATGTCAGATCACTCTGATAACCTACAGCGCAAGAGATGCTAGAATGGAGAAGTCAGTACTAAAAGTCGCAGCCTGATTTTCATTTAGTTCCAGTATTATCTCAGTTTCCAACAAGCTAGAGAAATGGCACCTAGAATATAATATAATATGCTGAGGTGGAACTGGACAGAAAAAAAAACCCAAAAGAGCACTTACTGATGGCTTATAGTGGCCATCGAAAGCTATATCAAATACCTTTTAGCAGGGTTTTGTCCTGGGTCCAATATTATTTGCTGTTTAGTATCTCCATTAGTAATCCGGATGATGAAACAGAGTATTTGTTAAATATGAAGACAAAACAAAGCTGGAAGGGTGGTAAGGGCTCAAAATGATCTTGAAAAAGCAAAGAAATGGTATGAAAAAATATAATACTATTTACCAGGCAAAAGTACATGGATCTATACAGAGAAGACTACTCAACCACAGAAACACAGGAAGAAGGGCTGTCCAGGCAACAAATGCAGAACAGGATCTGGAGACTGTAGTCTTCCAGAAGGTGAGTAGGAATCAGTATCACGCTGCTGCAAAGCCACAACATCTATAAACTACACCAAAAATTTCACGGGAATATATGAACAGGATTAAAATCCAGAAGAGAGAAAACAATTTGCTCATCTTACTCAGGAGGAGGATGGCCTCAAGCAGGAGAACTTGGACAGCTTTAGGTCCTGTATTTCAAAACAGTGGTAGAAAGAGGCCATAGAAGTTCAATCAAGTCCAAGGAGTGAACTAAGAAATGAGATCACAGAGGAAAGCTCGAAGCTTTTTTAATCCAGTGGAAGGAAGACTGTGAAAGTAAAAGGTCTTAAACATGCCTTAAACACATATGACTTTTGGGACCATAGTTAATAGGATAAGAAATAATGAGCTTAAGTTGCAGTAAGAAAGATTAAGATCAGATGTAAAGAAAAGTTTTCAACAGTAAGAAAAAGAAAGAATTTCAGAAGAGTGCTTAGAGAGTTTATTTTTATATATATATATATATATGTGTGTGTGTTGATAAAGATGTAGGGGCAGTTAACTTTTATTTTGGGCCATGGCAAGCACCAGATCACCTCCAGCTGGGTCTGTTGCAGTCCTCTGAGCCTATAATTTTATATAGGCATCATTAAGGTTAAAATGAGATGACCAAAAAGGATGGAGAAAAAAAATCAGAATTCTATTTAGATAGCACGGATCTCATAGCATTTCAAGATTCAAGTCCTTCTACCTGCATTCAACAAAATTTAAGAACTGAGGCCTTTTCACAGAGAGCAGCTGAACATTGACATGTTTTGCAAAACCATTTCATGTTATTAAAAGACATGAAATGCAAGCTAACATTTAACACTTGTAAACTGTTACTGATACACATGTGGAAACATACACTGCTTCAACAGAATAAATCTGATAGCAACAAGTGAAGAATTAGCACTCATTTTGCTACAGGATAGGTGTGTTACTGTCAAAATTTAATGGAAAGTGTATTATAATTCTAAATTATAAATTTAATTATTTGATATATGAGAAGCTGATGTGATTTTAATATATTAAAATATTCTAAGTATCAAAAACCTTCACAATCTTAAAGTAAAACAAAAAAAGCTAAAGAATGCCCCATAACTAAATACTTCCAGAGAAATTAGAGAAGTTTTATGCTTTTGATCACAGTAGTACCCAAATCTCTTAAAAAATATCTGATTGTTCTTGCTCCTTCTGTGACCTCTAGCTGAAAGAGAGTTTATTATATTTTTTATATATTTTCTTCAAGTGAGGAGTCTGCTTGCTACTAAGATTTCCCTATGGGATATAAATAAAGAATATCAACTTACATCTATAGGGATGTTTTTTAAAAAATATTTTTTGTTTGGAATTACTACATTTCTTCAGAATACTGTCCCAGAAACTCAAAGAGTAGTTCATTTCCTCTCCATTATTTTATTTGGCAATTTCCTGTAGCAAGCAAAAGTTGGCCTCATTTCACATGGGGCCAAAATTAACACAGCTGTTCAAAAACTTTCACCTTGTGGTCACTGCATAAAATTCATCTCAGGTGAATAGGGAAGTTTTAAAACCACCTGATGGATGTTGAGAGGCCCTAGGATGTGGAAATCTCAGTAAATTCCCTAATGGTGCACACATGTACAAAGAAAATGCTACAGCTGGCCCTCCTTGTCTATGCTGGAGAGAATTCTATCAATTTAAACATTTTAGACATAATAATCATATTTGTATCAGGGACTTCTACATAATTTTAAAAACTTTTTCTGAAGATAGACAAAACTCACAGTCTAACTGTTATTATCAGTGCAGGCTGGTCCTTAAATCACCAGAATGGGACAAAAATCACCAGGAAAGGACAAAAAACAGATGAGCAATGGATGAGGGGAACAAAGACCCAAGTATTCATTTGTGCTCAGGTCAAGAGGATGCAGCCAAGAGAGACTAAAATGGTGACAGTACATGTCGCTCAAGTCACAGCAAATTGTGACTTATTACACACCTTGAGTCTGAATCATCAAATGAGAAGTTCCCTCGTTCGTGTGTGATGCTCACTGCTTTGTGATAAAGATGAGATGTTCCTTGCTAACTTACCTGTACTATTCAAACTGGCCCACAGGAAGCCAGGCAAACTAACAACTCTCAGCTTGGATGTCGGCCTTTGGAGTGTATCAGTGTAAAAGAAGCCAAGTGCTTTTACTGTAGGCAATCCTAGAGATGTGTGATACTTCACTTCTCTTTGACTGCTGGCAAGTATTCTGAATATTAGAGACTTAGAATCAATGTTGCATGGTCAACTGTAAAAATGTCCTTTTGGAAGGAGTGACAGTACCTTTGGCTGTTGTGACCTGGCTTAATGGTTGATGAACCTGCAGAGTGCAGACATTGCTTCAACTCTGCAAAGATCTAAAATGTAGATATCTTAAAAAAAACAAACCCAAAACAACAAAACATGCACTTCCAGTGGAAGTACATGAAGAGCAGAGTGCGTACTCATTCTTGGTCACAGAAATTACATGGGCTAATTTGTTGCCAGCAGAGATGCAAAATGAAATTCAGCCAGGAATTCAGAGGGCTGGACCCCTCATTGCCTTTACATAAGCAACAAAGAGGCTTTGAAATGTTTGAAACTGTTTTGTTTTTCCATGCAAACGGAAAGCACCCTATGGGTGCCTATTAAGTAAAGTCTTTCCACATCTTGGCAAGTATGTGATTTCAAGAAAAATATTTGCAAATGGATAACCCAATTCAAGTAGAAGTCAAAGACCACTTTGAAAAAAACTTTGATGTGGCTGTAAAAAGATTATATTTAGGAAGGATAGTGTAATGTGGTTCTGTCGTCAAAAGTTTGTACCTCCCCATATTTCTTTGCTGTTTTTCAGGTAAAAAGCAGTGCCGGTAAGCAGAGAAGTGAATGCCCATGAGGCCTAGGATTAAGACAGAATCCCTGAAAGGAACTGCTCCTGACTGTTGGATAAACTCAAAACAGGCCATTTAGCAATCTCACTAAAGGACAGGGATATTAAGAGCATCCACAAGCATGAAAGTAAATGACAAAAATAGTTGCTATGTGCATCTTTGGTGAGACCATCAGGAAGCCTGGAGTCTTTTATTAACGTGGAAGTGCTGCTATATCTTTCCCAGGGCACAGCTATCATGGCAGATTTCAAAGTCAGAACTACGCACCTGGCAAAAGGAAAGAGATGATGGTGAGACTTGGAAGTTGTGAAGACGCTTGCAATTCATCTTTTTTTGAATGCTGGCCGACAACCTTCAAATGAGATTAACAGTTCAGCATCCAGATTGTGAGGACGACACTATGAAGACCAATATATAATATTTGACTGTCACTGAGTGTATATGATCAGAAACAACAGTGATGGGATTCAGAATCACACATCCTCCATCTGTCAGAATGGGAGAATGTATACAATTTCATCTCATTTCAGCTTCTGAATACTTCTGGAGATTGGAAGAATTGTACAAGAGTTCTGAGCTGCAGAAAGGGAAACAGCATTATCCAACTCCAGGATCTTTCTGCACAGGAATGTAAATATTGACACCCACCTACACAGGTGAACTAGATGGCCTTACCACACTTTGAAATATCAGTAAGAAGTACTTATTCACCTTCTAATCTGTGCTGTAAGGCTCCAAACCACTTACCTATACACAAGGTAGTCTAAACAAAAAGAAGTTCCTACTCTGAACAGTTATGAAAGTGCCATCTAAATACAAATGAAGCATAGCAGAATTTTATCCGCTTGGTTATGAAGATAACATCCTGGTAGTAGCTCAGAACATGAGCTATGTGCAACACAATGAAAACTGAGGAAACCACTACTACCACTCTCTTCACCCAACACTAATTCTTCATGCAGATATCACCAGATGTCACTAAAGCAATTGGGACAACTTCACCTCTCCATGACTTCGGCCAGCTCTAAGAAGTCGATGCAAGCCCTAGCATAACTCAAACAGCTCAAAGCTAAAAGTAAAAGCAGACTTTTCATTTCTGGTAGCAATAATCACATTTCAGCACAAGAACTAGGGAAATGAAAACTAAACATACAGACTTCATTATATATTTGTGTGTGTATACACATGTACAGATACTTATCTATTTCCTTTCTCGGGCAGCAATTCGATGTACTCTCAAGGTAGGTATCTCCAGGGGCAAAAATATATTTAATCCTGTCCAGTGGATACACAGATTTGCCTGATACAGCAGAAAATTATAAAATCTGCTACATAATTTGCCTGAGTTAAGGACTCCCAGAATGGCATTGTTACAGTCATGGCCTCAAATAACAAAAAGGAAAACAATTTCAATTCACAGCTTACAAACTCAGCAGAGCTCAAAAAATATATGATCTAAGGTGACTTAACTGACTTAATGTTTGGGGATTTTCTTCACTTTAGCTTCTGATCCTACTGTAATCTGAGTCAATTCCACAAAACGTTTGCTCATCTAACCCTAGAGTCGCAGCATAAACCACAACTTGTGTCATGGAAAAAGTAATTGTTGAATGTCTAGAACAGCACTTGCTGTATTAGAAAATGGAAATTCTATCTGCCAATGAAACAGCATTAAAACAAGACCCCCAGTCTGCGGTCCAGAGACAGAGGTGACCTGCTACAGACTGTACAATATGTTTGTCCAGCACATGCACTGGAGAAATTTACACAAAACTTCAACATCCAGCATGGGCATCTTTCATTAAACTCACTGTACAAAAACAAGTTAATAAAAACAGAAGTCTCTCCAGAGAAAAAAACAGGCTCAGTCAAGACACTGAAAGCAAGGGCCAGAGTGGGAAAGAATGGTGGGACTCTACCCAAGCCCTGCCAAGATGCCAGAATAAAGGGCTGTTTCCTGCTAAAACAATCTGTGTTTGCCAGACTTTATTGTTAGAACTCCATTATGGAAATGAATAGGACCCGTTCACGCCTCAAAGATCCTTCATGTCTGTCTACAGTGGAGGCTCTCTCCTGTGCAGCTACAACAGTGGTCAAAATTCACCACAGACAAGGCATTAAGCAAAGCAGATTATAGGAAGTCTCTCTACAATTGGAAGGTCTAATAAATCTGTGTGTAAATCTGAGCTCTCAAACCCAGTGAAGACCCAAGAAATGCCATATTCTCACTGTATACTAACTTGCCTTCAGCTCGGAAAATGATACAAAAGCTAATGATTTCATTCTGGCACATATAACTCTTCCATTGCTTTATCTGAAAGATAAGTCAGTTTCCCTAAAGGATCAAACATAAGTTATTTAGTGACTAGAATAAAAACAAATGACTGATTAGGAAAGACTTCCATTCCAACCTGAATAAGAGACACTAGAGGTTTAATCCAAAGACTAAAACATGATGATTTCAGGAGAATCCAAATAACTAAATAACTTTTAGTATCTATGCCCAATAATAACAGTTAAAATGTTAAAATTCAGAAAAACAATAAATTAAAAAAGGCAGCAATTTGTACATATGAATCCAGATAGAGAATACCTGTACTTGGAAAGCATTTCTTAGGTCACTTAGATCTTTCCCAAAAGGTCCTATAGATTACAATATACTGAACCACCCCACACTGAACACCAGGAAACATCATGAGTCTTTGCCATCTAACAGGTATTCGCATTTCCAGTTTTCCTCAGTCAAAAGCACTTTCCTACTTTCAACCTTCATTCTCTGAGGAAGAAAGAGATGCAACACAGGGGACCGCCGCAATCATAAATCCAAGGCGAGCACTTAAAAATCTGCCTGTTCATCCATCAAGTTCAGTACACAACTGTCTGGACAGACATTCTGAAGTTGACCTGCTGCAGCAACATGTGTATGTTTGCAGCTTGTTACATGCACCTAGGGACTCATTTCATTAATGGTTAACAAAGTGACCCCTATGTGACAGCAACAAATTCAAGATGGGAACATGGATGCTTTTAAATTGTTTGCATTTCATTCATAACATATGAATGATACTAAAAACTGAGCTCTCTCTCCCACTGTCGTTTTAACTACAACCTTTGAAATCCTTGAGGATTAGGGTCTGGTAATTTCAGTTACTTCCTTTCTCTGGAGCCCATATGGTAACTATAGCTAAAAATTTTGAAGATTTAATTTGCAATCTGGGAAAAAGCATGTTAATGGTCTTCTCCAAAACAACCCTTCAATTTTTATCTGCCTTGTTCACAACCATCTTTGTTAAAAAATATGAAACATGACCAGTCATTAACATGACTAACACAGTAACAATGGAGTGATCAGGTGGCCTGAATACAAATGGAAGGATACTTCCTCAAAAAAAGTAAATTTCTCCAGACCCAAACAATCTGAAGATGTCTTCTTAAAGTACTGACAATACTGGCCAGACTCACCGAGGTTCACAGAGGCCAAGCAAAGTATCAGAAGACAAAAAAAAGGAAAAATGTCACTCCTGCCTTCAAAAATACAGAAATTTGCAAATTTCCTAGAAGAAAACTAGAGGAAAACAACAGCAAATGTGGATTTGTTAAGAGCAAAGCAAGCCACATTAGTCTAACTTTGGCCTTGAGATCCATTAGGGTCACAGTAGAGGAAGATGCAGTAAATGCCTCTTGATTTTAGCACCACCTTTGGTCATGAATTGTAAAGCAAGCTAGAGAAACTGCACGCAGGGATCCACACTGTGATATTTCTTAAAAGATATTAACTCAGGTAAAGAAACAGGTACATTCCTAAACGAACTGCTAAGATTACCAACACGTTGGCTAAGACTCCTTGGATTTCAAGGTCGTGTACTTGCAGTGGTACCTGACTAAACATTCACCAGAGATGCTTTCTGTGCAAAAAGTAGAAAAAATATTATTGGAACTGTGTGATTCAAACCAATTTTCTCTTTGTATAACCCAAATAGTGCCTGCTAGAGTCAGTTTCCTGAGTTTCATTAGGGCAAATCCAACTTTGAGTGCCACAAAAACAGAATTAAAAAAAATAAATTACCAAATTCTAGCACCCAAGAGGAAAGGATTTCTTGTTAAAAAATATCAACCTTTGTGGCTGGAAGATGCAGTTCTGTACCACATAAAGCTAAAAGAGAATCCACTTTCTCATGCATCACTCCTGTGAAAGTTGACAAGAGATGAAGGTTGTAGGACAACAAAATGTGCAGCTTAGCAACAACAGTAGTCACTGTAACAGATCATGTGTGAAGGCCAGGGAAGACTTACCTATAAAAAAGGAAAGACAGCAAAATGAGAAGTTCTTGTTTTCTTTAAAAGATACGCAGTAAGAGAAGCAATACAGGTACTAGAGTATTCTTGCAGCAACTCTAATAGTGATAACTACTTTGATACTAGAAAAGAAAAATGATGCCAAAGACTCCTGAATTCTTGAAGGCAAATAACGTCTAAAAGTAGGCCTTCAGCTGGAAGTCTGGAAAGCCATCTAGTGTTGCATGAGATGCTATAACCAAATGAAGACCTTGCCATTCTTCTACTTCACCTTTGCTGAGAGGACTAAACCTAATTCACGTTTTATCAGGACATACGACAACAACTGACTGACTTGCCTTAGACTAAATTTTCCTACTGACAGATTAAACCATAGTTGGATTTCTCATAATTTTAAGTGTCTTATCAAACAAACAGACTTGATGAAATGACTTTCTGTAACCCGCACTTAGAGACCACTGAAAAAAAGTAAATTAGGGAATTTGAAAACTAGCTCTTAAAAGTCAAGATACCCAAAATGTAATTAATCTCTCCAACAAAACATTATTTTCTTCTTAACCACATATGTTATGCCTACAAATTCTAGCTGTGTTCTAGAAATAGGTACAACAAAAAGTATAGAACAACTTTTCCACAGCATGATAAACCCAGCATAATGATGAACTGTGCACTACAGTGTAACAAAACTGAAACCACATGCATTGCATCTTCTAGTAACTATGACTGCATTATGGAATGCTGAAACATCAAAACTATAAGGTTGCCAGTACTTGGCCAGTACTTGCTTACTGTGCAACCTTGAAGGCAAACACTTCTCCAGCTTGAAATTTGAATGTTCCTCACTAGCATGCAGCAAATACATGATCTGTTCCAAGCAGTCTGTGATAATAGTTGAACTACTCTGGAGTCCAGTTTGGCAACAGGAATAGCATAAATAAGGAAGCCAGTTTTTTCCTTCAATTCTTATGAAGATGCACTGAAGCACTACCTCTATTCCAGTGCAATTCTTTCCAGATATACACAGGAGGGCACTTAAAGTGAAGGAGAAAAGTGATGGAATCCCTCAACATATTGCACTTGCAAATTTAAAACTGGAGGAACAACTTAAATTACTACCATTACTTGAGGGTGGGTGATATGAACCTACATAACCAACACTAACTTTGGGTTTCTTGTTTTTTAAATTAAAAGATTTAAAGAACAGGAAGGAAATACATTCTCAGACCTATCATATCTAAAGGATATCATGCAACCGCAATCAGGTGATAAAGTACCAATTTTGGCCTGACAGGTGACTCAGAGGTAACAAAGAAGTACACAGTCAGAGTGAATATTCAGATAGAACAGAGCCATGTTCACTCAGAGCAGATTTCTCTATAAGCAAGATAAACTGTGGGAAACTGCACCAGCCCTGTGGATTTCTTGACAGAGCAAGAAGAATTTGACCTTGGCCAGATTGTTGCATACCCGTGAAGATAAACAACTTGCAGAGGCTGAGAGAACTCAGGAGAGGCACAAGATAAGAAACTCAGATGAGTTTGTACAGAGACAGGAGTTTGTAACTGTGGCCAAAAGGTGATTGTTTGTGTGTAATGAGCACCAATAATGTTAGTGCACGTACACTTAGGAAATATGTAAAAGTAGCTGTGTGAAAAAATAAAAGGGGAGTTTTCACTTTCATCTGTTCGGGATCTTCGCCTGCTTTTTATCAAGTCCATCCCAACAACAACAATAAACCAGAATCCTTTGCTAGAGGGATGAAAGCAGATGAGGGCACCTGGAGGATACTGAATGGATCCGAAAGAGCCACCATGTGCATCTGAAAAGATAAGCATATACAAATCCTTTCAATATTTTTCAAGGAACTTTGAGTTCTAAAAACAGGGAATGGTTTGAGGCATCTTTGCAAGACATGCTTTAGCAAACATGTTACAGGAACAGTGCAACTACTGAAATTTTGAAGTGTTAGAAACCTAGGAAGATTCAGGTACAGTGAAATGTAATCAAGATTTAGTAAGTGAAATGAAATCAAAGCACCTCAAGAAATAGAAACAGCCAACAAGCTTTCTGAGTATGCCATGTCAAGATTCTTTAGATTTTCTATATGGTTAAACTTCAATATGGTCTTATACATAACTGAATTCTGAAACAAAAAAAATAAGAATACTATCTTTGCCTCACACTAAAACTAATAAGAACCACGCAGTTACTAAGTAAAGTATCACTTTTGAACGTTTCATGTGAGATTACAGGTTCTCCCTTTTTTGCTTTCACACCACTTCCTCAATAGAAAGGACAGAATCAAGGTCATCTGCATGGCATTTATTATACTTTGATAAGTAACTGAAATATGCCTTGATTTTTCTAAGCCTAATTTTAAAAATCCTAGTTCTGGAATAGCCCTGCACCTTGTAGCTTACCCAGGTTCACCACTATATACACCAACTTCTTGTGTATTAGCATGTGTTATAGTTCGATGTGCTCAGAATGACTGCTACGAGGTCACAAACAGCACGGATAGCACCAAGAAACTGAATGACATCTTTTATCTTCCACTTATCCTATAGAAACATAGCATATCATTCAGGATTTGGACGATACACAAACATGAGCAAGATTTTAATGAAAAAGCCAATAGTCTAGCTAAGGGAAACAAACATTCACTAAAATGACGCAACATTATTGTCATTGTTTTAACTAATAATTCTTTTTCCCATTTTAAAAACAAGGCTAAAAGCTACATACAAGTTCAGATCTGTAAGACAAACCATTCATAGCCGTAAAAACTTATGAAGGAGGCTGCCTACGAACACGTGGTCACTGAATATATTCCCACCTGACTTCGCTGATTACTGGTTGGCAAATACAATCAATGCCATCAGTTGTTTCTTTATTTCAATTTTGCAGTATAATGGGAGGGAGGGAAGGCTCCTTATGGTTACAATGACAATCCCAAGTGTATAAGGAAACTACCACTCCCACAGCACGCTGCACCTGTGCAAGTACCAAGGCGGGAGGCCTGACACACATCCATTCAGACACCTATGCGTGTTTGGGTTTGTTATTTTTTTTTTTTTCCCTGCTGGA
>VWZF01000182.1:406837-418579 GCA_013396755.1 Sclerurus mexicanus | reverse complement strand
TTTTTTTTTTTTTCCCTGCTGGAGAAGACAAGAGTTCGCAGCCTGTCGGTGCGTTTAGAATCGGAAGGTAAATCCGGGGGGGAAGCGGAGACCGACGCTGGCATCTCGCACTGCGCCCAGCGGTACCGCAGCCCTTGGGCGACCACCAGGACAGCGGTGCTGGCCGGCTCAGAGCTCCCCCTGCCCTGCACCCCGCGGAGCAGGAGCCCCCAGGGCTGCGGGGAGCCGGGGCAAGCAGCTGAAGGAAGGCCGGGAGCAGCTGAAGGAAGGCCGGGAGGAGCCGNTATACAAACAACCTAGTGCTGTTAGTCGAGACCGTGTAGACACCCGGATAGAGCAAAATGGCCTTAAGCCAAGTAGTTTCTGTAAGCTTCAGTGACTAGGCCATGAACAATGAAGGCTGAAGAGGTCAAGGTGACGAAGAGGAGTTAAAGACCCCTGGAGTGAGGCCGAAGGCCAGAAACCACCTCCTAATCCTGGTGCCAAAAGATGATTCTGGAAGGCTCTGCCCAGACTCCACCTATTCCCCGCCTAATCACTAATATGCATAATTAGGTGTTGTAATCTTACTACTATGCAAAATTGTATGTTGTAATCATGCAGTGAAATGTATAAAATGGCTCGTTTTGCACTGTTGATTCGAAGCTGGTTCGTCCAGCGAGAGCTGGCTGGCTTCCCAGCGCTGCTCGAATAAATACCTTTGCTGCTAAAAGAGCAAACTCTCTTAGCAGTTCCTTTCATACCGAGGTTTCTCGGCATCACCTGCCCTACCATACCCTGCCTGGCACGGCGTGGCAGAGCTCGGAGGTGCCCGTGGTGGCGGCCCAGGGCTTCGCTTTCCACCCCTCACAGGCCCGGCCTCCTGAGCAGTGGCCCCTTGAAGCGCTCCTTCTCCGCAGCCCGGCCGCTCCAAGGTCTCCCCGCAGCAGCCTTTCCACGGGGGGATCCGCACAGTGCCCGTCTTGCTCGTTAAACTAGCTGCAGTGAACCCCGAAAAGCTGCCCCGTGCCCTCAGTGTTCCCTGCTCCGTCCCGAAGGCCGAGGCATAACCAGCTCTCTGCATCCAGCATCCCTGACACGCCACCTCCCCAGGGCCGGTCTTTGTCGCTTTCAAAGTACCAGAGGACAGAACCAAAGCAACGAAGTTAATTCGTGAGGGTTTAACATGCTCCTGAGGATGTTCCATCACTGCTTCATGTCAGCGCTTTCGGGAAGGGTGCCTGGTTTCTGCCCGGCCAGTTTCCACCCAGTTCAATTCCCAGGCTGGGAAGACGCAGAACGCTTGTTTTTTACCAATGTTCAGGTGATGTGAACTGCAGCTCGCCTGCACCTCTGGAAACATCTGGGACAGGGGATGTGGGAATCTGCTACTGCAGAATCTGGGGAAACCAGGAAAGAGGGATCAAGAAGCAAGGTGTGCTTGTAGGTCTGTGAGCAGCGGCACTGCTGTGGTTATTTCCAGTAGCCCATTCAAACCCTGTCACTGCAGATATTATCATAGAATGCTCCTAACTCTAAAATCTGGAAGTAATTTTATTAGCTAAACCCACTGTAAATTTACATGGCTGTTTATTTATTTTCACTTTGATGCGTTGGCTAGTGACAGTTTTTATATTTTAAAACCATGTATGTGCAGTGCTTAGCACATAGGAGCACTATTTTTTTGGAAAAAATCCACTTTACACAGTACATAAGAACTTTAACTCGAACCCAGAAATCTTACATATAATTTTTTCATCATTTACATCATCAGTATAAATATTTTTTATAATTTGAGCTAAAGCTTTCTGTGTGTGATGTCTGTCTTTGACATTTTTATTCAGTGTTTCACCAAAAACATGTCAGCCATTTTTGAGAATGTAACTAGCCAAAAATCACATGAAGCTGCTTGAATTGTAGGAAACATCAGGGGAAAAGCTGAAAAATGGAAAAGCCCAGTTGATATTTTTTGAGATTTTCCAGTCCTAAGACCAAAAAATTACTGGACAGAAGCCTTTGGCTGCTCCACTAATGTGAGACTGAAGGTGTAATCTGAGTGGAGCACCAGGCAACAACCCTGATGGTGGGAGAAATGGACAGGTGCCCCAGCCTCTGCCTCATAAGTGGAACTGTTCTCTCTTGGAGGATAATTGGAGTAGGTAGAGCTGTCTTAAACTACTGCCATCAAGAGGGAAATGCTGGAGACAAATGGAATATAAACCTGGAAATGCTGGAGACAAATGGAATATAAACCTATCTTCAAAAATGTGCAAAGAAAATTGAGATAATGTGCTAAGGAAATGTTAATGCAGTTTTTAGTTGTGAATAATATAAACGAAAACTCTTTTCCAGTGTGTTTACCAAGGAGAAAGCTTTCAGCATCTAATAAATATAAATATTATAATGTTGTTATAATTCAGTAAGTTGGGCATTATTTTGAGTCAAAATGATGAAGAAAAAAACTGGAATTCAGTGATAAAAGACTAAAGAGTGAAGATGTAGTTAATACTACTTAAAAATGATTTTATAGCTCATTTTCAAAGCTATTAGAATTTGCGTTAGTTAACAAAACACTAAAAGGTGATACTTTTTAGACTTCTGGAATACCTTGATTTAGTGCCACAGAACATACAGGAGAAGCATACATTAAATGACTAAGGGCTGATTAGCTGACAGATCTTCAAAAGTACATGTTATAGTAGAGTTCTATTGTGACTTATGTTTTGCCCTACTAAGTACTGTTGCTGATTATCTGGAAATAGATACTGAATAATTCATGTTAAAATGTGCCCTTGACACAAATATTGACAGACTTTTAAATAATGCTAAAAACATGATGATCACACAGATAATAGGAGTGTATTAAAACCAAGCGAGTTTCAAAATCAAATTGAAACTGAAGTAAAAACTTGAAATAAAGTTAGATTTTTTTCTTTAACCAGAACTGAGCCTGAGTTATTACTTTTAAGTCTTTGTTAAACCCAAACTGATGCTGAACAGCAACAAAAAATATTATTTACAATAGCTCTTTAACACAGTTGGAGCCCACTGCTGTGACAGAGATCTAGCCGAGACAGAAGAATAAGCATGGGATATTCTTGGCGTAGGCAGAGAAGGAGAGTGGTGTGAATGAGTAAAGTGGGTGAGAAGAGATTGGCTTGAGAATCCCAGAGAAGATACCAGAGGTGGCCAAGTTCGGGGAGGAGAAAGATTCATTGCTTATATTTATTATCCTCTGAAATCTCCCACTGCTGCCAAAACACCTCTGACCTTTCTCATGCATGATTCCTAGACACTTTCCACCTACCCATATTACCCCAATGCACACTGTGAGTCCATTCAAGACTATTTAGATGTAATTTGCTACACAGCCCAAATTAGGAAAATACCAGTCAACAGGTGAACATGAACCCAGACCCGGTCAAAATATCACTAGTGCAATTCTCTGTTATTAATACTGCCACACTGACTGTTGACTTAGAAGGAGGAATTCTAGACCTTTCTTTCAGATCAGTGTGTGTACCCTGGGACGTGGTGATTCTGCAAAAGATCTAGAGTTTGTGTTGGACAAGCAAGTCTATTTACTAGTGCAGTCTTGTAGCTGAAATAGTCAATTAAGCGATTTTTTAGTACTGGGATACCAGTCAGAAAATACTAAGTCCAGTTTGGGTTCCTATGCATAGAAAGAGATATTGTCAAATCAAGAAACTACAGACAATAGTTGTGAAATGATTTTAAAAAAGACTTAGGCATATGCTCAATTAGGTGAAGGTGCAGGAAGTGCTAGAAGCAGAACAAGAAGTCTGAGATTCTTTTTTTTTTTTTCCAGGTAGGAAGACCTCTGTACTTGGGCTACAGCCCACAAAACTTTTATTTTAGTGAAACCTTGAAGAGGTAGGGCTTTACAAAGGACCCAGCCTTGGCTGATCTACCATGTCACTGGAGTCCTGGGAATTAGTTAGGGATGTGTAGAGAGTTTTTCATGTACAGCCTCCTTGTCTTACTTAACACAGAAATTAGAAGTTGTTAGGATTTTGGCAACAGATTGTAAAACAAGAATGATTAAAGAAGCTGAATAAATTTTGAAAACCTGGCTTTATTCCTTGCTACTGTAAAAAATTATATGTACTAAAATGTTTTTTGTTTCTCATCTGAAAAATTAGCAGAAATTCTATGCGCCCCTAGCTAAAAGCTATTTTTTTTGTTACTGTGCTTCCAATATGCCATATGCTAAAAACATGAAACAGCCTAAAATATTAGAACTTATGTCTGTTAATTGATCATGTAAGATTTATGTTTTATTATCTATTTGTGCTTTATCTCCCATCTTTGAAAGAGAGTAACAAGTATTCAAGTCAGCATTGTCAAAACAATTTCAGTAATACTCTTGAATCATTCACATTCTCTGATAAAAGTAAAAAGGAAGAATATAGAAGGAAACTAGTCATTTTCTGCTCAATGAAGGAATTATGACTGAAAATCCTATGGTAAAAAATATCTGAATGACATTTTGGATAAAAAAAGTATTTTAAAAATCAACAATACTCAAAGAAGCAAGAGCTCCTTTGCAGAAAAATAAGTATGCTATGATATAGCAAGAGATAGTATCATAATATTTATATAGAAGAAGAGAGGGAAATTAATTAAATCGCATCGCAGACTTGATACTGTAATTTCTCAATTTCTGAGTGTTTGATCATGTTTTTTAATATAGCTTGTGGGAGGGGTAATTATAACTACAATTGTTGTTTGCTGTAGCATTGCTCAGATACCTTATATAAATAGGATGCCTTTGTGCTCTGCATTGCTCAAGCATGCACCAGGTGACAGCCCATGCTCCAAATAGCTCATAGGCTAAAAGACAAAGTAGAGTCAGATCAAAGAGTGTAGGACACACAGCATGATAAATGAATTTGCAAAAAGCGGCATGTAAATATTGTGACTCCTGTTGTTTTTTAAGTGAAAGATGTCATTATCAAGGTACTACCTTGATATGGGAGAGCAAGGAAAGGGGATTTAGGCAAACTGGAGAAGGCAGAGAAGGGAGATCAGGTAAGTTGTGATCTGAAGGACAGAGTAAGAAGAGAAGTTTGAACAGGCAACCAAAAATCACGGGAGAGTCCAGTCAAACCTTTTACACTGTCATACATAAGGAACTTGAGATGTGTGGGTTTGCATAGTTTAAAATAAGGAACTTGAGATATGTGGGTTGGCATAGTTTAAAAAATCTTGAGAGCCTAGAAGTTAGCAGCAATCCTGGCTGAAGAGGGTGAATCAATTACTCTTACCTGTTTCATTTTACATTTTATACATCCTGTGGAAGAATCTTTGGCCATTTTTACACATCTGTTTGTTCAGTGAAGCTTTAGCAGGGTAGTCACTTGGAAACACTGAAGATCTGGCAGAGAACCTGAAGAAGTGTTGTATTGCCTTTTGTATGCTGAAACTGTTGATAATATCACAGCATTGCAGAGAGCTGTATCCTGTGAGGTTCATGGAAAAACACTGTATTGGTAGCCACTGAGAAATAAAAACACCTCGAATCTTCTGAAATCTGTAAACCTTTTCTCTCTATAATGTTGGGAAAAAGAAATCTTTCCTACATGTTCTTTTGTATTATCATCAGTTACGGTGACTGTGTTCCTTACATTCATTTTGAATCTGTGTTTCCTGTCATGAGCAGATTAAAAACAGAAGAGAGTGGAGTGAAAGTTTTCTATTGCAAACATCTGTGTCTGAAAAAGGATTGTATTTCCATGTCCTGGAACATCAAGGGGAAAACTTGCCCTCCCCAGACACACACCTTTGGTTTGCAGCAATAAGGAGTTTATAGACAAGGTTGCTTTACTACAGTAAATAGAAAACCCAATTCTGCTATTATTTCTGGTGGATAATCCAGCCTGGATGTCTGAGGAGACTTTTGATCATTGTCCCCAGTAGAGAATTGTCTTATTCTATAGCTCTAAAATGCTTAACATATTTTTGGGTGTAACATAAGCAATGCTTTTAAGAACTTCTGTCTTGTATCTGAAACTGCATTTTATATGCAAATATTACTGTCCAGATAAGTGGTGTTAGGGACTGTCCTTAGAAATGGTGAATGGACATACAAATTAAATCCATAGACTGAAAAGAAATGATCATGCCAACAGACTTAACAAAGAAAAAGATTGATCCTTGTGTATCATCCATATCTATCTGCTTTTAAAGAACACAAGACTGGAAAAGAAGAGAAAAGCTGTTGTAAGAAGCACTGGAAGGCAGATATACAGTACTTTCTCATACTTTCTGGTGTTCTTACAGGAATTTAGCCCTGCAAAGAAGGAAATTTATTGGTTTAGATGCTGTCCTGAGACTTTCCTGTCTCCTACATAAATGCCCTCCTTTTGAAAGGATATGCATATATTAATATGCATCAATGAAAATATCATCCAAAATACATTTCACTAGATTTGTGTACTCTCTCACATTATTGAACCCACAGATCTGTTAAGTTGTTTACAAAACTGGAACAAATTTGGGAAACAGTTTGATAGAATCATTGTCTGGGCTGGTTTTTCAGTCATGATCATCTTGGGCACCAAGAAGGCTTTTTCTGGTATGCAGCAGTAATTATTTCCTTTCTGAAGTGGAAGCACATCTCCAAATAACAGTTTTACTTTGGGCAACATTATCGGTGACGATGGTCTTCTCTTTCCTAATAATTTCCCCCATCTGCCAAAGCTCCTTCATGTCTACCCAACTAATGGTGATATTTCCATACTTGTGAACATATTAAAAACTCTTAAGGCTGAAAATATTATGACTAGAATTAATAGAAAAAATGAAGAAAACATAAAACTTTAAAGTTTTAAAACAAGCTCGGCAAAGTTGAGAAATTGCTTGTTAGGAAAAATCTCCTAAGCAAACAGATTTGGCAAGTTTAGGAATATGTAGGAATTCACACAGTCTGAGTCTGTCCTTTATAACTCTGGTTATTCAGTTTAATAAGAGAACCTCGCAGTTGCCTGTTTGCAATGGCAATTAGCATGACATGTCTCTCACTTTCTCTGGAGGATATATTACAATTGTGAACTGTCTGTGACTTGCATGTTTGTCCAAGGTATTCAGAAGAGACTCTACAAAGAATAATTCAGTGAATCTTTCATCCTGCTTATTGGAAAAAGGATCCTTAAGATGTGAAGAGTAGGGGAGTAGGGTACAGAGAGATCTGCTTGCCTACTTCGCATTTAAATCAGGAATCATTAGGCACCAGACACTTACGAAAAATCATGCGTGTAAACCCTTTGATTTATTTTTATAAATTGTTCTAGTTTCTATAAAATATATCCTATTTCTGATCTAAATTGGTCTGATTTTACTTTCCAGTTTTAGTTTGCATAACCTCATTGCCTTTTAAGCTAAAACACATTTTACTTCACGAAATCTCTCCTTATAATCAAAGAATGTTTTGGTGGGTTTTTTTTAAGAAATGGCATGGACTGATTTTTTTTCCCCCCAAAACTATTGTAAAATAGGTTTTGCACATTTTAAATTACAAATTTAACTCCTTAGTCTTTTCAGTTTTTCAAGCTCTTCTGTTCAGAGTAACCACCAAAATGTGCCACAATACTATTGCTATTCTCATTATCATTCATCTGCTTCTACTCAACCATTTGCTAAAAATAAAATAGAAGTGTTACTGAGAAAGTTTGACAGATTGATAGAACAACAAATAGCACTCATAAATTTGAGAATAGTGCTAGCTGCTGCACTGCATGGAGAGCTCACATTCTTTCTCTCTGATCTCTATCAATTTCAGTGTCAGTGGTTTCCACAGTCCCCTGACTTGTAGGGGTGACAGGTTTTTTTGTTTCCAGGTGTGTGACCTTCCCCATTTATGTGTGTTCAGTGTCATTGCTTGAACGAGTCCCCCTTTGTACCAAACAACCCAGCTGTGTATAATTGGGTGTTCCTCAATAGTTTATCATTCCACCAAACTGTGTATCATCTGCAAACTTTAGCAGGAGTGTCTCCTACTGACTTCCTTGTGGTTAATAAAAATGCTAATCATTAAAATGAGATCAAGGGCTTAACACCTGTTGGACTGGTAATGATTTAACGTCCTGCTAATGTACAGTTCAATATACACTTCACTGATTATTCTATGTTCATTTAAAAAATAAGACTATCATGAAATACCAAAAAAACCTGGTTACAAAAATGTAGTTATGGCACAGCTAAGTGTATTTCTAGATACCAGAAAGAATGAAGTACATAAAATGCAGAGTTTTTATAATTATCTCTCAAAAGATCACTTGCATGTGTTAATATATTATTTAATAACACTTGGAGGTACAGTTTTTCAAAGTTAATTTTTTTGTTTTACCTTTTAAAGCACTTTCATGGCTACACTCTGACTCTTGTGTCCCCCATCCGGGGAACGCAGAACACCTATGGTTTTTGGGACACTTTGACTGGGTTTGCAGCTTCTTTGTTTCACCAGAGCAATGAAAAGCTGCTGAAATAGATTCTAGCACCCTTTACTTTCTGCATTCGAAGTTCCTCCTGATTTGTCACCTCCCAATATTAATGATCCTTAGCTTGGCTTTATCCTGTGAATATGAGGAATTCCCCAGGCTCACACAATTCTTCTTCCCTTGTATGCCAAACTGGCCCTTAATTCCAGCAGAGTCACCGGCTGCTCAGAGCACCAACTTGGTTGGGAGTTACAACAAAACCTCCTTGTTCTGCCAGCTGCTTATCTTGTGCCCCAGACTCAGAGAGCCAGGCTGACTGCTGCTGCTGCTGAGAGAACGAGGTGGTTGCACGGGCAGCAGCTTTGGCTGGGCAGGAAGGTGGCATTGCCAAGTAACGTTGGTCATGTCTCCAGTTCTTCTGGCCTCTTGATGATGGTGCTAGTACCTGGTCAGCTCTTCGTAGCTTTTCCCTGAGCCCTCTGTCTCAGCTCCTCACCCTTCCTCCACCTCATGGCAGAAGTGACCCTGCCTCTTCTTCTTTGGGCAGTAAAATATGATTTTGCCCTCAGTGCTGACAAACCTGGAGCCAGCCATGTACACATGTCCGCTTTCCTCTCCATCACTCCTCCAAGGAGAGTGCTCCTAGCTCCCCATTTGGTGCAGAAAACAAACATGCTGCCTCCCACCTTCCTCTCAGCTTGCCTGTAAAGAGGATCTGGCACAATAGGTGCTTTCCTCCCAGAGGCTTCATATGAATGGCCATACTTGCTGTTGTTTTTTTTTTGTAACTAAAAGTTGTTTTGTGGTTGTTGTTGTTTTTCTCCCCATGCAGAACCGTACCCTTTTAGACTGGCCACCATCATCCATTGTTCTCCATGAAACAGAAACTGCCGTTGCCCTCAGGGGAGATAGTGGCTGCCTATACTGTGAGGCATCATAAAACCCAGACCCCATTGGGAACAATGGGGAAATCCTTCTCAACGTGGCCACCAGCTGAGGCCCATCCAGAGCACTGGGGAGCAGCAGCCATGGTGAGGGGAGGTTGAGGTCCACCGAGGAGCCTTTCAGCCCTGCCTGAGGGGAAAAGAAGATTACATGCAACGGGAAAAATACCCAGACAAAACCAGCTTAATTACAAGAAGTGAAACGAAGTCTTCGTGCAAGGTTACAATGAGTTCCACTTATGTGTGAGCCAGCAGAGCTCTTAGCATTTCAAGGGGAGGTTGAAGTCCATTTTGCTACTCTCTCTCACTGATGCCTTGACTCCCCCTTAAATACTAAGTGAAAAAAATTCTTTTTTGACAGTTTTAATAGGAAACCACTTTTGTCACAGAATAAGAGGCATTTTGTCTACGAAAATGTGGTATTTTTCTACCCTCCTTCTCTTCTTACTGGGCAGACTCCTTCCTCATATACTCTTGGCTTTCTGGAGTATGTATTATTTTTAATAAGAATGGAAACAAAGATCTAATAATGGGTGGTTTATTTTTAATTTCTAAGTAAGTCAATATATTCAAATGCATTTTTGAAGTTACTGGAAAATTTGTAATCAAACCATATGCATTGTACTGTTAAGGAAAGTACACTATATTTTCTTCTTGAAGAGTAAAGAATCATTAACAAAACATTCCTGAGTTTGAAAATTCTACCCTAATTCTAGAGTATTTTATTGTCTTTGAAATACACATTTAGTGATAGAAAATATTTTAAAACATGAGAAAATTTGAGGGCAAATATCAATAATTTTGCACAAGCCATACTATGGGAATGTTCTGATTATTTTTGAAAACAAGCATTGTGAGTCAAGGTAGCAAATGGGCAAGATGTCTCGTAACAGGAATTAAAACCATTCAGGTAATTAAAATAACAATTAAGATACATCAAGTCAAACTGTAGTGTGTTAAAATCCCACATACATAACCTTCCAAATCTCTATGCTTTTACATTTACAGTTCTATAGAACAAATAGTCAATTGTTGCCATTATTCTTCATAGCAAAAATTTCCTCTTGAGCAGAAGCCTTAACCCTGCTACCCTGACAGACACTAAACACCTTTATAATTATGTCTATGGCCATTTCCAGTGGCTTTGTATCTAAATTGATGAAGTTCATCTATAAAGATTTAGCACATACTCTCTACTTTTCAGAGTAGGGACAGTAATTATTTTGAAATTAGCAGTTGATCTAGAAGGAAGAAGCTGCATTCTCAACAGAGGCACTCACTTACTGGTATTATGCACTTAATAATGTGATTTTGGGAGCTAAAAGGTAGTTTTTTAGTTTTGAATAACCATAAATCCCACTCGGGGTGCTAGGTGTGCTTGTTGCCTTCCATGATGGCTAAAAGAGGGAACACTAAACAGTGGAAGCCACTGCCCAAAGTAAATATTGAATGCAGGGTCAGAGGATCGATTGGAGTGAATGACAGTGGAAAGTGTGAGGAAGCAGGCAGGGAGCAAACCCAAAAATCGTGATACAAGAAATGAAGTGAATACACCATGGTTTTGAAAGAAAGCCAAGCAAAGGAGCTTTTTCAGCAGACCCCTGACTGCAGGCAGATCTGGGATCGCGAGCAAAGCAACAGATTCTTATTCAGTCTTAACTGTATTTCAAGAAACGGGACTCTTTTTGTTGTAGTAAAACAGGATTGCTTCAAAGAAATACCTGGCTCTTGTAATCAATTTCTCATTCTAATGGAAACAGCCTGTGATATGCATACAGGCTAACTGCTCAGACCATGGTGGAGTTAGACCCTGCAAACCAGAGAGAACAAACAGTGAGGAAAGACAGGGAAGGACATGGAGAGATTTTAGAAAAAGACATGGCAAAGTGGAAGAAAAATGAAAACTTGTGGGGAAATTAATCTAAGGAACAGAGATATGAAAGAGTGGAGTCAGGATGTAATCTTCAGTGTAATGGTCAACTAGGAGATGGTAGTGTTTTTGGAAAAAGTAATCCCTATAGTTTACCCATGTTTGAATTTCTGATAAAAAAGAAGAGCCTGTCCCTCCCATCCCATTGCCATTTCAGTAAAGCAGCCCTCTCTGACAGGCAGCCAGGCATCACGATGGAGGGTTAAAACACATGGAGCTGCTGCCCATTTGGAACACACTCTGTCTCCTTTCACATCTGCAGAGCATTTAGCTGCTTGCATCTGGTTGTGTTTGCGCAAATATAATTCCATATTCACTAATAATTCCCGAGGCTAAAGGCCCCTCTCCTGTAACCTTGTTAATATTCTCACAAGGCCTGGTGTGAACGCCTCACAGCATTTGGATTAGAATTCAGTCTGGTGGGTTTTCC
>VWZF01000182.1:369085-406783 GCA_013396755.1 Sclerurus mexicanus | reverse complement strand
CTCGTACTTTTCTGGCCTCCAGTTTCCTGGCCACCCACACGACGAGACACTCTCCCTCCCGCTCTCTCCCCATTCTCAGTTTCAAGGAATTTCCTTTTGTCAAAGGCGAAGTGTGATTGACATATTTCCCCCCTCTTAAGTGCAGTCTTCTTAATACTAGATTTAACTATGTCCTTATGGGGCTCATATAATCATTACCTAGGTGAGAAAGAGACCCCCTGCTCCCTCACTACCATCCGATCTTGGGCTTCAAGCACCAGGCGACTGGCTACTTAGCACTTTTTACATGTTTTTCACTCACTTTTTAAAGACATTTTAATTAATTTGGTGGTGATGAGGTGTTCCAGATTGACAGCATTGAAAACTGAAGTAATTTGTTTGTCCACAAGACAGGTACCACCAAAACAGCAAAACCACCAGCTCCCTTACCAGAGTTCCTTGGGATCCCTTTTCAAAGCACCTCTTCAAGGCCAGAAAAATTGTCTTCTCCTCTAGCCTTTGTGGGAAGAATTTTCTAATCAGTCCTCAACCCTCATGCTAAGACTAATTACAAACTGAGCTGGAGCTCTCCCTGACTGGTGTCACAGGAGTCAGGGACATAAGCATTTTGCTGGTTAACTTCTGGTCTCTGCTTTCTTTAGCACAAGAAATCATGGTTTCCTGTTGTTCTCAGCCTACTTTCCAGGTGACCTGCATAGCATGGGCCCTGGCCAACTGCGCACCCCAGGGAGAGCCCAGGGTGGGTCACGGTGGTGGAGGGAAGGGATTGAAGGGGAGCAACCATGGGATTTGGGAAGGTGGGTGGGCTGCTGGCAGGAGAAGAGGAAGGCGAGTCCTCAGGATGGTAGCTTGGAGTCTTTAATAATTTCCTGGTTAGTCTGTGTTGGGCACCCTGCTGTACTGCTCTGGTTTTATCCATGTCTGGTATACAGGGACAGAAAAGTAACATTCTGTATTATGATGGCTGTGCATTGGCTGTGGGAATTGACTTGAAGAGGTTGCTCAGACTGAGCCAAACATTTTCAAAACAACGTAGGAAGGATTACTAACAAGTTTTTAACAGAGATTTTCAAGATTTTAGTACAGGTTTTTAATCCACATGAGACCCAACCAGAGTTTTGTATTTAACAGAAGTACTCCTGAAAACCGATTGTTATAGCCAATATATAAGGAAATGTTTAATATTATGTATGTTAACATTTATGCCACATCATTGAAATACCTTGTTTTCAGTTGTGTATGAACTTTGCTACATTTGAAATAATTGGGGTGAGATTTCTCATGTCAGGGATAAATGTCTCTACCTTGTATCCTTCTTTTCCCCTTTCTGTGAAAAATGGAGGAAAAATAATTGAGTTTCTAGAACAAGTTTTGAGAGACTTAGTTCTCACATATACGCTAAAAAAACCTGAAAGAGATACCAGTAAAAATTAATAATCCCTACCTAATTTAGATGAAAGACTTGTCTTTTGATCAGCGGATGGGGCGGAGAATTCCTCTGATGTCAGGAATGTATACTTGTCCATTTCCACAAAAATTTTCCCACATTTACTCAAGTTATGAGCCTCAGACAGTCCCACTTCACACAATAACATTAGAAGTGTGTGTTGTCTGAAGGATTTTCCCCATTCTCCAACCCAGGGGTGAACAGCAACCTTCTCTTCCACCAGAGCATGGGGTACATGGTGCTTGTTTGACAGACCATAGGAGAGGAGGAGGAACCTTTCTGGCAAGACTGCAAAAGGTAGGGATCTGGGACTGAAGTACTGGGAATGAAGACACTGGGATTAAAAGCTACTGAGCTCAGTATCTTGATGTTCTGAGAGAGGGTGGGGGTCTTACAGGTAGGACAGGAAACATGATGAGGGAGAGGCATGGACCTCAGACGCTTGTCTCCATAAACAGAACAGGAATTTCCATGTATTGGAAATTAATAAATTCAATATAGCAGGAAAAAAAAATCAAAACACCAAACTAGAAAAGTAATGGTTCAGGCTTCAGAGCAGAGTTTGGATGATATGCAGTTTAAGACATGAAACATCTACTGAACAATAAGTATAAAAGAAGATCGTGAATAACACAGAATCTTCCAGAGATCCAATGGAAAATTGTTATGTGGTTAGGTAATCAAGCATGATAAGGTAGCTCATAGAGCTGAAATAAGGTCAGGCTTAATATTGGTGATCTGAGTGTTTGACTTTGCAACATTAATAATTTCTCAACATACTATTATTTATACAGTACATATACCTGGTACAGCCTATAGGCCAGGAACTACCCTGCTGCAAAGTGATTTAGGTTCTTTATCTCATTAGTGGCTTATATTAAATTAATTAACAGCTATTTACCTTAGCTCTGGCTCCAAGCCACAAGGATTCAAAAGTATGCATCCTTCACAAAGCCAGATTCTGTGTATTCTGCAATGAGACAGGACCAAATGGTAATGATATTTAAAAAAAAAAATCCTTTCATTCTTGTCTTCCTTTCTTCACACAAACATGTACAGCTGTGGCCCATATCTGCTGAAAATAGTCATCACCACAATATGGCAATGAATATTTTCAACCATTCTTTTAAGAAAGCTTTTATCTTTTCTTGGCCTCCCAGCATCTCCAGGCAATCTATCTCCATTGTCAGGGCCTTGTTTTGTGAAGTATTGTTTCAAGAAGCATAGTCCAGGACTTTTTTTCTTCTGGTATGTGCCTGGGAAGGAGTTAACTTGTAGATGGCTCCAACAGTGTATCAGATCACTGTCCTCAGCCTTGCTGCTGCTATGTGCCAGCTGCTTCCCTTGCCACAAAGAGCCTGTGCCTTGTTTTGCCCTGGCTTTACATGTATTTGGTTTGCAAGCTGCCCAGAAACTGATGTTGGGTACCTGACTACAGATACTGGTAAAACACCACATTTTATGTGTTATGGGAATATGCCAAATTCCATTGATGCGGAATAAATGAGTTAATGCATCAAGAAGCTGATGCGAGAACTGTTGTTTCTAGCTCCAAGGCAGCTCTACATTGCTGTAATGGTTTACCCCTGGTTCGGGTTCTCACAGTTATTTCCATAACTGCAATAGTCAGAAGCTTTTTAAAGTACAAACTGTGATTTCTAGGGCATGATTTAGAGTAGGTGAGTTCTCCATGGGCTGCAGAGCTGTGGGAAGCAGAGGCTCTGCCGTGCAGCACATCAGACTGTGGCCTCCCAGATCAGCTCACACCGCTCAATGGTTGCTGCTCTGCAATTCTGAGAAGTCTCTGTTGAACACCTTATGCCAAACACTGTTGTGCATATCCCCTCTGAGATCAATTCCCTGCCCTTGTGTCCTGCTGGGCCACTCTTTTGCCTGATGTTAGGTGAAGCATGGCTCACTTTCATACTCGCTCAGCCTCAGCACTGTGGTGTGATGTTTGGATGAATTCTCAGGCTTAGAGAATTGCATTGTTAACAACAGTGCTCTATGTGAAAAAACAGAAAGTAGCCTCTGCAAATTGTGAACCAGCCTTGGCTTTCAGGATGATTCCAATAGCTCAGGGGACTTGAAACCTGCTAGAATATTTATATGCTCTTATTTTTTAATGAAGAAAATCCCCTCTGCTCTCTATTGTCAAAAATCAGCAACAATATTATACTTTTTTTTTTTAATTCAAAGAAGCAAATAGTCGTGCATCTTCCCTGCCAGATTGAGATACCTTTAAACCTTTTTATCTTTTAACTGTTTGGAGTTAATTGCTGATGGAGCATCTCAGTGTATCAGGTGTTTTTCAGGCATTGTGTAAAACAGTCTTTGCCTTAGTGTGCTTACAGTGTCAAAGAACAGGGAACAGAAAATCTGGAACTGGAAATTTGGAATGGGATGAGGCTAGTAGCAAGCAGCATCACAGTCCTGGAGAACAGGACTGGGGAGACCTATCACCACCAGGATCCATTTTGGAGAATGGGGAACACAATCCAGAAAGCATTTGCATCACTCCACTGTCATCAAGTACCTGTGAAGTCCACAGGCAAGGTATGCCTCACCCCCTTTAATGACCAGGCCAAATATGAAACAGCAGTCTGCTGTTGCTAGCAGATTGAGAAAAAAAGATGTTTCTGTCCCTTCAATTCCCTTCAAAGAAATAGTAAGCATAAAGGATACTGGGCCTTTTGTTTTTAAATCAGTAGTTTGACAACTACACTGTGAAGATTGACTAACAGCAAGGACAAATGGCTCTATTAAGATGTGGGATAGCAAGAGAATCCCAAACCAAAACGCTTTCTCCCAGGAACAGGGAACACTGGGATATGACAACTGGTATTTCTGTTTGGACATGAGTGATCTGAAGATCCCTTCTGCATCTGATTTTGAGCTGCCTACAGATATGGAAGGTGTTGTTGCGGGCTGAGGTATGAGACAGGGAGCCTCCTTTAGGCTTTCCAGAGGCAGCTTCTGTTCCTGCAGATGCTTTGGACAGTGAATGGCATTGTTCTGGGGTCTGCAGTTTGTACCAAGAGGATTTATACACAATGTCAAATCCGTCCTGTCCTGACCCCTCCTGACTCCTGGACATCTGTAAGGGAACACCCCTGAGAGGGTATCTATAAAGAACCGTTTATTTTGCAGCAAAGGGTAATCTCATAATAACCAAGGAGTTCCTCCAAGTTCCTGGGAGTACTGAGTGAACCTTGCCCAGTGTTACTGGCTGAAACATTGCAAACACAAATACAATGGAGGCTCTGAAGAAGACAGAGGAGCTCAGCACCCACAGTCCATGTTTATTTTCTCCAGAGATGAAGGGGGGATTGCAGGTCAGCAGGAGTTGTGCATTCTGACTGGTATTTATTGACTCAGAAGTCCTTGCTGACAGACAGACAGACAGACAGGCAGGGAAGGGTTCCATTACAGTGACGTCATTTCTTTCCCTCTTCTCCCCTGAGGCCCTCACTGCTGACACTCTTTACACATTGCTGTGGCTTCTCCAGCTGGTGCTGGGGAGAATGGCAGCTGCCTTTCACCTCGCTGGTGCTGGAAGCCTGGGTGCCCCTGGGGAACAGGACTGTCAGGCTTTCAGCGACACACCGCAGCACATCCATCAGAGATGTAGCAACAAAACAGAGCTTCGTGTTCAGGCTCCCCTCTGAGACCTGGGTTAAGACTGGAGGTCTGGGTCAGATGCTGAAGGTGAATCCTCGCTGGCTATGGGGGTCAGTGTCTGAAAGGAAAATGTATCCCTGAGTTGTGCTCAGCCTCATTTCCACCTTCCATTCCCTGATGCACTCACTGCTGTTTAGGTCTTCAGTTGCCCTACTCTAATATTGTGCTTTAAGGAGACATTTGAGTCCTTTCTGTAAGTGATAGTAAGGCAGAGCTACTGTCAGCTATATACAGGAATGCCATGACACTGAGCAGCCTCTGTTCATGCCAGGGGTAAGGCTTTAATAGTTTTGTTTCTTAGCATGGATCCTCCAGGCGGTCCCTTTGGATTTAAGGCTATACTGGAGACTTCTATCAATTGCAAGCAGTACGGTCACCTACACCTTTAGGCACAAAAAGCTACTGTTTTTAATGAGCCCTCACCAGCAATGCCAGATACTGGAACCTTCATCCTTTGTCAGAATGGAGAAGCAAAAGGTACATGTTTAAATAGCATAAATTGTTTTTCTTGTCCCCACACTCTCCACTGTTTTTTTAAAGATTAATTATCCCATTTTGAATCCAGTAAACCAAATGTGGATGTTTCTAAAGGATGAAGCAGGCTGGGGTACAGGATATCAAAGGATTGTAGAATAATAGAATAGTTTGGGTTGGAAGGGACCTTAAGGATCATCTAATTCCAACACCCCTTCCACTAGACCAGATTGCTCAGAGACCCATCCAACCTGGCCTTGAACACTTTCAGGGATGAGGAGTCCACAGCTCCTCTGGGACACCTGTTCCTCTGTCTCACCACCCTCACAGTACAGAATTTCTTTCCAATATCCAATCTAAACCAACTGTCTTGCAGTTTGAAGCCATTCCCCCTTGTCCTATCACTCCATGCCCTTGTAAAAAGTCCCTCTCCAGCTCTCTTGTAACCCCTTCAGGCACTGGAAGGCTCTATAAGGTCTCCCTGGATCCTTCTTTTCTCCAGGTTGAACAACCGTAACTATCTCTACTTGTAGTGTCTGCAGCAAAGCAGTGCCAGATAGATCTGATCATAGGCTCTTTACTCACTTCAAAAGCGTCTTTCTAGTAACATGGACAAGTGAATCACTCTGATCTCTCACTTAATGAAATTTACATTAGGGATGCTAAGAAGTTGCAATATGAGTGTGCCTTTTCAGATTCAATCTGTATGAATATGCTGTCTCTGCAAATACAAATGTACATAAATGAGAACCCAAGCATCAGATAATTTAGTCCACTTCTTAACTGTCAATGCAAGATTATGTCCCACAGTACATGTTTTGTTTTAGCAGTCTTAAATCATGAGGTATCTTCCCTGTTTGGATTCTGGCTGTTTTTTTAGTAATTTGATTCATGCAGTGAGGCATGGTTGCAACACTTTCTGTTCTGTGACAGAATGCTTCTTACATAACCTAACATATATGGAATTCTTTTCAGGCTCTACCTCATTAAAAAACGATGCTTAGATCTCCTGCCTCTCTAATGTACAGGGGCAGATCTAGGCATATTTTCACTTTGAAAAGATTTCCTCTCCTTTTCATTAATGACAGCTGTACAGCTGTCTAAAGACTGGTGAGATCTCCCTCTACGCTGCTGGATGTTTGCTGTCTTTGTAATCTGTTTTGGAGAGCCACATGCTTTTGTTCCCCAAGTAAAGCTCTTTTAAGCAGAACCTATTTTCCAGGCCTTCCCAATAAATAGGAATAAAGAGAGTGAGGGGTTCAATATGTGTGTGGTGGAAGCCAATGATGGGATGGTACTGCAAGGAAAATGCTTTCCTGGCTTTGTTGACTGCTAAGAATATCTCATGTCAAAGGGCTGCAAGAGTGCGTTTCTGTGTGATGGTGCATATAGGGCACCTTCAGGGTGCTTTTAGGTGCACATCAGCTTATAGTGCTAAGTATAAGAAGGCCAAAGAAGTCCCTAAACATTTTATCATCCAGTCTTGCTGAGCTTTAGTTGTAGTAGGCAAATACTTAGCACAGTTATCCACACTGTAAGTAAGGGGCTTCTGTGCCTGAAGAGGGAGTAGCTTGACCACTGAGTTTCACCTGAGAGCTGACTATTAACTGGGATGTCCCAAGCTAATTCCTGTTTGAATAAGAGCACATACATAGGAACAAAGCAAACCTTGATTTAAAAGCAAACTTGATGATTACTAGACTGTAACATGACTGTCCCACTGCAACTTTTTTTTCATTATCTTCACTGCTTTTCTCATCTTTCCCCATGAGGTGCAGTGACCCTGTGTCAGTGGCTTTCAACTTGTGACCACAGATTTCTGGAAGTCGGTGGACTGCTTCTAAAGGATCTGTGAAATAAAATCAATTCACTTATGCTGTGCTGTAGTCTATGTACGTGGAGTTTCTACAGCTGATAGCTGTCTGTGCACCCATTGGCATGGGGAGGAAAGTAAGATGCAAGGTTTTACTCATGGGAAGTAGCAGGGTATTTAAATCCTAAATTTATAGAAGTTTTGTAATCTTTAGATTCCTTTAGTTCTTCTGTTTTTCAAGAGAGGCATTGGATTGACAGAACCTCTCAGGAGTGTATGTACATGTAGAAGGAAAGGATACACAGTACAAGGGGTGTTCACATTTGACTGGAATAGGTTCCATGCTGCAGAACTATACTGTACCTGGCTCAAATTCCTATGTGAGGAAATCTTGGACATAATATCTATGCACAAGGAAGATGCTGACATCAAAGAGTGAAAGTTACATCTTTAACAAGTATAAGCACAGATGCAAACCTGTCCTGGATTTGGAGGTGAAAATTTTTTGATACTGTGCAAATGACTGTAAATTAGTTATGTTCGATCTCTAATTCTAATCTCTCCCAAGGACACTCCATTGTGTTTTCTTTCTTCTACACTGTCTCTTGCTGAAAGTGTTACCATGGCCTCTTCAGCCACGATGTTAACTTTTGGTCCTGGTTTTCTCAGCACCTCTAAGCCCCTTTCCTTCAGTGCCTGTGGTTGCATCCATTTGTGGCAGCTGTATTCTGGGAACAGCTTCTTTTGCTGTTTATGCATTCACTCCAAAACGAGGGACAGTCAGGCACAACGGATGTAACAAAAGCTTGCGTGCATTGTTACTCGTAGCTAGATTCCAACTTTTCCTTGCAAACCTCAGTGAATTCCACTTTGCTTAGTTATCTCCATCACTTCAGAAGGGGAAACAGACTTTGCCATTTTGCCTTCTACACATGAATCCTCAGCAATGAAGGGCATTCACCACATAGATAACCTACCCATGTAGTGTATGACTATGGTCTTACTGTCACTGATCCATGGCTTAGGCCTATGAAAGAATAATTTTGGCAATATCGTTAGAAGCAAGTTAAAGTTATTTTTTTAATATAGCAGATCTCTGGGTTCTTTGACAGATCTCCTTTTGGTTTTGTTTCTTTCCCAAAATGTCTTGTGAGTTTCTGCAGACAAACAGAATAATATGAAGGCCCTGAGGCATGTTTGTGGAGAGCAGGTTATTGACTTTGTGGTACCACCAGCCAATCCCTGTGGTCCTCATTTCCAAAGATTCCAGGGCATAATGCACTCCAGCCATATCTTGTGCCTTCTCCAGCACATTGTCTATGCTCGTGTCAATTTCAAGGATGACCCAGATGGGCAGAGCGATAGAAACTCCTCTGGGTCCTGGGGATTTCCAAATTTCTGCTGCGCTTCCAGTCCAGGTACAGAGGCCACAGTGAAACATACCCTTTTTTTTTTTTTTTCATACATGGATCCCCTCTGCTTTAAGCTAGGCTAGTTCAGCTGAGTCAGAAAGAAATCAGGAGAAGTGAAAAGGTGCTTTTCTGATTATAGGAAAAAAAAAATCAGGAGGTGAAGAGGTTGGAGGTTGAGATGTGAATATGAAGAATGAAGAGGTAATATTGCAACCTGGTCATTTTGTTGAACATCAGTGCATTTTGACAAATGTGAAAATATGGGGAAAATAGTTAATTGAAGTATATTGTCTAAAATAAACAAGGGTGCACTTACATAATCCTGGGCAGAAACAAAGCTTTTGTCACTGCCTTTTGAGCATACAATATTTAAATTGGAAAACTTTAGCTGTTGAGTTTGTAACATAGTTCACTTGGACTATGAATTGGGTGTTATGAAATCTGAAGTGGCAAATGGTGTTGTTGATGCTTTTCTTTAAAGGCTTGACTGCTTCCTTTTTAGTCAAGTTTTCCTTCTGTGTGTATCCTGTGTCCCCTACTTTATTTCCTTGTCTCAACTGCACCTAGCATGCCTGTGATGAAATGTACTTTTAATACCACAGACTTAATTCTCAGAAGGGCAGCACAAAAGCGAAAGCAGCTGCCTTTGGCTTCAACTGGAATTCAGCACCTCTGAAAAACAGGCATTCATGTTTTTGAGTTGGAAGAACAGATTCCCTTCTATAAAATAGTGCTTTGCATTTAGAATTTAGAGAACTTCCAAACTATGGAGGTTTTAAAACGCTGTGTATGTGCTACATTCATACAGGAATCTGGCAGCCATTTCTAGGGAGCATTAAGCAACAAGATCTTGTAGTGAACAGCAGAATTATTTTTTATTTAGAGATTACATAACTCTGGCAAAATGGAAACCAGCCCCCATGCTTCACTGTAGACCAGAACTTTCTCTTCCCAGATGGAGGGTGACCTTTAATTGTGTCAGTTCCACCCCACATCCTCAGAAAACAAGGGCAGCTGCTTCACACATGAAGGGAAGCAGGGACTGAAGCAACGGTGTTGATCAAGTGTAGATTAAGACTGAGATAACCCTACAATAGCTACACGAATGTGACCCTATCCATCAATCAGGCCTACAAGAGCATCCAGGTAAAAATAATTGGTCTTAAATGTCACAAATTGAATTAGCCCTCGCTACCTCTGTCCCTCTAGCAGGTACTGCTCTAGCAGTACGGATGCATCCAGCAAAGCTGCCTGTCACGGTTAATCCATGGGGGATGGATCAAGCAGTGTTTGATGCTCGCAGTACAAAGAGTGACACTGCGCTGGAGCTCCTCGCTCAGCAGCGGCTGTGTGGGAGGACTGTGCAGACAGGGAGCTGATGGTGCCCTCAGGCTCAGTCTGCTGGCAGAGGACTTGCCATGTGGACTTCATGCAACTGGAACTCATGGCAAAGAGAGAGAAACTAGAAACATACCAAGTGTTTTGTCCCCAAATAATTAATCAGTACTCCCATATATGCCTTTTAAATATTTGTCCTAAAAAATCCACCGCCAGCTATGGCCCCCTATCTTTCACTCCTTTTGTTCCAGACACTCCTAAACATTCAGGGTTTTGATTCTCTTCCCCTGTTCCTTTAATGTCTTCATGGTGCAGAGGGGGTGGGTAGGCAGGAGGTTCTGGGACCCCTTCTGTGGAGCAGCTGTGATTGCCTCCCAAGGATGTGTGACAGTTGGGAAAGACCGTGAGGCATGATTTTTTACTGTACGCTGAAAGGCTTTCTCCATCACCCTGAAGAAGGACCTGAGGAGTGGTGAAAAGGTATAGAGTTGTCAGCCCTGAAACAAAAGCATTTGCACAGTTGGGAAATAACTGGACAGTGTCTGTGTCCTCTGATGAGCTGAGATAATTCCATTACCCACAACCTGCCGTAAATCAGCAAGTCTTCTGCTCTGAAATAGGCATTTAATGTTTGCTCTGCTATTCCTTAAAAATTGGGGGTCTTGGTCAGAGAAATGGCTTCAGTGCAGTGGTGGCATAGAGTCACAGCAGTGAAGAATTTATCATTTCTTTTGACAAAGTTGTCACTGAAGGTAGAGACGTGCTAAAACACAATTTTAAAATAGGAATCCACTTTGACTCTGTTTATGTTAACTTTCTGTGAACAGTCAAGCAATTTACTTTTATTGACAAGAAAATCTGTAAAAAGTCAATGTCAAAGATACATATGTGTGCATTTAAGTAAACTAGTTTTAAGTTCTCATGCATAAGCATTCAGTTTTGAAGTGCTTACACATTCCCTGAGCCAAAGGAATGGAAACAATACAATGTGATTTATCTGACCAATCAAACCTAACCCAGACAGCTGTGGTGCAGGCTCTCCTGCTGGCTGCTATTTTCATGCCGGCAGAAGGAGAGGGTAGATGCCTCAGATCATTGTATTTTTGTTGTGAGCTGGGCACTTGGCTCTACTTGCCAATGACTCAGAAGCTAGAGAAAGCACAACCTGCCTCAAAGGGTCAAATGGGAATAGTGTAGGAGCCCAGTAAACCTGGCACTCGCTGAACAACTGCCTATCCATGGTATTCACTATGTTTGATCTTTCATTTCTGTATATAAATATGAATATGTTGATAGGGAGCAGTTTGTATGCTGTGCTGGATATGAAATCTGACCCCTCCTTGCTGATCCAAAATTGTTAAAGGAATTGTGGGCAAATTCTATGCACCAAGCAGCATGTTTGGACAAAACAGCGAAAAACATGCTGACATTTGGTGTCACAGTGTTGTTCTCATGTAACACGGGGGATACATGACATCATGACTGAAGTAATAGCTTCAAGTTATATCTTGTATCACTCCTGTGTATATATCCCTATGAACAATTCAGAAATAAAATGCAAAGACTTTATGGAAAAGAGAAAAAAACCCACCACCATCAAACCCCAATATGTAGATTGCTTAAGGACATGCCAGAACACCAGCACAGCTGCTGCCAAACCTGAAGATGTCTAACTTCCTTACAGGGCTATTCCTTTACCAGCAGACCTCTTTGTGATGTTGAAGGTCTGCTGCTGAGCAGTTAAATCTTGACTGCATTGGGTAGCACAGTGTGTAACCTGCAAGATCTTGAGAAGAAAACCAGCAAAGTGTGAGCAGGATTCCCCTGTGCACACGACCCTCAGGTTTATGTGATACCACAGAAATCCATGCTTGGGATTCAGGCAGGTTATTTGCATGCTTGTGATGTGCTGGTGATCTAACCCGGCAGCATGAATTAGTTCATGCCTCCTTGTCTGTGCCATTGCTTGCCATCTCTTCTACTCATCTTTCCTCCATCTTAATTTATTACAGGGAGCCTTAGTGAAGAACTTGTGAGAAAAGGTAATCTGAGGACAGGTCTGTATTTTCAAGGGACACATTTTGATTGGGGTGTGGACTTGGAACAAAACAACACTCAGAAAGCAGTGCTCCTCAAGTCATATACTTAATTAGTTCTGGCAGTCTGACCTGCTTGCTGTCTAAAATGTATTTTCAAACAAAAATTTCCGTATAAAAACCAAATTATTTTGAAATCAGAAAAATTGAGTGTTTTTCCCTTTTAAAACCATAAATCAAAGACAGATGGATATATAAATGAATACTGCCATTTTTGATTTGTTGCTGACCCCCTCCACATTTTCAGGTGAAATCCTTTGTGCCTCCCAAGGTGCCTATGGCTGGGAAGGGACCATTTTCCGAGGTGTGGGAAGTCTCCCGGGGGGAGCTTCTGGTGGCCCCTGCAAGGGCAGGAGCAGCGGACATCTGCTGCACACATTTTATGTAGTTCTTGTTTGCAGCCGTGTGAGCAGCGCGGTGCATCTCACACGTTTTCTCAATCTGTATCTCAACCAGGTAGGATTGACAGCTGGAGAAAACCATATATTCTGGGTGCTAAATAGGTTATCCACCATCCGTAAGAAAGAAAAGCAGTGAGCTTTACAGCCGTGCCTCCCAGCCGTGCCCTTGGTTGTGACTTTGCCACTGGCAAAGCTGAGTGCCTGACCCCTGCTAACGTGCGGTGCCTTTAATAAGGAGAGGGAGGGAAGTAATTTTATACTCAGCATGTGAGTGATTCATGTTCTCAAAGGGGATAAAAATGTTATTAGAAAATTCTCCTGCCAAATGTGTGGCAAATGAAACCAATTTCTTAATGCTGTGAAGCCAACGTGTGAAATTGGGATAAAAGGTGAGGAGCGGTCTCACCCCTGTGCTTACTGTGGCAAAATGTGCTGCAAGACAAAGAGCTCTTGTCCTCAGAAAGGGGATGCTTCTGTTGTGACAACACACACTAGCAGCAAACAAACCCAGAAAGTTTTCTTCAGTACAGATGCACTTCAAAGTGTTGGGTTAAGAGATGCCAAGTATGAAAGAGCAAACCTTGATCATGAGCCACCGAGCTGCTGCTTGAAACCTGTAAAACATTGTCAGGACACCTTTGAAAATGCTTTTATTCATTTCATAGTTCAGGGCTTCCTGTTCATTTAGAGTTATTATTTATTTATGTGTTAAACAGTCTCCGTGTGCTCTGTGTCAAACAAGACATGAAACAAAAGTCCTTCCAGACCCCAGAATACTTCTGACCTGAAACAAAGTCTACACAAATAGGGCATAGGTTTGGACCCAAGATGCCCAGACATGTACCATGCTTTCATAATAATATATTTTACATGGGACAATAATGAATGTGACAATATGTTCATGAAATACCTATAAAGCAGGTGCTGTACTATTGACAAAAACAAGGTGAAAGATGTTTATGTTGAAGTGACTCCTGAGAGGTCGAGTCTTCTGCCTAGTGTCCTTAAGATGAAAAAGTGTGTGATGTCTCCTGTATCACTCTAATTTTTATTCTCTCTGCCAGCACCATGCTTGATATATCTGAACAAGACTGAAACAGTATGGATGGAGCTATAAGCAGGATGAGCAAGTCTCAGTTCTACTTCTTTTTACCTCATATGCAAACATCATCATCTCCCTGTTTTGGGCACCTGGAAAACATCAGTGTCTGGACAAAGAACAGTCAGTCAGAGCCTGTCAGGACAGAGGAAATCTGTGGAGGAATTTCTGCCTTGAAAAGCTCATCTTCTCCAGAACAGTATCTGACTTCAAATTATCATGTAAGTAGGCCTATACAGTTCTTCTGAATTTCTTTCTCTTCCTGAACAGTCCCCAAAACATAGATTATAATAACTCATACTTCATATCATCAGCTAACAGCACTCAGCTTTCTTGCCATTACATGGGTTCTTCAAAGAGTGAGGTAACCACAGCTGACTGTCAGAACAAAGTATTCTGAAGTAGAGTCCAAGGTCTCTAACACATAAAAAACATAAATAAATAAAACCTACCACTGATTGGCAGAAAAAAAATGTTCAAACTCCAGATATAGTTCAGAGTTCTCACCTTCATGAGAGGGGCCAGTGTCATACTCCTAATCCAAGCCCCACAGTGTTTTTACCTTCATAAGCTGCCCATTGTTGTTGCAAGTTCCTCATTCCTGTGCCTCTTAACTTCTTGAGTGAGTTTCTACATACTCGATATTTTAAGAACAACTCTGAGACTCAAAGCTTAATTCCAGCATTTGTCCACCCTCTTTATGGATGTAGCCTCAGAAATACATAGCTGTAGGCTCATTAATTTGTTACAACCAAGGAAAATTGTAGGTGTTTATTGCAATTTGAAATACATTCAAGTATACACTTGCCTGGAGTATGCATGTACTTAGTGTTTTATGTCTGATCAGCTGTTTCCATGTAGGTTTTGGGCCCTTCTACCACATCAAGAACCAAGTATGTTCAATCCATGGACTTTCATACAAAGGCCTTCAGAGCAGGTAGAATCTGTAGACAACCTTGGCAAAAGATATCTGTGCCTAGGTTAAGGCAAGGTGAACACCTGAGACTGCATCTCAGAAGATGAAGTCTGAGATGAATAGGCTGTCCAAACCATTTTTCAACAATTTGTTAACCATATTCCCACCATTTTTTTCTTCCCTCTCAGTAAACATGAAGCTATTACTATAATCCACTCAGCCACCAAGAAAGCCAGAAAATGGTCCCTGTTGGAAGAAGAAGAAAAATCTTCTTCAAGGGATCCCTGGAGAGCATTGTGCTGCATTTCATGAGATCTAAGAATTATTTTCTCAGTTCTGGTTTGCAGACCTATTATCCTAATTGGCTAATGCCACGTTAAAGCCTTTCACAGGTCAGAGCCTATAGAAGAACACAGTCTGAGTATCAGTAAACACAGTAGAAGACAAATAACTCCATGAATTCTGAAACTAAGGGAACATGGATGGCATCTTGTGGTATCTGCCAAAACTTTGGTGTCTAATAATGGCACCAAAGAACTGGAGCTCTCTTTCTAATTGTCTTCAAGAGTGGTTTTCTGAATGGATTCTTTGGGGTCAGTGAAGAGCTAAACTTACCTTTCCATCTCCCCATCAGTGGGGAGACATTGGTAAGGGGTTTCCTCAACAGCTAGTGACTGTCATGTTGACTATCTGGAGTTAATACCTCTGAAATATTCTAAGTTATGTCAGATATGGTTGAAACTGGATAACCTGTTCAAGCAGCATTGTGAAAACAAAGAGAATAGAAAAGAAATTCTAAGCAAATTGACATCACAATCTTCCATCTTTCTCTTTGACAGACTACGTGTCCTTAAAAGCCCTTGCTACCTCAGGAAGCATTTTAATTTGCCCTCTGAGCAGCAACAGCACCCAACAGACGTTTCTGCCACAGTTTGGTAATTTTGTGTGTTACATGAAGACTTAACAGTCAAGGCAATGGAGAGGACAATTAACCAGTTTTTGATGTCACCTGTGCTGCTGTGTCAATCCTTTGAAGCTCTGTTGAAGTCACTGGAATGACTGTATTTCCACTGGTGTAAGCAGATCAAAATATAGCCTCATTTGTGCTGTGACTAACTTTTTTTGGGGAAGCATAGGAATTTAGTTCCATTTTGTATTACAATTAATTGAGAATTGTTTGTTATTATACCATCATTGCCATATGGCCTAAGTGTTAGTAGGCAGAGTCATCTGTCAGTGTAATTTTGTATTTCCTGATATCCCAGATCCTTGAATGTCTCAGGAACAGTGCTTTAGCCAGTAGCAGTGCAGATGTGACTGAGCTGTAAGAAGCTCTTGGTATTGCTTTACCACATAAACTATGATTTATAGCTGTGTACCATATCATTTGCATTTGTTGTTGTTTGCAGCTATAGGACAGCAGTGCTCCTCACAGTGTGCCAGAACTGTATTCCTTCTTGGATGGTAACATTTTCACAGCAGGACTGTGTAATTTTGGCTAGTTAGCATTCATATGTATATGCATATGTATATGCATTCATATACATACCCTCATGTCTGCCCCACTGTTCTGGGAATCCATTTTATGCTGGTCTTAGAACCATAGAACAGTTTGGGTTGGAAGGGGCCTTTGAAGGTCATCTAATTCCATCTAACTCTCTGCAAAGTGCAGGGACTCTTCTGCTAGATCAGGTTGCTCAGAGTCCTGTCTGACATGACCTTGAATGTTTCCAGGGATGGAGCATCCACCACCACTCTGGGCAACCTGTTCCAGTGTTTAACCACCCTCACGGTAAATATTTTCTTCCTTATTGACAGTCAAAATTGACCCTCTTTTAGTTTAAACCCTTATCCTAATCCAACAGGCTCTACTAAAAAGTTAATCCCCGTCTTTCCTACAAATCCCCTGTAATTACTGGAAGGCTGCTATAAGGTCACTCAAAGCCTTCTCTTTGCCGGGCTGAGCAACCCCAAGTCTCTCAGCCTTTCTCCATAAGAGAGATGTTACAGTTTTTTGATCATCATCAGGCTCTGCTTTAAACCTGCTGCAAGAGGTTCAAGTCTGTCCTGTGTTGGACTCCAGAGCTGGATGCAGTGCTCCTGGTGGGGTCTCACCAGAGCAGAGCAGAGCGGCTAAATCACTTCCCTTGACCTGCTGCTGCCCTTGACTGCTTTTGATGCAGCCGAGGACATGATTGGCTTTCTGGGCTGCGAGCGCACGTTGTTGGTTCTTTTTAGGCTTTTCATCCACTGGTATCCCCCAGTCCTTCAGCACAGGATTGCTCTTGATCTCTTCCTCTCCCAGCCAGTATTGGTACTGGGGATTGTCCTGACTTAGGTGCAAGACCTTGCACTTGGCTATGTTGAACCTCATGGTATTCACATGGGCCCACTTCTTGAGTTTATATAAAAACCAAACAGAACCCTGTGTACTGCCAGGGCGATGCCATGACTTGGATCGTGGGCAGATAGCACAATTATTCTGCTTAGGGAGTTCCTCAGAGGGAAGTTGTGAGCCATAAGCTGGCACTTTCTGTTGAAGCAAGCTTGCCACCTACACAGCATTCAGTGATTCAGCTGACAGGAGGATCCATTACAGGGGCCACTTTCTGCATGGAGCAATAGCTCTGCATTCCTTTGCATGTAATTTTCTGTAAACTCAAAGAAAGACTCTTTCATCACAGTTTACTCTGATCATAATGCTTATCTTTAGAAAACGTAGCATTTGTATCTCATCAACTAGATGTTTCAAAAACATTGAGACCTTTTTTGTATACTCTCTCAGCAAGAGTGGTTTGCCCTGCAAGCAAGGATGAGCTGGAAGAGGAGGGTGACAGCAAGGCAGACAGGAGCTGCGCCTCACTGGCAAATAGCACAGTCCCACAGCACCCAAACAGGTGAGCAGGGCAGGTCCAGTGCAGATAGCAGGGATAAGCCAAGAATCTAGTAATTGCCACACATGTCCATAGTGACAGAGCAAGTGCAAGGTCAAGGCAGGAAGTCAAGTTGGTGACTCAGGCTCAGCATTAATGTGGTACAAAGCCAGGCACAGGCAGGGGCCAGAGGTGAAGCCTTAAGTCTCAATGTAGTTCCTGAGCAAAAGTGGGAGGTACCCAGCAAGGCATCTTACAGGTTTTTCCACAGCATCTGATCCAAGTTACACAGCTGTGCTATTCTAGAGCTGGTCTTGATCCAGGTGACCGAGCCCCTTGGATAGGGAGGGAAGTGGCTGCAGAGCATATTAATGCACTCAGGGCAGGCTCTGGTACATATTGGGACCCTTTGATACATACATTTATTCAGCAACCATGGATACCTCATGGATTCCTGTTTTTAGCTAGTCTTCCTGAACTTGAGACACAATAGGCCACGTTTCCTCCTCTTTCTCTTTCATTTACTTCAGGAAGCTTTTTCTTCACTATTCTATTTCAGAAAGCTTGAAAATAACCAGTGGCCTTTTTGCTGTCTCATGGTCTCCTTGTGCACCTCTACTTGTATGGTGTCCCAGTTTAAAGGGGAAGATTTATCACAGTCAGCATTCTAAAAATAATAGAATTCAGGAGTTACTGTCATGGGGTCCTATCTGCAACAGTTTTTCTGCACCAAATAGCTGTTTGGGTTGCTCATATCCACAAAATTTGGTTTTTATATTCAGTTTTTTATTGCCTTTTTCTCTGTGGTCAAGGGCTCTCAGCAGCCACCAGAGTTCTGGTGCTTTTAGTATTTGAAGGAATATTGCTTTGATCAGTACAGCGTCTACACACAATAAGCATATAGATTTTGTTGTGTATCCAGTATCATATGGGACATGGTGAATTTTAGCACATTCACTGCTTATAGACCAGATCCTTTTGCCTTTGTAAGACTTTCCAGAACTACAGAATGTATTTCCTCATGAACTCAAAATGTTACAATTTTGTGTGCTCTGGACTTCTCATGTGTATGGAAGACATTCACCAGACTTTCTGCTAGTTTCAGGCTGATGGAGCCAATAAGACCATCTCAGGCAGTGAGGACTAGGCAGCATTGAAAGTAGTTGTCTGGAACAGAAGACAGGAAAACAGGATAGATTTGATAGGTGTTTCTAGTCTTACCTTTTTTTCATTTAAATTGTAACTAATGCATTGACCAAAACATAAGGCAGCTTTGGCTGGAAGACAGTACCGTCTGTGTGTGTGACTTTTGGAAAGGGGATGTTTAACTTTGCACACGTGACAAAAAATGTTGTTTTCTTGTATTAGGATTGCAAACTCGGTCAGGATTGTCCAGTCTTCCAGCACAGCAAGCCTGCTACTTATAACTGCTTCTGTCTCTGTGAGGTGCTGGGGAGCAAGACTCCTTGGGAAGCTGGCTTTAAGCAGGGATCATGCCTGCCCTCCGCTGTCAGGGAGTGGAGTCTATAAGCATTCAGTATAAAACGGTACACTGATGGGGAGTGGGAGTTTAGGATGTATTTTCCAAAACCCTTTCTTCCTCATCTCACAAAATATTTATGTTTAAGTGAGTCTGGAAAGGTTGGTTGTTTTTTTGGTTTTTTTTAATTATTAAAGTTTTCAAGAAGACCTTCAAAAGTGCAAAGTGAATTTATGGTATGTCTTCCTGGTTTTGTAGATCATCTCTAATAATAAGAAGCCATATGATACAGATGCACTATTTCTATTGGGGTGAGGTACAAGGCTCCAGGGTTAATATTTAAGTATTACAGTGTTTATCACAGCAAGGAAAGAATGTCCTGACAAAGAGCTATTCTGGCCTCTCGCATCACCTAGACTGCAAGACCCTGACTGAGAGATGAAGGTCAATGTGGGACATGTAGTAAATATGCCATTACTGTGAAGGATGTTTCAACAGTCTGTGTAGTGACAGTTGGATTAATTTACTTAAAAATAGGAAAACACATTCTTAAATAAATGTGTTTTCTTAAAGAATGTGAATTACCTCTCTTAGGAGATAAGTATTGTCAGGGAGTGGTGAGGATGTGCTGGTTTTGTCTGGGGTAAAGTTGATTTTTTTGCAGCGGCTGGCATGGAAATGGATGGTGCATGGGAGGTTGGAAGGAGACAGCCAGGACAGGTGACCCCAACTGAACAAAGGGATATTCCGTACCATATGATATCATAGTCAGTATATAAAGTGGGGAGAAGAAGGAGGAAGGAGAGAACATTTTGAGTTATGGTGTTTGTCTTCCCAAGTAACCATTACATGTGATGGGGCCCTGGTCTCCTGGAAATAGCTGAACACCTGCCTACCCATGGGAAGCAGTGAATTAACTCCTTGCTTTGCTTTGCTTGTGTGCATGGCTTTTGCTTTCCTTATTAAACTTCATTTGTCTCATTATTGAGATATATTGAGAATTTATCTCAACCTGTGAGTTTTCTGGATTTTTCCCTTCTGATTCCCTCCCCTGATCCCTCTGGTAGGGAAGTGAGCAAGTGACTGCCTGGGGATTGGTTGCTGGCTGGGGTTGAACCACGACAGAGGTCCAGCTGCTCCCTAAAGGATAGGAACCTGGAAGCCAACAACAGTAACATGCCTGATGTGGCAACAGGTTTAGCAGCAAAGTTTAACTTCACCATCCCCAAAAGATGTGAGCAGAGCAGACCAGGGTCAGGTGCAATCAAGAGACCAGATCATCAGGCAGGTTTGTGATGATGAAACGAGTGCAAGGTCAAAATAGGAAGTCAATCCACTGGACAGAGTCCAGTGATTGTGGGGAAGGTCTGTGGTGACAAGACAGGTCCGTGGCCAATGTCTGAAACATGAGGTTCAAGATTGGGCACAGGTAAGGCTGTGGTTTTTTGGAAACCAGTAGCCCCACAACAAAGCTCAAGCAAAGGCTGCAGGCAGCTCAGGGCTGAACTTACAGTGAGGTCCTGGGCCCATGAACTGGGTGGATAGGAGAATTCCAGGTGTAAGTCTTGTCAGGGCAACTAAGGCCAGTTAGTGCAGTCAGGGCACTGACACCTTTGAACGGAAACTACTGTAAGAGTAGTTAGAAATTTGACTCCTTCTTTAGATGAAATGTTCCTCTGTACAAAATGCTCTATAAGTATCCTTCACACATGCATGAATTCTGCTTGAACTAGCCCACGTGAAAAACCATTTTCTCTCAGGAAACAGATTTTTCTCTCTAAATTGATTATGGTCTAGAGCTAATGTGAGCTCTAGAGTTTGCAGGAGCTCACAGAAGAGCTTTGCCTGCAAGATTCCACCCATTTCCAGGGAATATGGCTAGTGTGTGTTCTTCAAGTTTTTTCTTAGTCCATCAGTCTCATTTTGTGTGAAAAGGAGTCAAGGGCACTGTCTCTTCTCTTAGTGGTAAACAGATGCTATACTTTCCGTTTGGGGCAGTATTAGATTATGTTAACAGAAACTCTCAGCTGAGAACAGGTCTCCAAAAGAGATTTGTCCTGCAGATGAGAGAATTGTTTCTTCGACTTCTCCAGAAGACCTGTATGCTAAGTGATTCAGCTGCACTGTGGGAAACTCTGCCTAAAGTTCCCCACAGTGCCCATTCCACACTTGCAGTCCTTATCTCATGTATTCCTAGTGAGAACTCAGTCCAGATTTCGCTTGGATCTTTTCTGGAAATCCAGCAGTTCATGTCGCAAATGCCACTTTCTGTGATTGAGTATTAATTGGAGAAGAGTCTTGAATCTTGTTTTCACCTTCACTGGGCAAATGCCATATCTGCTGAATTTGTAGAACCAGCCACTTGGAGTATATTTTTACTCCTATTCTGGCCCACCAAATATCTGATTGTTCACTGGAAGTGGAATCCTGTTAATAGGAGAAATCAAAGAGGAGAAAGCTCATCTCAAGCAATTGGACTTTGCACAGGTAAAACTGAAATCCACAATTCTGGTCAGGAAAATCTGTCTATAACAAAGCATCCTTTGCACCATTAAATTAGTATAATTATGACTCACTTTGTGGTTGCCATCTCTCCTAGCACTGGACTGTAGGGTGTTGGAATCAATACTCCACAACTGAGTGGAAGGAAAGAATGCAAGATAATAGGAATAACATGTTTCTGTCTTGATAGGATGCTGAGCATTGTAAATCAGTGTGGACTTCAGCCAGAAAGAGGCTTCGGCCCCTGCTGAGGGTGTCAGCAGCAGAGTTCCCCAAGTTTATTTTCCTTTGCACAAAATTTGTACAAATTTGAGCCCCTCCTCTCTGGTCCAATAAATTCTGCAATAGATCTTGGTTGTCCATTCCTGGAACTACTGATTTTAATCTCAAGAGATTTGGCTTTTCTGTGTATTTTCCCCTTAAAATGTCTCTGGTTGAACGAAACAAAATTGTTTTTCTGAAATGTATTGGCAGAAATAATAGAACATCACTCATAGAATCCCAATACATTTTCAGTCTGTGCCTAAAAGCCCGTTCTCATGCTGAGAGTGGACAGTCAAGCTCCATGCTGGCCTTAACATCATCTAGGAATACATTGTCTTCACAGGAATTGCATCACCGTACACTAAGGTTAAGTAGGATGTTTGAAGGGCAGGGTTTTTTATGCTTTTGTTCTTGTTTTGACAGAGCATGCCCTTTGTGGTGAGCTCTTTGAGTGAAATTCCACAGTCCCCAGCTGGAATGTAAATACAAGTGGAAATCCTTAGGTGGTGAAAAGTGTTGTATCTTGAGTTGGCCAAAAGTCAAGTGAATAAATACAATTTCCATGACAAACATATCCCATAGTAAATGAATAGCATGGCTGAATGGTATGTGAGCAATTTGTTCTTCTCTGCATTTAGCTGAGCTCCTGAGCAAGATTCTATATCTAGAAATGACTCATACTGGGATCTCTCCTAGACTCCTCATACCTGTTAGGTTTCTTCCTTTTAGGTTCATGTCCTGTTTCCCACTCTCTCAGGATGTAAATAGTGCATCCTGAAGAATTCTTGTTGAGCTGTCACTGAAAAGATATTCCTTACATAGCAGGAAGTGCAACTCAAATGTACAGTTTGAAAAGGATTTGGTTGGATCTGTTAAATCCCACAGATATTGCTGTGCTGTAGGGGTGAGTTGTCTCATCGTGAAGCTCTGCATGATGCTGACACAGAGTGCTCCTACCCTGGTGGAAGAAAGTAAGTTTTTTTCACCTTTTTGAAGTTAATGCAATGCTATACACTAGTTGGACAAAGGAAGTAGGTGGTCCTGGTGTGATGAAGCCTATCAGTTGGGAAGCAGTAACCCTAAAAGCCCAGCTTGTGGCGAATGACTGAATATGACCTTTTGGTGCAGTGCTGTGGCTGAGTGAGCCCAGTGAGTGATGGCTGGGTAATCACTGGGTATATAAACAGACAACACTGAATAAAGGGATCATGTTTCCTCTGCAAACAACACTGGTGATATGTATCTGGCACTAGATGTGTGCCTGGTTCTGCTGTCTACACTTCAAAAAGGTGATGAAAAAATGACGAGAGTTTAGAAACAATTACAAATATGACTGCAAAGGGAGTCTTCATAATGAGAACACAACTCGAGTGGAAGTTAGATGAAGGCTCAACGATGGTCTGTAGGTAACTATACAGACAGAAGATTCTGATTAAACACCTCAGGCAAAGGCAGAAATTACCAAGAGTCTCCAAGTTTACACATTGTGAGATAGACAAAATCAAACTGAAAATCAAGTTTGGACACATGGTGAGGCCAACGAGTTGCCAGAAAAAAAACTGATCAGCAAAGGCAGTATATTTCCTCTTTCCTTGACGTGACTGAGTAAATTCACATCATTGCAGGCAGTTTGCCTGTGAGATGTCCTTCAGCTCAGATTTTTTTGGGGATTTGTATAGTATTTCTGTGCCTTGAATTGCATTGAAAGTCAAGATAACATCCCAGTTTTCTCTTTAGCCATAAAATCTATGTGCCTGCTTTCTCACCTGCTTCTTTGGCCTGTGGGACTGCTTCTTCTCTTTTGTGGTGAGCTTTGTGCATAATCCTGAAAGCTGAGACAGTTTATATTCCTAGTCTACAGGAGGGGTGAATTAAATTCACTGGGATCATTTTTCAGATTCTCATCATAAACAAAGAAGCTTGCCTATGCTTATTTCAGTCGTGTTATTGTATGAAAATGTCACGTTTGGCAAATAACTGGGATCTTGTTGCTGCTGCTGCTTTTGTCTTCACCTCACTCCTCAGCTTCTTTGGGCCAACTGCAGCTGTTGTGTTGGTGCTGAGTGGCTAGGAAAATAATGATCTGGAACTCAGCAGCATATTGTGTGAAAGCAATGGATTTATTGCCAAGAATATGTATAAAATAAATTACTGCCACAATCCCTTTAGAAATCCTCGCTTTCCTTAGCTCTATGGCATCTCCTTGGACAGCTCAGCCATTGCTGGCAGTCTGGAGCTCTGGCAGGGACTGTGTGTACCTGAGCAGGAGGCTGTGATTTGGCATGTCACAGCAGTAGGGTGGGAGAGGGAATCAGGAGGGGCTGGCTGAAAGGCTCAGGCTAGATTTTGGTTTTTTGTGCTGTGGGGCCAAGGTAATTTTTCTGAGACAGGCAGCTGGATGAGAAGAGCAGGACCAAGGTGAAAAAGAAGCAGGATGGAGACACACAGTACAATGGGTTAAAAGGGTCAAACTGGAACGAAAAAGAAAGGTCATCATTCCTTTCCAGGCTCCAGATTGAAAACTGAGAATCAGTAGTTCTTTTTTATTCACTTACTCAGGAACAGTACTATGAGAGAGCTTCATCTCTATATGTACAATTAGAGAGGTTGACAATCTAGTATTTTTCTTAGGTATTTGATAATGTAGCTCTGTGTTGGTTGAAAAAATCCTTTATCCTGTTGTGTGCCATATATATGCCATTAGTGTGCCATATTTTTGTGGTTCTAATTTTTCAGGAAGCTGTTAAAGAAAATGTCTCATATGATTGTGTAATTAAGGGTAGAACCATAGTGTTTGCATCTGCAGGAGAGCCTAATTCATTTAGGTGGCATAAAAAAATAAGCATGTTAGTTTATTTCTGATTTGAGATTATCTGTCATTACAATCACTACCAATGTTTTAATAATTTGATTTTTCTGTTTGTTGAATAGTAAAGTTCAGCTCAGTAGATAACCTTAGTCTCTAATCTAGTAGGTAGTGAACTGCTTTTTTGCAAGACTTGTGCCTGTGCACACTGGTGTTACAACTCTTCCTTCATTTTCTTGTGCTCTTATCATTCCATTTCTGTGGATTCCCTGAGTCCCAGCTGTCCAAATCAGCACATACCAAATTCTGCTGCCCATCTGTTCATCTACACAGAGAACCGTGACCACATCCCCACAGCCTCAACCAATTTCATTCACTTCCTGCTGTCTTTGGATTCCAGATAAAGCTTTTTTTATTTTTTTTTAAATAAACCTTCCCCTAATCTGTCCCCTTATAACTGTTAATGTGTATGCTTTCTTTTAGGAGTAGGCTTTATTGCAATGGCTATATTGCTTTCCTAAAAATGTCTGTGTTAAGTATGTTTATGAGTTGAGACCATGGGAAGGGCTGGCATTTCTTTGTGTCTGCTCTCATTAGGTGTTCAATCCTGGGTGTCTCCACAGCTCAGCTGTCACCTGGTTTCACTGGGAAGTTTTTGTATCAAGACTTTGCATTTATCCATTGCTATGTTAGCAGTAATGTCAAAAGCCTCAGTCACCAGTATGGCCCTGTATTACTTGGTGTTATATGAAAACATGAAAATACAGCTTCTTCACCAATATGCTGGCACAACACCATTCATACTCCTGCAGCAAGCACTTCTCATTTTATTCCCTGGCATGGATGCCTGCAAAATGAACATCATCTGGAAGCAATGGATCATTTTACCTAGGCCACCAAACATGTGTTTGTTGCTAATAACTTTGGTTCGCTATTCAAGCATGTCCAAGCGAAATGAGTGGTCTGGATTTGTAACAAGCCTTTGTAACCCACTTTTCCCTACACATTATTCTATAACATAAGTCCCTCATCTATGGACATTTGTTTTATAGCCCTATGTACCATGTGTTTTACAGAACAATAGTGACAGCCCCATTTTCAATTAATGTGGTTCAGGATTTGGTTGTCTTTCCTCTCTCTCTCTCTTTCTCTCACCTCTTTAGCTCACTGTATTGTTTTCAGAACTGGCATATCTCAGCAATCAGCAAGTTATACATGATTGGGTTTTGCTTTACCTGGGAGCTTCTTGAGTCTTGTGCCATGAGTTTGTCACAAATTTAAGACATTAATTTTTAAAATGGATAATCCCAGCAGAGTGGTAAAATTTAGCTTCTTTTTTGCAGTCATGACATCCAAGCAATGAGTAAGCCCGTCAGAATACCTGTCTGGCAGTGAACACCACTGTTGTGCCTGTCTGTAAGCCAAAGCACTTCAAGTGATGACCAATGAAAGCAGGACACCATTGCCTGGGAAACCAAATAAATAGAAGCACACAGCCATCCATCACTGCCATCTGGAAAAGATTGGGCTGAACGTCTTCCTGTCAGGATCTGCTACAGTATTTATTTGTGTAGCTGAGCTTTGACTTTGGGGATTTCAGCAAAATATTCCTTTCAGCGATGATTCAAAGGGAAGATTTGGGTCTGATTGTCAGGCTAGTGTTAATTCCTCTGTTCAATTTTGCAAAATTGCAACTAACTAATAGTTGTGTTTCTTTTTTTCACATGTAGAGACTTCACATGTATAGAAACAACACGTAAGAGATGATCTCATTTTGACATTGTGTACACGTGTTACCAAAGCAGCATGAATGATCCTGAGTTGGTGACATGTACAGGTGTAAATGATTCATAATGGATGAGTTTGCTCTTCCAGTGTATGTCTAAACCTGATAAGAAGTACAGGTTTTTGCTTAACACAAATAACCTTGTGGGCTCTCCTAACATCAGAAGATAAACAGAAGCTGAAAGTTGGAGTCATTTTAAATATTAAAAATAGGAAAATCTGAATTTACCTGGTGTACCAGGAGCTTGTGGATCAGATAAGCAGTTCTGAGGATAAGGCTGCACTAATAGATGTATACTGCAATGCAGTAAAACAAACCTTGAAATGTACTAAAGCTGTACTTAATACTGGAAGGACTGCATGAGATGTACAAACTATACAGAACAGGAGGGGGTAAAGAGGAAATTGTACTGACTCCTTCTTTTAAGTGAGGACACAAGAAAAGGAAAGAAACAAATGTAAATGTGCATTTGTTTCTAACCGGCAAGACAGAAGGAGAATACTAACAAAATCTTCTCAAACCAGCAAATCACAGAATAATAAAATCATTAAGGCTGGAAAAGACCTCCAAGATCATTGAGTCCAATCTTTGACTAATCACCACCTTGTCAGCTAAACCATAGCCCTGAGTGACATGTCCAGTTGTTTCTTGAACACTTCCAGGGATGGTAACTCCACAACTTCTCTGGGCAGCCCATTCCAATGCCTGACCAACCTTTCAGTGAATAAATTCTTTCTGATGTCCAACCTGAACCTCCCCTGGCACAGCTTGAGTCCATTTCCTTTTGTCCTGTCACTAGTTGACTGGGAGAAGAGGCTGACCCCCACCTGCCTACAACCTCCTCTCAGGGAGTTGTGGTGAGTGATAAGGTCACCCCTGAGCCTCCTTTTCAGCAGGCTAAACACCTCCAGCTCCCTCAGCCAATCCTCAAATGACTTACTCTCCAAATCCTTCAACAGGTTTGTTGCCCTTCTCTGGATACTCTCCAGGACCTCAATGTCTTTCTTCTAGTGAAGGGCCCAGAACTGAACACAGTACTTGAGGTGTGGCCTTACCACTGCTGAGCACAGAGGGATGGTCACTGCCCAGGTCCTGTTGGCCACGTTATTTTGATACAGCCCAGGATGCCATTGGCCTTCTTGGCCACCTGGGCACACTGCTGGCTCATGTTCAGCCACTGTTGACCAGCACCCCCATGTCCTTTTCTGTTGGGCAGCTTTCCAGCCACTCTTCCCCACGCCTGTAGCCCTGCATGTTGTGACTCAAGTGCAGGACCCGGCACTTCACCTTATTGAGCCCCATACTGTCGGCCTCAGTCCATCAGTCCAACCTGTCCAGATCCCTCTGCAGAGCTTTCCTGCCCTCCAGCAAATCAACTCGCCCATCCTACTTGGTGTCATCTGTAAACTTACTGAGGGTTCCCTCGATCCCCTCCTCAAGATCAGTGATAAAGATACTAAAAAGGACTGGCCCCAAAACTGTGTCCTGGGGAACCCACTAGTGGCTGGCTGCCAGCTGGATGTAACTCCATTCACCAGCACTCTCTGGGTTCAACCATCCAGCCAGTTTTTAACCCAACAAACAGTGCACCTGTCCATGTCATTGGCTGCCCACTTCCCTGGGAGAATGCAGTGGGAGACAGTATAAATGGCTTTACTCAAGTCCAGGTAGACAACACCCACAGCCTTTCCTTCACCCACTGTGAGGGTCACCCGGTCACAGACAGAGATCAGGTTGGTCAAGCAGAATACCACAAAATGTCAAGACTAAGGAGGAGCATAAGCTTTTTGTATGCTGATATCTGTCAGAAATTCTCTTTAGTCAAAGAAGGACAAAATAGTTTCCTAGACAGACTAGGAAAAATAACATTTTTCAGAAGAGAAGAAGTCTAGTCAGTGAAGACACTGTCTGGTATCTGCTTTGCCATCTGAGAGGGATGGAGAGGATGAGAAAGGCACAGAGGAGTTTGGCACCAGGACCTTGAAAGTTCTGCCAACAGAGGCGTGGACTGAACTACTGAATTCACAAAGGTACTGAAGAAATATAAGAAAGAAGAGAAAAATTTTAAGAAAAACATAGGGAGGATAAAAGAAGACTAGGAAATGTAGAACCAAAACCTCAATCCAATATTCATAGTTTACTTACTTTTTACTTGAGGTGGCTCCATTTGACTTCCATGGGAATTTGTAGGAATAAAACTACAGTAAAGAATTGGAGCAGTGCAATTTTGATTCTAGCAGATGAGAGAAGAAGCACTAAAAAGCTGGGATCCTTGGTGAAAGATGAAGGGCAGCCCTGTGCATTCATATCCTTTGCTGAATGTACAGAGTGAGGGTGATAAAAAGTTAGTTCTTTCCATCAGTGTTTTCCCTTCTACACCCTCCCCTAGTGTTAAATGTGTGGGAGCAGGGGAAAACCAGACCTTTTTCATAGATGGCCTTGCCTTCAGAATATCCCTGAGGATTCATGTGCTCTGGGAGAGGAACAATTTTTCTTCCTGTGAGAGTTGTGTCCTTCCCATAGCCCTGCTAAGAAGTCACCATGAAGACATCCTCACAGAGTCTGCCTTTCCCCAGAGCCTTCTCTTGCGGATCCATCATAATTACAGCACAAAGAGCTAACGTTCCTTTATGAAAAAAAGAACATTTTCAGAGAACAAGAAAAGGCATCATATGTAACTAGGGGCTGTTCTGAGACAGGAGGGTTTAAATGCAACAGATCCATAAAGGGAAATGTCAGGGTAAAGAGCGTCAAAGCAGAACTTACCTGAGACTTGAAAAGAAAGAACAGCAAGAAAGAAGAATGAGTTAATGCTTAACCTAGATTCTTTAAAATCTGTTTTTCAAAGGGAAAGGAAAGAAGGGCAAACCATTCAGGGAGCATGTATCGTTGAACTAGATCTCAGAAAGTCTAACCCTTGGAAGGATGACTGAATATAGATGGTTTCAAGTAATGGGTAAATTTTGATGTTTTGGGTTTTGTTTTTTGTGTTGGGCTTATATATATACACATATATATGTATATATCTTGCCTTACCAGTGTAGTTTTTTAGATGGGAAAATTGATTCACAGTGTGTTTCTTCTGTGGGAGGACAGGCAGAGATTTAATTAACACATTCAGAGAAAAATACACTAATAGTCAAGGACAGAATTAAGGAGTCACTTTTTATTCTGCAAAGCTGTAGTGAACATTATGAGTAAGAGCTACTATTAAGGAAAAGATTATGCTGCAGAAGACTTTGGTCTGGCCAAAACCAAGTGCTGCTGATATGAAGGAAATTTATTTATAATAGCTTTGGTCCAGAGAAAACCAAGCCTCAGAACATGTGCAGACAAGGATCTTCCCTACCTTTCAGCTCTCTCCTAAAACTGTTGTTCTTTCCAGTTGAGTGACAGTATGTGCTGCCAAATAGTTTGCAAGAGCAGTAATACATAGATGAAGAAATAAGTGCTAAATAAAGGTGAAATTATGTGCTTTTGGGGGATTAAAAAGTATGATGTGCAGTTTCTGTACTACTGTCTTTATGGGAAGTCATGCAACTGTCAGACTTGAAAACAAGGGTATGAGAGCAGAAGATGAAATTTTCTCAGTGACTGGTTTGCTTTCAAGTGAAGATAGGGCTTTGGCATTCTGTGAATAAAATGAATAAAGTCCTGTCTTCAGTGAAGCTTAAAACAACAGCAACAACAAATGATGGCAAATAGGAGAATGGAAAATCAGAAGAAATAAAACCAAAAATTCCCTCAGCTGCAGGACTGTTGTTGGGACAATAACTCTGTCTTTTATATATCTTGGTGGTGTACGTAGTACCAATGCTTAGAGATTTGGACAGATGTAGCAGAGATGCTGCAATAATCACACTTGCTTTCTATATCCAGTGCCTTGCTTACTGGGAGGACCCGCTCTAGAGATGCCAAACAGCATTGCTTCTGTGTTCCTTGCATATGCTCCCTCAGAGATGGCAGCAGTTTTACTTTCTGCTGAGCTCCCTGGAGAAATGGTGACGCACAGTTATCCCTTGGTGGTTGTATTGTTAGCTTATCCCTAATGACTCCAGCCCGCTCCTCTTCCTGCTCAATGATGCCTTCTTTGGCATGTAGGAGCTCGCTCACAGTGTCCTGCCAACACGGAATGCATGATCAAGTATTCTGAAAGCAGATGTGGTTTTATTTTTGTTACCTTATATTCTGTAACAGAACTTGGAAAAGGGGAGCACTTCTACTGTGCCTTTTCACCCCATTTCATGCTGCTATTCATACTATTTACCGGTGTGTTTATTTCTTTAGTGAAGGGGACTGTGTATGTCATCCCTTGTCCATAAAGGTAGGATATTAATATATTAAGAGAGCTAAATGTGAAGGCTGAAAATACAGAAAGACATTAAAACCGTTACAATTTAGTATTTTAAAGCGTATTTCATGACTTTTAAGTGAGCCTAAGAATTTTCTTGCATTTGAGTCATGGTTTCTGAACTCTCTAATGGGCAATGCTTTAATCTGTAGCTAAAGAGAATTTTTTTTCTGTTGGCTTCCATATGCACAAAACTACACTGTTATGTAGGGCCCAGATTAGTTGACCTAATCTCTGCTAATAAACTCTGTTTTATTTTGTTTATGTAAGCTGTCTCCAAATATGCTGTATGCACTGGTTGGGTGANAAGAAAGAAAGAAAGAAAGAAAGAAAGAAAGAAAGAAAGAAAGAAAGAAAGAAAGAAAGAAAGAAAGAAAGAAAGAAAGAAAGACTGCTTGAACAGAGGCTAGATTTTGCTTTGATGAAGCCACAAAGAATTTGAGCACATATGAAGAACGTCTTATGAAAGTTTTTAGAACCCAAAGAAGATACACTTCACTCCTTAAAGCATTAACACAGAGCAAGCCCTCATGTCCTGTTTAGTACATTAACCACAGCACATCAGCCTAGACCATTGTCTTTATTTTAGTAGATCTTTAGGAAGATGAAGAAGGCAGAAGAAGGACAAAAAACACTGCAGCTTATATCATGCTCCAGACAATTATTTTAAAGTGATAGAAAATGAAGAAGGAAGCAGGAGGCTGAGTGAAAGCAAATGTAGAGCCCGTCATCAAAAAAAGGAGCAAGATTGATGCTAGTGAATGCTGTGGCTGTTTCAGATGGCATGCAGGCTACCAGCTGGACTATTAGCTGTGATATAAATACTTTGTTGGTTTTTTTTTTTTTTAAATATTCATGGTAACTTTTTGAAAACATTTTTCTCATTTCTGGAGTCACACTCTATGAACTGTAAAGTCACAGTAATGTGCTCCTAGGCCAGGAATTGTTTAGAGTCAAGAGTAGAGCTGGTAGATATTTTTCACTTGAAAACAATTTTTTGATGAAAAATGGCCTCTTTTGTGAAACCCTCTGTATTTAATGAAAAACAGAAAGCAAATATGTTCTTTGACTCTATGTTAAGAGTAAATATCATCCCAAGGCCGTGTGAGCTCCACATGAAGGGGGAAATCAAAGAGTGGGAAAGCACACACGCTCCCCAGAGCTTCTTTCACTCAGAACCTGTCATTTCCTCCATAGGGGTGCTTAATTTAAACTAGTGCAGGATACGAATCTTGAATACAGAGCAAAATTGCAGTTACAGGAGGAGGACTACAGCTGTCGTATGCCTTATCAGAGAACATCAGCTAAGGGCTGAGCATAGCTGTCTTCAGACCCAGAGTACATGGTCTACCTGTTTCAAAGGCCTACCCATGCAGGGATACCATCTAGGTACTTTTTATCTCAGTGTTATTAATTATCTTCCTGATTATGGAATATTTATGGTCTGATGTGGGTTCACAAACAGAGTGAGCTATGGCTGAGGCATTTTTTAGTCTAAACATAATTATCTTCAAGTTGTCATCGTTCCTGATGTGCTTAGTCTATGTTCAGAGCTAGTAATAAGCTGGATTCATCTCTGCCATTTAAGTATTTAAGTAGTCAATAGTTTTCGAGTCGTATGTCATTGAATATCTCTGTGCTTAAACATATGTGAACTATCAAGCACTGTATTTAATGCCCAGCACCTTGCTTTGTAGGGAGTGTCAGCCTTGCAGTGTACAAGGGAGCTTATTTATTGACTAACCTGGTGCTTCATTCCTTAAGCACATAGTGCAAGAGAGACAAATGCTGTGACTGATTGCATTTCACTGATGTACTTTCATAAGCTGAAGCCTTAATTACACCTCTTACCAAGGTGAAGGGTTACAGACAGTCACCAGAGGCAGATATAAAGAGCAGGACCTCTGTGACTTGGAGTTTTCTTATGGGAAGCTTATTCCAGATAAAAGTACCTCTTTAAATGAGCAATGAACAGAGGCCCTGGATCACCTAAGAACTTAGCTGGCAGCTCTGACAGCTGTGAAATTGTCCTATCAGCGGTGTCATTGAAGGTAGCACCACACAGATCTCAAAACAGTGCTAAATGACTAGGCATCACCTACTGGATTTAATTTCCTCGTGGTGCACCTCATTGGAATAAACTTCATGCTTTTCCCTTATATCTGATCCAGTCAGTCAGCACTCAGAACCCTCCACAAGAAGAAAAACTGAACATACAGTCTGTGTGGTCCCTTAGAGGCCATCCTGCACCCACCACAGGTCCTCACTGTCCTCCACTGACACAAACATGCTGTGTTTGGGAAGGGAAGGGAACTCTTCCTTGGCATGCACTATTCACAGCTCATAGGCAAGCAATAGCAATCCTAGAAAAGAGTTAGTGACTTGCCATTGTCTCAATTTTTTTCTTGATTCCTTTCCTAATAGCACTTTTGATATCTAAGGTTGTTTCTTCTGCACCGAGGTGAGAGTTAGATGCCAGTGAAGGCATATGGCCTTGTAATGGACATGCTAACACACCTCTCTGCTCCTGCTCCCTAATGATTTTAGTTCAACATGTCTTGAGGGTCATGTTATTTTTTTAATCCCTTTTATTTATACTGACATTTTGAATAAAAATGGATGTTGTTGATTTCTAAAGAAGGAACAGTTGCAACTGAATGACAAAGTTTATCAGTATCAGTCGAGTGGGGATGATTGCTAAAGCTGAACCTGCAGAACTTTTTTCCAGTTCAAAGACTTTCTTTGATTTGCCTATCACCATCTGAAATTTTCACCTATTGGACTCACATTTTCAAGTCTGACCATTGGTCAGATTTTTTAAAAAGGGTGACAAAAAGTGATTTAGCAGTTCCTAAGTATGAGGAAAAATACAAATCCCATGCTTTCTGACTCTGTAAAGAGGGATGGAAATGCTCTAGTGATAATATAGCTGCAGACAAAAAAGTCAAAATAGGCAGGAAAAGCACCAAAGACAAAAGTTTGTGAACATCCTGGTGCAAATTGATTTGCTTTTGTCTGAATAACAAGCACTCAGGGATCACACTCAGTCTAAGCTCAGTTCATTTTAAAGTGCTCTGGTGGCACTCTTAATAACAAACACCCACTGGAGCCTTTACTGTGTTCATTGTGCTTCCTGTATATAAATTATTTTCATGAACTGTTTGTCTGGCACATGCAGTAGTGGAGGGCACTGTACATATGCATTTAAAGTAGGGAAAACGGTATGGCAGAGGTAGGCAGATTTCATTGGTGCTGTAGCATTATGATCGCTGTTTTAATAATTGCCTTGGCATTCTGAAGGATCAAAATGCTACGGAAATACAAGTTATAATGTAGTTATATAAAATTAGAGCGGCAGTAAAAGTGAGAGTGGGCTAGCAACAGGAGAGGATACATGAGAAAACTATTCCTCAACTGAAACGTGGATTAAAGGTTCATTTAAGCAGGTTGCTATGTAACTCTGGACTGACCACAAGCATGTTAAGGCAGCATTCAGCTCCTCTGTAAAACATTTGCTGGTCCACAGGAAGAGTTTGTTGCATTAAGTAATTTATGGGGTGCTAAGAAGTTCCTTAAGCTATTATTAAAAACATACAAAATCTTCCCTGGTTAGAACTCTGGTAACTCAGACTTCTAACTAAGCAGAACTGATAGGGCAAGCCTTTTGATGTTTAATGAGTTCTGAAGCAGATGTGAGATGTGATAGACAGGGGAGCTGGGGTGATTTAGTGCTCATGGAACAAAATGATGAGATCTCCTCCTGAAAAAGAAAATGTAGCTAAAAAGGACAGGTTTTTTGGTGGTTTTTTTTTTTCTTCTTCTTCTTCTTCCCCCCCTTCTTCCTTCTTGGTGCATGTGTTTTTGATTTCCTCACCCCGTGCCTCTCAGTGCTGGCTCGTTTCCATTCAAACACACACAGAACACTGAAAACTAATTAGCCCTGGATGCAGCCACAGGAAGTTAGCCTGCCAAGTCCCCTTTCCCCCACAATTCCTCAACTTTCTCAGCTAGCCTCAGGCCAAGGGCCTTGCACTGGGCCTCTCTGTGTAGGTTGCCAGGTCTAATTTTACAATTTCCCTTCACCTTATCAAGTGTGCCCCAGGCCCAACAAGGGGGAAAGGATCAGAGCCAATGTTGTGTTGTGGGCCTTTCTCCCCCACACCCAGTCCCCACCCACCTCTTTTCTTTTCTGCATCATTTTTGGGAGTCTTGGTCGTATCTAGTTTCAGTGTTGACTTGTTAATCTGACCTTTGCTAATGCTTTTTAAAGGAACTAAAGAGAACTTCACCATCTTGTAAAACTTGAAAGTCCCTCCTCTCCAAGAACTTTTCTTGAAGGTTAACAAATTTTCCCGAGAGCCAGAGGAGTACAGGTGTCAACCATTTTCAGGCATCTCATTTCAAAGCAGAGCCCACCACAATCCCAACGCGAGAAACCAGAGTCTGATTAGAAGAAAGCAGCAGGCTGGATGCCAACCTACAGTGGGCAGAGGCATGACATGTGCAACTCAACTAGAAAATACCAGCGTGGCTGCAAAGTTATGACTGTCTGGACACATATTGGGTTTTTCATCGTGATTCTTATGCTCAGTTGCCATGCCACACTTATCAAAAGTCACTTCAGCTCTCCTGACATCCCTTTCTAACCTGGTGATAACAGGACGTGACCTCTACAGAGAGTACTTTGAGGTTTGTGGAGGAAAGGTACTAAAGTACTTGACACCTATTATCAAAGCTCAGTGGAGAGAGGTGGAGAAGGAAAAACATTGAGCAACTGAAGTCCCCTCTTCCTTCTTCTGTAGTAGAGACAAATGGGAACTGATGGTCTTGTCAGACTCTTGCCCATCCAGTCTGGCATCCAGAACTCATAGGATCTAGATGAAAGACTTCAGAGGAAGACTTGAGGATCTTGTGGTAAAATAGATGAGAAAAGAGAAGAGACTAGTTTGGCCTTGTTTCCCAGTGCCATTGAGATCTTCAGGAGTTAGGAAGTGGCAGAAGCTCTCAAGTACAAAATGTTTTCTATTGTTTCCTGTGGCAACCATGGATGTTCTTGAGAGCCAAATAAATATCTGGTCCTTTTTTACTGTTGTTAGGTCTTGGGCTGTGCCAGTTTCCTGAAGCAAGGAGTTCCACCGTGTAATTGCATGTTGTGTGAACATCCTTTTTCCATCGATGTGCTCTGTGAATAGCTGGAGAAACTCATGCTACATCTGTTGGTGCTGCACCTGCCCTGAAGACAGAGGACTCCAGCAGACATGGCTGAGAGAGGGGAGTCATCTGGGAACCAGCTCTAAATGAACTCAGAGTTTGAAAATAACCTGAAGGAAAATATTAAGTACAGTGCTAGGAAGGGCTGCTGTAGGAAGGGAGTAATATCCTCTTCTAGTTTCATTCTTCCCTGATACAAGACTTGAGAAGAGTTTTGTAGTGAAGTTACATTTTAAACACATTTACCATCTTGCCTTTGATTTTCATGAATGTTCTTCCTGTAGAGCAGGTGGTGGCACGTGATGTGGAACTATGTGTGGGATCATGCCTGCTGCCAGCCTCTTTTCACAGCCTGCAAAATGCTTGTTGTGCTATTTTATTCAACATTGCATACAAAATGTATGTGTTAGAGGCAACCCAGTTACAGAGAAGTGACTTCATTTCACAGGCAGACTGTTCTAGAGTGGAGATCAAACAGGAGCACAGAAATGTGATGTTCTAGACTCCAGTTTTGAGCATTCTTAAATGTGTGGTGTGTAGCATGGGAGTAGTCCATTAAAAATGAAAGGGACTACTCTAGTGACTGCTGTAATGCTATATTCAAATAACTTACCGAGCTCAGAAAACCTAGGTAATTTTTAGGGAAAAAACCCCTGCCTTTTGTGGGTACAGACAATCCTGTTCATCTGACATCAGAAATTCAGTGTAGCATAAGCTCTGTTGGGCAGAGCCTGTTTTTTTCTCTGCATCTGGACCTGGTACAAGTGACCGCCAGCCTGTTTGGCCTGTCCCTATTACAATGCTAACAAATCTAAGTTTGGCAGGGTGGCAGAACTAGCAGCTCACTAGCTGACCTGTATGCTCTCGCTCTGGCTTCAAGTTTTAACACTTCTCAGAGTACTTGCAAGAAAACAGCCTCTTAGTTTTTTGATCTTTGCCTGACTGTCAGGACTCTTGTCCAAGGTTATCACGTCACTATTGATTGCTCTGAGGAAATCTGTAAATCCCAGTGAGAACTAAACAGCAGGGCTCGTGTGTTTTGAAAGAACAAAGACCAAAGCAGTTTTTATGCAAACATACATATTTCTTTTAGAAGGAGCAGAGCAGTGCAGAAAATGGAGCATTTGATAGAAATGATTTCTGATTCTTGTTTTGAAGTTTTCTGAGAGCTATTGCCAGATAGAATGACCTACAATTCTGGAACCACAGCACACCTGTGTTGTGTCTGTTTTCCAAAATTGGATGCTTCTAGTTCAGCTCAATTGTCAGAATTTTTCACTTGTCCTGAAGAACAAAAGGAAGAAAACAAAAGCCTAACATAAGAAATTTTCTTCCTTTCATATCTGTAAAGTCAAAGAAGAGCGTATTTTTTGCTAGAGTCCTAGCAAAATGATCCCATGTGCCTGGTCCTAGAGCTATGACATATACCTCATTGCAAGTAGAGAAAGCTAAAACATTTCTATCCAAACTTTATTTTGTAACCAAAAAAAAAAACCAAAACAAAAACCAAAACCTAAACTGAAAATGGAAATTCCTCAACATAATCTTCTTTATGTTATTCACTTATTCTTCTTAAAACCTAAACTAAAAATTTGAGAGTACCATTTCGGGGTTCTTTGTGGCCAGAATTTGTAAGGTTTTGTCAGTTGTTTAAAAATGTGGTTTTCTTTCTTTTCTTTTCTTTTCTTTTCTTTTCTTTTCTTTTCTTTTCTTTTCTTTTCTTTTCTTTTCTTTTCTTTTCTTTTCTT
>VWZF01000182.1:153938-368959 GCA_013396755.1 Sclerurus mexicanus | reverse complement strand
CTCTCTTCCTCTTCTCTTCCCAAACCTTCCCTTCCCTTTTTTCTGCTCTCTCTCAGTTATAGGTTTTAAAAGTAAATGTTTATTTTAGCTTTCTCCTGTCAAGCTTCTCTTTTAGAAATTTTATTTCTGCAGTTATTATTGCATAAGTTGCAGTCTGTCCACTTTTGATAATTCTGTGAAGGAGAAATATAAGTGTAGCCGTTGGTGATGCCAGAGCATGGTGAACAGCTTCAGCTGAGTTCACATGGTTGGGTTTGAGGAGAAAGGGTTGCCAGATTTGGATGTATTAACACAAGAATTAAATTTCAAAATGTGTATGAAGCTGAACTCTCACCTCTGAATTTGTGATCAACAATAGTCTCCCTCCAGTTAAATAGGCCTGAATGTACAAGATCTTAATTATCTTTCTGTGAAGTCTTGCAAATTAGCCCAGGTTCCTTCAGGATCCTCCGTCTCTAATGCAGAAGATGATGATCTCTGGAGCCCTTTCTCTGGAAAGTGCGTTTGTGCCCTTTCGCATTCGTTCACAGAGACTCACCATAAGAAAATTTCTGCTATGTTTAGCCGTGCAAAAACAGTGCATAGGAATGGTCTAGATCAGGACTTCAAGCCTGATGAACACCCTCACGGGCTGCTGTTGTGTCTTGGAATACAAGAGGAGCAGGAGGAAAGACAGCCAAGTTCAACTGTGATCCCCAGTGCTCTCTGCATCACCTTTGGTGATGTCTTCAGGCTGTGATGCTCAGAGTGTAGTTTCTCAGTATTGTTTTGGTATGAATAACTAGCAGCCTTCTCAACTTCCCTTTCACATGCCTTGTGCTCTTCCTTTCCTCCGCTCCATTTCTGTGCCATCTTTCCTTCATGTGTTCTCAGGCTTCGTTCTGCCTGTCCCCTCATATACACCCTGCACTTCAACACAGGGAAAGGCAAAATGCATATTCCCCAAACAGATAAAGCCCCGAAAAGAAAACAAGCAAGTGAGATAATAATGAACATATAATAATGCCAGCTTCCAAAATGCCGTAGTTGGATCTGTTTTCTTTTTTCTCACCCTCCCATTTTATTTATATGCTAGAGGAGGTGGAGTGTTGAATTTTATTTGATTTGGGCATTTTCCCAGGGAACTTGGATTCTTTCAGTGAAAAATCAACATGTCCACAGAAATTAAGACTTGCAGTGTAAAAGTTTTCATTTATGTGGTTTACTTGATGCCTAACTTCTTCCTGGTTTTCAGATTTTCATCTCTCAGAGCATCTCTCCCCATGAGTCCTTTCCTGGTGCACAGTTGTGCCAGAGCATTAAGTTATCCAGCACACCACACTAGAGAGGCATAGTGGTATTAGTTACCCCAACAACTCTTCATAGATGAAATTCAGCATTGCTCAATGGAACTGTCATCAATTCTTGCTGGTGCTGCTGATTCTGATCAATATTCTCTCTTTGGAGCACTAAAGGCAAAATATCCTATGGGTGGCTTTATGGCAAGGAACATATGGGACATGATGCTGGAGTTATACTGGATATGTTCTGAAAAGGGCTGATGATTCTGAGGCCTTATATCCTATGGGCATTTTACACAGATGAATACTTGGCACATTTCTGGCCTTTATCAGTCACAAAAGAACAGTTGCATGGTGTACAGTGTGGCAGATAGGATCTAGTGAGAGAAAAAAAAATTAAGTTGGTATATGAGAAGCAAATAAATAAAAATAATATCTGTGAAGAAAGTGAAATAAGAAAATTAATTACTCCTGCTTTATCAGTGGAAAACAAGAGACCTCTCTAGTGCAGCTGACATCCCTAGAAAGTCTTTGATGCCACAGTCATCTCAGGTTCTTATTTCTGAGATGTCTGCTTCACTCTAAAATATATCCATGCATATAAACATGGCTTTGTATATTTGAATCACATGAAATAATTGAGTATAAATGAGAAAATAACTTCCAAATGCCCTCTTTCACCTCCACTCTTCTGAGAGCATGTGGGGAAGATAGCACATACTTTTCTTACAAAGAAAATGAAAATGTCATTGTTTTCCCCAAATGAATTTGAAAAATTGATTTTGAAAAAAATGCATCTTTGAGATCAACCCCTCCCATATCAATATCAGAGAAGAAACCAGTCACCTCTGCAGAAACGTTCATTGGTTTCCATCATGTTGCATTGTTTAAAGATGAGACAGCATGCTCTGCAGAGTACAGAACTTCCTCTTCTCTGTGCTTACTTTAATTGCATTTCTGTTCTCAGCATTACATAACTTTAAAGGCATGTTTTAAATATTGTTCTGCGTCATAGATCATGTCTATAATTTATATAGAATTTTCATGTGGACAGTCTCCTGAAGAAAAAGTAAAACATGGGAAATTAAAACAAAAGAAGCCAACATGCCCATTTGAAAGACATTTTGCTTTTCTTCTCCCCCCCCTGCCAAAAGCTAATTTAATGTATTTTGCATAGCATGATTATTCTGCAAAGTCAGATAAGAAAGGCTTGATTAAAAAACAATGAAATTTGTTGAAGTCAGAAAAAAATATTTACTGAATTTCCCTCCCATATCTACAATTTCGTGTCATTGTTTTTGTTGTGTTAGTTCAAATTCAAGACGAAATCATGTCTGATTTGCACCCAGAGTGAGGTAACCAGATTAACAATAGTGGGGAATGCCACACTAAGAACACAGGCAGATGTGAGAACAACGAACTTCAATTCCATGAGTTTTACAGAGTGGAGCAAGAAAGAGGAGTGCTACAGGTACAGAGGTTTGCTCTTTTCTCAGTTTGCTCCAGCAAAGCAAAAGTTCAATTCCTGTGACAGAAAATAGGATCATAATCCAAATATGTCTTATTCCTTGTTACAAAATACATATTCTTGAATGGGAGTGTTTTGCTCGTTTAGCACCCTTTCAATCTAGCCTACATTTTCCCATTTGTTTATGAAGTTATTGATATGCAAACTGTTGTTTTTATCATTCACTGTATAAATATATTACCACTTGTCTTCCAGTTAAATCTCTCCAAGTCTCATGTGGATGATCCACCTTAATTCTGAACCTTAGTAATGAATGGAAATAATTATTTAGGTAACATTTTTTAAAAAACAGCCTCAGCATTAGTATATCAAGTGCTTGAAGCATCCACTTTCCCGCAGACTGGAAGTTCTGGAAGGCTTTACTCAGAAAGGTAATTTTTTTTTTTATGCCTTCATCTCTAAAACACAACATTTCAATTTCCCTGAATTATGTTTTCTTTAGTTTTTTTGGTTGTTTTTCTTTTTTTTTTTGGAACCGTATTTCATTATTTAAATAAGTTTGTGTTTTGCATTACAAACTTCAAGTTACTGTTCTCTCTTAGAGGCTGGGTGCCCTGGCTGGACAACATCTTTCCATGATGTACCCAAAATCTAGTTATTCCCAGGACAAACTTTCTCAAGAAAGGAGCAGTATAGAAGGTGTATATGGTGATGGGATAGATCACATCTAATGGCTTTGGTAATGTACAAAGCATAAAAAAGCAATGATGACTTTGCTGATGGCACAGGCCTGGGGACATCATCAGTGCACGAAAGGTCATCGTGTTTCACACAGGAAAAGGCAAATGGCCATAAGTATTGGTGCATGGAAAGGGGAGGGCAACGTTTCAGAGCACGATAAGAACTGAGGGTTTTACTTGATTGCAGGTTGGCTATGAGTTGCCAGTGAGATACGACTGTGGAGAAAACACGACATCCTACAGTGCATTGGAGCGTTTCTAACAGATGTTGACTTTTAATATCATGATACAAGAGTTCAGCGAGAACACAGTTCATGTGGCAAAGGCTAAACTGGAAGTAAAATTGCAGAGGATGCCTGCTAGCATAGCTGTGAATAGAAAGCTTGTGTTCTGTGTGGACACCAAGAAAACTTGTCTTCTTAAACTCAGACATCAGAAGACCAGGAAGAAGATATTAATGTTCTTTATGCATAATCCAGGCCTGAGCAGCCAGGGTACAGAAGAGTAATATAAGCAGAGTGACCATCCTGGCACAAGAACAAATGGCTTTGAGAAAACATGTGCTGTGAATTGGAAGAGTGAGGAAAAGCATCAGTAGGAATAATGGAAACTGGAAGCTGAACAAACTCTAAGATGGGACTGGTAAGTATTTTAAAGGATTACATGATGTGATTGCCTGCTTTGGTGACTTGGGAGACTCATTATGGTTCTGCATTCTGCTTCCTTTCAGCCAGCATAGCCCTTCCCTGGACACCAGCCCTTGGAAACGAAGGCTGAGAGAGTGTTCATGGGATAAAACCTCTGCCCACACATCAATTGCACACGTTGTGCCAGAGGCCCCTTCGCACATTTTAAAGGATGGAGATCAGCCTGTCGTGTCTTAGTGCACTGATTCAAGCAGCCACGTGGCATCTGCCACAGGTTTGCCAGGTGCTGTGTGGAAAACTTCCACTTCATGTTCTCCATATGGCTGCTGTCTAGCAGATGACATCACCTAAATGCCCGTAGTCCTGGCTCTTTCTTTGAAAGGCAGAGCGATTATGGGAAAAAATAAACCAAACCTCCTCCCTGATTCTCCTCACCCCTAAAAAGGTGCAAAAGTCAAAATGAATTGTGCCAACTCAGGAGCAGCAACCCATCTTCAGGCCTCATAATTTGTTACGGGTACTTAATTGCAGGGTTGGTTTTCTGTGTTTTCCTTTGGGTGGGAAGCCTGCAACTCCTCTCAAGGCTTTGTAGCGTACTTTGCGACATGTGGTAACGCTAGGGAGAATAAAGACCAGGAAACATATGTGGCTGACAGGCAGGGCCAGTCATCTTCCTCCTGCCAAAGTAGGCTGCCTTCATATGTGTTTCTGGCAGTGAGCTGCATGACACCTCTGGTTCCCTCCCATGTCTTTCCAAGAGTAACAGGGATTTTCTTCCTTGCAAAGGAAAAATGAACTCATGACAAAAAGTAATAAAAGCCATCATCCCAAGACACTCAAAGGAGTTTAAGGCAAGAGTTTGGGGAGTTTCTAGCGCAGGATTATTTTGTTGCAGCTTATTACGGGTTACTGTATTTTATAATTTTGTACTTTATTTTGAAGTGTTTCATTTCTTTAAGGTGGTGACCTTCACCATGCTGAAAGCATAAGTGGATGATCTTACCCCATTTTGTACAGTCCAGGTATCATTTTGCATGTTTTCAACAAAGTAAGCCACTCCTAAGGTATTTTGAGAATATAGTTTTCTAATTAGAATTTGTATTGACTTTACCCTTTAGCGGTGCTTGCATAGGTGCATTCTAGGGGAGCAGTGGTAGTTTCCCTGCAGTGCAGAAGGTGCTGGTAGCAAATGGATGGTGGGATATTGGAGCTCTCCTGCAGTACAAATGCTGGGAAGATGCATGTCCCAGGCCCACTAAAGTGATTAGCCCATCCACTTTTAAATATTTATGTATATATGACTCCAGCAATGGCACAAACTGTCTTTCCCTTCTCTCTGTTCTGTGACATCTCTAGTTATTCCATGCTCTCTGAGAAAATTACTTTTTATTTCTTCCTCTTTCCTCAGGAGGGTTTCACTTCCCCAGCCTCTCAACATCTCTTTGTTCTTTCTCTTCTGACCTTTACAGTCCCCTGTGGTCCTTAAAACCCTACTACACCACACAGTCCCTTGAGCTCCCTGTCAGCCCTTCCTTGCACACAGATGCACACAAGTTTTTGTAACTATTTCCTCTTTATTCTCTGTGGTTTCCCCACACATCCCTATTTTCCTTATGTCTCATCCTCCTCCTACATGCTTTATGATCTCTTTGCCAGTGCAAAGTAGTCCCCAGTAACATATTTACTACTCTTTTAATAATTTCTGATTAAAGTGTCATCAGTGGCAGGACTTGCCTAAATAAGTGATAATTCAAGGATGAGACCCTAATTCTCTCTTTAAAAGTACAATCCAATTTATCTTCCTGCCCAGTTTTGCCAAAGCTACAGACCAATCTGTCTTACATTTCATATATATGATCTCATGTCAGAGTAGAAGTTTTCTGGAAAATTTGAGACAAATTGGAAGAGGCATTTTTGGATTTGTATAGAAACTGAAGCATTCTTTTAAACAGATTTTTTTTTACATGATTTTTTGGCATATCATGACTCAAAAGCAACATAGGCTGGAAAATTCCAGATCTGCCAAAATCAGGGGTTTTCTCCACACACTCTAGGTTTTCAGGTTCTTCTAGGGGCCCAGAGAATAAAATCCAGAAAGGCTTAGTTGTCTTTCTCCCTTCCCTATCTAATGCAGCTGCGCTGTGTACCAAAGCACAGCCTTCCATGTAATTGCCCATCACCTTTCAATTCCCGAAACAGAGGGTTAGGGAAAGAGCTGGTGGAACTGAGCTGAGTCCGTGTGTGTTCTATGTCAGCTACTTTTTATGGTTACTGAACACTGGTTTTTGAATATTTCATGCTGCATTATCAATAGTCGATTTTTCAGCTTGAATTCTGAAATACTTCTTTTTTTTTTAAACTAATACAAGTTAATTTTTTCCCAACAAAACAAAGCATTCTTTCAATATGCCTTTTTTTCTTCAGTACCAAAGCAGAAAATTCATTTGAATTTTGTGATTTGTTTTTTAGTCTTAAGAATAGTACCTGTAAGAAAATTTCAAAACAAAGTATTTTCTGGAAAAGTCAAAATGTTTATGAAGAATATGTTAAAATCAGTTTTTTTCCTGTCTTCCACAAAAAAAGAAAAGTCTCTGTAGACTTACTAAATTCAATATGAATAGTTTTGATTAACCCCAAACGATATTTTTTCTGGGCAAATATGTTAATTATTTGCACCAATGTATTTTGTAGCTCTATTTTACAATCTTTTTCTCTGGTGATCTCATCACTGACTGTTGCCTGTGACTAGTTTGGTAAAATTTTATTAGCTAGGCTGAAAAAACCCTATAGATGTCATTTAGAACTCAGCTCACTGATTTTTATGAGCCATAAGAAGCCCACCCTAGCCAGCTATGACATACTTAGATTTTTCTTGTAGCTTCCCTTCTTTGATACAGCACATGTTGAATCCTCAGTGGGTGTAGGGGAATTTACCCAAGCAGTTATAAACATGGAGAAGGTGATTGGGAGCTGCGTATTTCCAATTTTCTTCCATGATAATGCCATCAATCCAAAGATTCAGAGGGCTTTGTCTGATGTAGTTTTGCTTCTCAGGCCACAGGTGCTCTCTCCCTGTGCAAGCAGCAAGCTATGACATGGTTTTTTATTCTTGTCGTGATCAGTTCCTATGAGAAATAGAGGAAATGGTGCACAGAATGTTAAAAAACATCCTATAAAATGTGCTCTGTGTTATCTTGGGAGTGAGAAGAGCGGAGAGGAAACTCTCCGTATTTTCCTGCTCCCTTTTTCCTCCTCTCTTGATTATAACCTGTGGTAACTCACAAGAAGTGTGGATATAGTCTGCTATATAAATTAGGTCTTCTACCTAATCTAGGTTCTTTTGCATAATATTAATTTTATTCTGGAAAGGGGTGACATTTCTTCCACAGAAAAATGAGCACTTCAACAACCTAAATTACATTAAAATTAAGAAAATACTATTCATGTCTGAAGAATGAAATATAATGGTGAAAGAGTTCAAAATAAGTAGGTTTAATGGGAAATTCAGTGAAGTAAGTCGAAAATCTAAAGCCTCAGAAAGTTCAAGGTCTCAAAAATCTGTAGTCTGTTCTTGCCTTGTTCACATCTTCCATTTATAATACTAAAAAAACCCCACACAGATTTACAATCCCTCTGTATATTGACAAGATGAATGATCAGTGTGCATTATATGTGATTTAAGGACATCTTAAGCTCCCACCCAGGACATACGGACATCTACACAACAAGAAACTCTCCTTCAACTCTTGTATCTATGGGCAAAATCTTGACCTTTATGTTTCACAAAAGGAACAAAGATTCCCAGCTTCCCATTAAAATCCCCTCTTCCGTGTACTGAAAATATTAAAACAATTTAATCTCCTTACAATCCCCAGTGGTGTCCTTTAAATCAGCTTTTCGTTGGGAATTGACTACATACTTTCTGTAACATAAACTGAAATCTGGGAGTTGTAAGCTGCCAGCAAAGTATGAAGGTATGCTACGTTTGCTCAGATATATAAGATATGACAAGATTTAATATGTATTAAATTTAACAGGTGCTGTGATCTCCTGTGTAGATACACAATATTCAAAGGTGTACTCCAGAGAACGCTACATTCCCTGCTGGTTCTGCATTTCTGTCCTGTCCAGCATATTTTTATCTGTAATCTTACCTCCCAATTCTTACAATTCAGATTCATTTTATTTAGGCAACGTTATCCGTATTGTTATCAAGTTCCTAAAATTACGGGCAACATATGCAACCTTAGCTCCAGCTTCCCAGAGGTGTTACTTGGTGTAATTGCAAACTGTTTAGATAAGCTTTAGACTTTGACAGGAACAGAATAAAACTTGGATGTCACATTTCTCACCCACTGAGAAAAGCTGTTTCTCTTACATGCTTACTTTTTGAATCTTAGGTGGATAAATCACTAGGGAGGAGGTGGATGGGGAGAAGAAAATGTTTTTGTTTTTACTGTAGCTCCTTAGACTGTGGAGAGCCATCCCTTGCTATCTTGAGCTGAGAACATGTCAAACATGGGTGATCACATTTTACGTGTGTTTCACATGGTCTTGAACACTGACAATAGATGTAAAGCAGCACGACATAGGAGCTGAACTATGGCACATAGGGCCTCTCTCAAGCTTGCCATCAAAGCTCAAGAGTCCACATTTATCTAAAAATTATAGGTCTTGCTGGAAAGACCTGCTTCTTGATTGCCTTTTATTTCACTGGTAGTGCAGGTTCTGTCTCCCAAATAGTGACCTTTAGTTTTTTTTAAATGTCTAACCCATTCAGACCTTAATAAAGACATCATCCCCACCCCCACACATACACATTCGTGTCCCATGTTTTCTGAATGTACAACACACACTCTCATTCTCTCAGCACTCCCATATCTACCAGTCCTTCCGTAGCTCAAGGAAGCCACAGTGATCTTTCAAGCCGGTTTTCGATGGGGATCTGGCAGCTGGTTGGAGGCAGGTTCTCTGACAGTTTGTTTTCCCTTTTTTTGTCAAGGGAAGATGTTGAAACATCACTTACTGGGAAAGCTGTGTGAGAGGAAAATGTCATCATCTCAGTGGACTAAATAGAACCATATTTTGTTCTCTGTCTGGATCAGTATTTTTAAAAAAGAGCAAGATTTTCCATTGATGATGCCCTGCACACAGAAGGAAGGAGGCTGCTCAACACTAAAAGAGAGACACTTTTAGACATGAAGTAGCTGCATGTGGTTGAAAGCTCAAAATCAGCCTATTAAAAACAGAAGAGGTAAACCAAAACTAAACTCCTGTAAACACAAGGCATTGGTGTTGTTCCCAGAGATCTTAAAACCCAGAGGAACCACTGCATTATTTGTAGCCTTTTCCATAAGACAGGCCAAGAATTGCGTTTGGTGGTTCCATCAGTAGAACGGTATCTTCTGCTTTATCTCTAAATTTTCTGTTAGAAATTGATTCCATGTTTTATTTGAAAGTCTCAGCTGATGAAGTGTTTCTTGGATAAGTGGCCTCAATGTCTATGTTCATGGACAAGAACGTAATCTTATTTATATTCTGAAATTATCTTCCTCCAGTTTCCAGTCACTGGATTTCCTTTGGCTTTTATCTGACTTTTGTTGCGTGTCTTTTCCCCATTAACATACTTTAAAGAATTGCATCACTCTTAACTTCCTCTTGTATAAATTAACCAGGATGATGTTTTCTTGCTGCAAAAAGACCATGTCATCTAATTTCATATGAAATGTGATGGGAAACCTTCAGTTTCCTTTCCAAACCTAGCTTTCTACTGTTCTGTGGTGAACAGCATGTCAGCAGAAATCTTTCTCTCAAGATGCACTCATTCTAAAACATTGGAGTGTCTCTGTAACAGATATCCTAAACACAAGACAGAACTTGTTTTTAAACCTACAAACTAATAGGAATTAAGCACTTTTGAAACAAGTTAGATCATTCCCTGTGATCAGAATGACATCTCAAAAACAGTTGCCTCCATTCCAGGTGGTTGTCCAGCAGAGGGCCTGGCTACATACATGAATAGTTTCCTTGAGAGGAGAAAAATGGTGTGCTGGGAATGCACGTTATACATGGAATATGGAGGTCTATACATTCTGTATGTTGGATGCATAAGTTGAATCCTTTGTGTGGAAATCTGGTGCTTTTCTGAATTTCATTTCTTTATGGGTAATGTGATCCGATGAGTCTGTTTACTGCTGCAACAGGCTGGTTTCAGTCCCCTGCAACCCTGCTGATGGAGGTGTCACATATATTGGCTACCAAAGAAACCCCAGAAAAAACATCTAAGATTCCTTAATGATGGGTCCAGCCAAGATAATTGCAGAATCAGCAACATATTGCTAGACATCTATGGAATAAACACCTCTGACAGCCAGAGTCAATCACATTTCAACTTTATGGAGTTTCCTCTAAAAAAACGAGTCTTCCATAAATATTTCTGTTAGCAGTTTTTAATAAGGCATCAGCCACCATATATATAGCAAAGTGTTAAACCTTCCAAGGGCTTAGTTTAAGGGTTGAGCCACAACAATACCATTTAGATTTTAAAAATCAACAGGGCATCAACCTTAAGGTATGTAAATCGTATGATAGTTGCAACTCTGGCACAAGAGTTTCAGTGTTCGAAAGGAAAATCTGGCCAAATTGAGGTTGGCTATGAAGCATGTGCATGGCTGTGGAGTCAATTAACTACTGAAGCAACTCATTCAGGCACATGGTGGATTTTCTAGTATTTGAAGACTTTAAGTCAAGCCCTTGAGCATGTGGAAAGGGTGACTGATGTAGAGAGAAATGTTTTAGGTATTTTGTATTAACAATCTAGTAAAATCTACAAGAGAAAAGGATGACAGGAAATCAAGTTAGCCTCATTTGCTGGGAAAACACAGTACACACAGAATGAATAAATGTCCTGTGGTTATGAAGTGGAAGAAGGGTAGAAAGTGAGGATAAAATGCAGAACAAAATCTTGCTAGGTTTGGGGGTTTTTTGTGAGTGTGATTGGTTTTTTTTTTGGTAGTGGTGGTTTTTATTCACCACTGAATGGGCATCTCCCAGCCTGTCATTCATGCACTACAGACGTGTGATTGATCCATTACGGACAACCAGAAGACAAAATAGGGACAGAACAGAAAGTAATCATGTGTAACCACCCTCAGCGCTATTTTCTGTTGCAAGCCACTTATAATCAACAGTGATGGCATGGAGCAACCTAAATCAGAAGGAATCCCCAGTCTGCATGTTTAGCCCTGACATCTAATGCTCACTGTGGTGGCATATTCACATTGTGATGCTACCCTGTCACATATCCAATCTCTAAATTCTACACACATTTTTGCAAAGTGCACTTTTTATGCTCCAAATTACGTGTCTTCCCATCCCAGCACTTGTTAGTTAACTTAGAAACAATTAAAATAACATGGAGCAGCACAGAAAATGGAAATTAAGTTGAGGGAAAAGTAAACAAATAAATGTATCTGCAAGACACTCAGATGAGGAGACAGCTTTGTGGTTGGTGTGCTGTTAGAACTATCAGGACGCACAGAAGGCATATATGTAGCAAGTCACAAGGTCAATCTAGAGACAGATTCCTTGTCTGAGGAGTTAGGATATCCAGTTAAGAAACTTCACTGCTTTGACATTAATTATGAGAGATTTGATGGCTGTCTTCTGGACTTGCTTTCAACAGGGATACGCTGAAGAAATGTTTGCGAGCAAGTATTTTCTGTGTTCCCATTGTCTATCTGACAACAGATGCTAAAGTAGAAGTAAAAATTACAGCATCATCTTTGGTTGATCTCGAGTATTACCTAGCACAGAGACTGCCAACAAGCTAAAAGGTTATTGGCAGAGTTTCAAAAAACTGTAGGCCTCTAAAGGATTTAAGATCAAAGTCATAAACCTAAAGGGTTTAGAATTCTTTTTTCAGTGACTTTAGTAGCCTATGGTTGAGTTATAGCATATCCTCTGCAAATCTTTTCAGTTTTGATGTAAAGCATTTTTGTAATGGAAAATTCCTCATGTCTCTCAGTAGGTGATTTTTTTGTTTAATTAGAGATGCTTTCCAATGCAAATCTGTAACTCTCACAGTCTTTTCTTGCTTAACTAAAGAGCTCTTTCTCATCAGGTATCTCATTCCCACGTAGATATTTATGGTTAAGGTTCAAATTCCTTCTCAAGCGTCTATTGGACAAGCTAGGTTTGCCTTTCTTCCTTTCTCACTATACAGCAGATATTCTTGATCTCATATTAGTCATTATTTTCTGAATCCCTTCCAATTTTGACCATCCTCTCATGGGTGTGGACAGTAGAACTGGAACCATTGCTCCAAGCACAAGAATACTTTAGCTGTGGGTATTACCTGTTCCACTGCCTGTTTCTCTGCAGAAATTAGAAAGAGAGACACACAGTTGTATAGGCAGCTCCAGGAAGCAGCGCAGAAGAGCCTAAGATCCAATCCTCCAAGGTGCCTCTGGGAAAAGCCATTCTACTGACTGTAGAGGGAACTTAAACCACTTCCCTAAGTTGATGTTGGTCTTAGTAAGAAGCCTTTGCCCATATTGTTTCTACATGACTATCTAGCAGTGTGTAGACAGATTTTCTCAGGCAGTTGATTCAGAGAGAACCAGATTTACTCTTTGGCCATGAACCAGGTTCCTGGTTCAAGAACTTTCCTGACAGTTTTCCATGTGGGATGCTATTCTGATTCATGTTTGGTCTGCAGCAATAATTCAGTCCTTCCATAAAATAATTTTATGCTTTTCTAGCTTATTTTCTTGGAAGATCTCAAAGATGCTATAAAGATTCATTGATTTACATTCACAACGATCCAAGGAAGAAAGTAAATATGATGGCCTTAATAAGATTATTCTGAGCCTTGTTTTAATGTTACATGTGAAGTCAGTTGCAGAGTGAAATAGAGCCAGTTTCTCACACAAACTGTGGAGTTCATCGTGTCTTTCTATTTGATATTAGAATTATTGTGCTCTGCACTGAAAATTATCTCCTCCTTTATCTGTGTAAGTAGCCAGCCCTGCTGCCATAGCCCACAAATACTTAGCCATATGCTGAAAAGGAACCTGCAAATATGTGACATAGCCTGTCCGCATATACTTGAAGACAAGGTGTTGAATGTGGCTCCCTTTTTCAGCAGCAGGGTATTCTCAACATACAGAATAAGAAGGAAATGTGAGAATAGCTGCCCCAAAAACATAATGGAATATTCCTGGTTTGTGCATTCCTCCTTTTGGACTGCACTCCTTTGGCTTGCAGGGGAAAGCTTCAAAAGGAGAGGGTAGGAAGTTGTTTTTCAGTATGTTTGTCTAAGCTGTGGTCCTTCGTGCTGTGAGAAACCTCTCAAGCAGTTTCGGCAAGAATCTTCTTTCTGCTCCCTTCCACATCCTCCTTTATTCCTGTCCCCCTCCCCCTCCTCACTTTCTTTCATGTGGATCAAGGCCTGGAAAATGACAAGCCTCTTGATTAATAGATACAGAAAGTCTTCTTATGTAATTTATTTGCTTTCTGCACCTGACTAGAATCACTAGGTTTATCTGGAAAGGAAAATATATCGTCCTTCCTGACTCCGAGTGGCAGCAGAGAGAGCTGAGCATGTGATATCAAGCTGCGCATGGAAAGCAAACAAAACGCCATTTCTGTATTTTGTAAGCATCTCAGGTCATAAAAGTGTCAGCACGCTATATTTCTTGCTGGGATCCTCTCTGTTTTATTATCTGAGCCCTTTCCATTGTGTTGAATGTGCAAGGAGAGTCTCCAAAGCAGGCAACATCTGTTTCCCTGTCATGTTTTTGATTATGAGCTCCATATTCCTTGCAAGTCTCCTGCTCACATATTCCAATCAAACTCAATGGGGGCTTCAACAGTGAGGACACTTCCTTATCTCCCTTCCCCCAGACTCTCCATCCATCATTCTCACATGCTGGCTCACTAAATGCTGATGCAAGAGGCCTGTTCTTACACTTGGGTAACAGATTCATGACCTCTCCAATTTGTTTTGTTTGCTTAAGTCTAATTGCTGTGAGGATACCTGCTTCTCAATCCTTAATGGGGGAGAGGTCAGAGGAAGGAGGCAGGTGGGACATCTGACTGATTTTTGCTTTGGTACCTGTGGAGAGCAGTTTACTGATGTAGCTTTAGATTTGTTTCCCAGTTTTCTTCCCTCAAGAGGAAGTTTCTTCCCCTCTTTCTCAGTTCCCAATTGTTAAATCAATTTCTCTGTCCTTTGCCAAGAGATCTGTTTTACCATTTATGCAGGAACTTCAATCTGCAGATGGGGATTCTGCCAATAAGAATCAATTAAATCAATTGTCTTTTGCCTATGGTATTACACTCACAGGATATCCAGCACATTGAGATTTGGGAATGCAGAAATGTTAAGTTACATTGAACTAGGAGTAGTTTCTCCAGTGAAATTTTGCATTTATTTTCACAGAATGTGTTTGTGTCCCTGTGGAGAACAGCAATGCACAGTTGTAGGGTGATGCAACTAGTGTTGCAGCTGAGATACACAAGTGGAAGTCTGTACAAGAGAATGGTATTTATTTATTTAAAGGGTAGATTCCTACCACCATAAGTAACTCACCCACCCACAACAAATCCATATTCTGAATCCACATGGGAAAATATTCCAGATTAAGCCAAAAATGTTGCTGACCTACATATTCAGGCTCAAAGTCTGTATATACTCCCTGGGTCCTATACTGCTAGCAGTCCTGAGGTTACTGATGGATCTCTTAGGTTACAGGCATGGCATGGCTTGCTGGCACATTAAAGTTTTTTCCAGATTTAGGGTCATAAATGAGGTTTTTTTCACATCAGATTGGTCAGTACAATTGCTACATCTGCCCTGTTGTGCCACACATCCCCTAGAGACCCCCCTATCTGTTGAAATAGCCACTAAAAGTCCTTGCTTGATGGGTATCTGTTTGACCAGTTCTGACATGATTTCTGGGGTGGGGAAGGGAAGGAGCCCAGTCAGTCCTGGTGTTTGAAGGGTTCTGCATCTCATGGGTACCTGCTGAGCTTGTGACTTCCCACGCAGCTTCCTGTTCAACTTCTGGTGCTGCTCTTAGGGCAATGGAGCATACCAGGGGGCAGAGGCCCTGAAGTTCATCTTACAAGGATTCAGATGCTGTGGCTGCAAAGTTGAGTGGCAATCTGTATGCAGTCTAAGCTCAGGCTGAATGTTAGCTGTCCTCAGAGCCTGACAGAGACACCAGGTTGTAGGACATGCTGGAATTTAGATATCTGCTAGCTCCAATGTGCCAGTAACAATTTCTTTCCATCTTGAAAAATGTTTCCACCAATGTTTCCTTGCTGTCATATTTTCTGTATCACCGGTTCTTTCCCTGATCTATGTGTAAGCTCTTGTTCTTTGTGCTACCGGTCTCTTGTTAAGAACTGGATTTTAGCAGTGCTATGTGGCTTGTGATGGGCTGTATGTATGGAATGAGGCATTTGGACCTTTCTGTCTACTCTTTCTATTGCTCATGTTTCATCCCCCCTTCAGCTATTAGACTTTTTTTTTTTTCTATGAATGCTACATTTTCTGCTTATCTCCATGGTCAGAAATGTGTTTTCTCAGCTATTAGACTTCTGTTTTTCTACACTCTATAGATTTTTGTAGTGTTACTTTTGCTTTTACTGCATCCTTATGTGATTGGACCTAGCCAAAATAATTTCCTAAGAAGATTTTTTAATTATAATTCCAATACATAGAATTGTGAATGCCATAATTATTTTAATTGGTATAACTTGCCATAATATTTTTTATTAATTTATTTGGAAATTTCCAGTATTAGGTGGTTCTATTTAATATTTTTAGAAGTATGATAATAAGCTTTATCCTTTAATGAAATACACTGCAACAAGTTTATTTATGAAATGAAATATTTCAGCTTGAAAGCAAATCATCACCTAGAGAACGCACCTAAAGAAAGCATTTCAGTTACCTTGAATTAAAATTTGGGGGAGTTTTCCTGCTTTGCCCTGTCCCTGGGAAAAAACCTGGGGTCTGTATGCCACCCTGGGCCACTCTGGTGAGTCACCAATGAATGGGTCATGGCCAGCAAGACCAACCAGTATCTGAAGGGGGCCTACTGGGAAACCAGAGGAGGATCTTCATCAGGAACTGTAGCGACAGGACAAGGAGTAATGAGCACAAACTGAAGGATGGGAAATTTAGGTTAGACATATGTGTATTCTCATTGGCCAGTCAGAAGTCATGTCCTGGAGCCATCCACCTGCTCTCCTGCAGGCATGGGGCAAAGCTGGGACAGGAGCAGCTGGAACTCAGCCCACCTTTGTCCACAGCATCAGCAGGTCACAGCTCTGCTCACGGTAAATTACAGTTCCTGCCAAGGAGACCAGTGATATTGCTTCTAAGTAGAAACAACCATAAGCATCTGGTATAACCACAGGATAGGAAAAACAGCATGAAAAATTCTTAGATTGTATATCTGGGCACCAAAAAGCCTCTGGAAGGACACTGCACTTCTGAGATGGGAAATGGAAAGAGCAGATGGCTGCTTGGATACTTTCAAAAGACTGTTCAGCTGAACATTCAACGAAGAGGTTCTTGAGCACACATTGGAGTTAAACTTGTGAAAGCATTCACTCTCATTGTAGAAGAAACCACGAATCTAGACGGTATCAGAAACTAAATGAGATTATATGGATCCTGTTACTGTGAATTAGTGACTTCAGTTTTGTTCACAGGTACTTCAGATGTGCTCACCAGGAAATACAGTCCAATAAAGGGTAATGAACTCTGCGGTGGTACAAGGACAGTCAATTGCAAGACAGATTGACTCAGGGCTTAGCTCTACAATGGGCATAAAAGAGCTAAGGCGCACTGAATTTTCAGTTGCAGTTTGGCCCCAATTTGCCATCTGGTCTCTTATGCAATATAAAGGTGCCACAGGGTTCTCTTCTGTCTTGATCTCGTCTGCCTGACCTTCTCAGTTTTCTCCCCTGTGCTTTGATAACTCTTCTGCCCTTTCTGCTGCACCTGGGAGCCTCCTTCTTGCCCCTTCCTTCCATATAGGTCCCTTGCAAGTTCCCTACCCCCCACACAGGAAGATTACAACCTTCCCGTACACTGTGTGGTCCCTTCATCTTTTCCTTCCACTATAGATTTCTACACCAAGGCTGCACCAAGGGGCATTTGCAGGGCTTTAACTGAGTGGTGGAAAAGCACCAATTCTACTAACTGGGCCTGACTGTTATTTAATAATCAGGGTGGATAATAGATGCAGGTTGTGATTTTTTTGCAGACAAGTTCCCGTTCCATTTGCAAATACAGGTTTTATGCTGCATTCATGACTGATGACAGCAGAGACGAATCTGGAAAACCTGACAAAAGAAATAATAATGTTATTAAAAACAAAGACAGTGCCCCGCATGTCCAATTTCTATTCTGTTTAAAAATACGTACTCATGAGTCCTATATACCAGTCATTTGTGATGCAGCATCACGACCTCTGCAATTTTATGGTCCAGACACACTAATGCAGACTGGGAGAGAAGCTGTGGTCTTGCTCTGAAGTTTGGAGTGTTCCTCCTTATGACCTGTGCCACTTTATGAAGAATTCCTGACAAATGTTATGTGCTTCTGATCTTGCCTTCTGCTGCAGCTGCTTCCCCACGATCCCCACAGTGTATACATCATTTGCCTAAATCCGGTGTTTTCTTTGAGCCTTGATGCTGTGCATCTGATCTCACCTGTCAAGGGATAAGTAAGTACCAGGATCTACATCATGGAAGCATGAAGAGAAAGCAGACTTTGTCAGACACAAGCTTTTAAAATAGATTTCAGTAGTGTGTGAGATGAATGGGAAGAGGAAAAGCAGTAGGTGGAGCAAGTCTGACATGAGATCTCTGACACAGAGCCAGCTTCAAATGTGCCTGACATGGCCCCCTGAGTACCCCTCTTCCTGTCCTGCACTGCACCAAGCCAGCTACACTGTCTCCTATTTTATCCCTTTTCCAGGTTGCCAGTGCAACCTGTCACCTTCACTTTCTACCTGCACCCACGGTGTCCTGCTTCCACCTGCCTGAGGTCAGTGATATGAACCAGGGCAGCCTTCAAGCAATTTTAGCTTTTGGGAGGTACTGGTCTGGCAGCCAGATTGGGAAGTGCTGAGAGTGCTTTGCTGCTAAGTTTCACAGTGCTAAGCTGCTTTGTCCTGTCTTATTTTTTAGGGTTGTGTTGATCATATTCTAACTCTAGACTTGGGCCCTTAGTTTTAGTAGCACAATTTAAAATACTTTGTCAATAACAGGCAAGCTGAAAACTGCCTGAAAACTGGCTGATAATCAATAGCTCTCCAGAAGTTTGCAGAATACTTTGCACACTGAGTAATAATGTTGATATTTTCTAGATCTTTCACAATGGGAAAGAGAGTAAACCTCAGCTTTCTCATGTCTGCAAGCAGAAGGTTAGTACCTCAGGGTAATGTGCATAGAGAAAAGCCCAAGAATCAGAAAGTAGGTCACTGGGTGACAAAATGAAACCCTACTTGGGAAAAAATATAAACCGATACATATGGGGAAAGTTATCTAAAACACATTATTCACCAAGGGAGCCGTGGAAATAGGTAGGCTAAAAAAGAGACCCACATTTCAGAGCGGACCATAAATTAGACACGAGCTTGCAATGTGTCAGCGATGCAGTTTGGGTTGCATACACAAAGGCACCACATCAGAGAACATGATAATAAACCCGCTCTCTATATGCCTGGTGTGACCACACCTGAAAGTTTCGGACACTTTGAAGTCAGTGGAGCTGTGCCAATTAACACCAGCTGAGCGCCTGCCTGTTGGGTTTGGTTATAGCAGCATCATTACTAGACAGTTATTGACAAATTGGATGAATCTAGGGAAAAGGAACAAAAGTTACGACTGAGGTGTTAAGGCCGACACCTGTAAGTGCACATGCATATATACAGACATAAATATATATACATGTACGTATGTACATATGCATAAATAAGTAAACTCTATATGAGAAATGTTCAAATTCAAACAGCTGGCTGGTTTGACTGCAGCTATGATGCACTTTAGGGTACAGTCCCCAAGGATTTTTGTGGAATGGTTGGTCTTTGCGTACATTTGCATATGAGCAAAGGTGTGTTTGTGAACAAACATGAGTATCCATTTTTAAATACAGGATCTCTTCCTGGATGCATCCCTCTGACTCATCTGTGTTTAGGCATCTCAGCAAGAGACCAGTTTTTTAGATATGATTATCACCCACAGTTGTCATGAAATTCCATGCCTAGGGCTAAAAGTTTGTCCTCTCTGCATGTTTGATCCCAGTTATATAGAAGTTATATATAGATGCATACATCTCAGTATAGGTGTCTAGATTTTAATTGCTTAGTGGACAACAGCTGAAGTTGCCATGAAGATCCAAACATTTTCCATTTCATCATCTAAAGTTACGCTGACCTTGACAGCTACTCAAGGCCATTTAATGTGATGTCACTTGAAAGGAATTCCCGAAGATGAAAGTTCCCTGTCATTCTATATAAGACTATCTAGGACCTGATCCAGAGCTCTGGAAGTCAGTGAAAATCTTTCCGTTGACTTCAAAGTATTTTTAGTCATTCTTAGATAATAGCACAAATTTCACTTCATTCTTTTTTTCCAGTTGCGTTGTCTGAAATTGCACAGTGTGTGATTGAATCCCTATGTCCCTTGCATATCTTGCATGCCAGCTTCCTTTAACACCTTCTGTGAAGCTCATGATGTTAAATGACACATTCAGTTGCTGTAGGCATCTCCTTTCCAGTCTGGACCCCAGCTGCCTGAGGTCTAACAGATCATTTTTAAAGGACAATGTGAAAGCAAAAATAGATGCATCTAGTCAGTTTAGGTAAAGACATCTAAACAGAAGAGTATGAAAGTTACAGAGTTAGTCTAATTTTTGACACAGGAGCCTCAAAAACAGACAAGGGATTATGAATTTACCTATTCATTAAGCTTGATAAAAGTTGAGATTTTTCCTGCTGCTAGTGATCATAATGCAGAAGAGTCTTAATGCTGAAGTGCCTATAGAGAATCCAACCACGTAACCATTAGAGACCCAGATGACACACATCATATACACAGATGAATGTGAATACATGACCGATTCTGCAGGGAGGCTTTTACTCTCAGAAAATGACAAAACTTATAAAGTATGCACTGAAAAAAGCATATCAGACACAGATAAGCTTCATATGGTGAAAACTCCCTGAGTTTCTACTAATGTTCTGTTTCTACCAGATGATGCCAGAGGTTAAAATAGGGTTATTCATCTTTGTATGTCAAATGTGGAATAAAAATAATGGAGCTACCTCTCTGCTGTCCCTAAAATTGTTCAGTCCCTCCAATACCTGACCAATGCCAACGTCTTCCAGCTAGGATTTAGCTACTATTTGGATCCTATTATCACTTCTGAAACCACAAAGTCTGCTAGTTTCATTAACATTTCATATTATTAAAACAATACTTAAGTTGAAGGAGGTGGAATTATCTATTACGAATTAATTATGTGAGTGTTTTTCAGGAGATTCAGATACATCCTTGGAGCTTGTCTAACCTGTGGACAGTTCTCTTCAATTCACAGACAGTTTCTCTCCAACACTATACAATTCACCTGTGCTGTCAGTCTTCTCACTTTAACATTTCTATTGTATGTGACAGTGGAAAAAGACTAAAATCACTAGCTGATATTGATGTCTAATGAATTGAAAGAGCTGGAAGTGGAACAAATACATAGAAGATGAGGCAAGTCTATTTATCTTTGTCATGCCAGCTGACTGGGGAGAGGAAAAAGAACAAAGCTGAGCAAGGCAGAGAAGAGGTCAGTGTATTCCCCAAGATAGGGGCAAAGTAACAGCATGCCTTATCAATAAAACCTGCACAGAACCAAGCAAAAAAGCCCTCATATGTAGAAACACACTCCAAATACCACAATCACTGATGGAGAGGAAATGAGATGATGGGTGAGTGGAGTGGGGGAGAGCACATCTGGCGAATCAAACAGTAACTCTCCATATCAAATGGACACAGATTTCAGACTCCAGCCTGCATTTTGGAGTCTCTCAGAAGCTTCTCTGACCATGTCAGGCAGGCCCATTTTTGCACTTCTGTATCAGTCCCAGACAACTGTAGGGCACGTGGAGTATTAACTGTGTCACAGCTTCACACTATGCTTCTTGAATTAATCCATATCTCCTAGAGTAGTGCTTGATCCCTGTTGTGAGTCACAATTTCCATGATATGCATGGAAGCCCAGTCTTCTAATGTGAAGTCTTGTCTCAAAGGTAATAGGAATTATGAAATCATTATGGATTATGACCTGTGGTGAGCCAGGAACACCTTCCATGACTGAGGGCTTGGAAGTGGACAAAATCATGTATAATCTTTTGCAGACCAGAGCAGAGGAGAAGGGAATAGACAGCAGTGGAATGCACTTAAGAGAAATAGATACACACATGAAAGAAAAAGGCCTTGATATTTAAAATATTTATGGTCTTAAAAGGCATGAAAACTGATACTAGCCATTAACTAATAGACGTTCTGCCTTTGTGATGCAGCTTACATCCCTAACTAAAACCACATCTCTGCTCTGACTTTGTCTGAAGCCAGGTGCACAGATGATTAAATTTTGGTCCAGCTATAAGGAGAGTGTCTCCATCCTGTCCTCTCCTCTATGCACACACCATCTGTATGATACTTATTTGTCTCCTTTTGCTGGGCTGACATACTGAGCCCATATTCTTCCAGCATTAGCTGTCCTCATACTGTCAAGCTGTGCAAATGGAAGGGGGATCTAAGCGTAAGGGAGTAACAGACTCTGGGAGTGGGCTTGTGCTGTATTAAGCCAGTATGAACTGCTGTGCTGTAACCTTGATGTTGTTCATATGTGTTTTCACAAAAGAGATTCGAGGCCCTTCCTATCCACTGTTGCCATGACTTACACATCTGTGTTCACTGTATTTAAATGCTGCGTTGCTGTGAATGTCCTCTGTGTGAATCAGAAAAGGGAAGAGGCTGGCTTTGTATCTCAGAGCATATGGATTCCTTGTAATGAGTGGAGGGTAGGTTGCTTAAAGCATTTTTATTTTCCGAACATAATTTTTGAGCCCCTGTTCCGGTGTCATAGGCCTGCTTGTAGCAGGAAATTATAAACCCAGACCCTGACTCTTTGAGGAAAGGATAGGTGGAGAAAAGGACTTCAAATATATGTATGTTTTTCATAAAAAGATAAGACAGCTACTTTAAGTGTGCTGAACATACCAGAGAACAGAAACAGGCTCCATTTCTTTTTTCCTTTTTATTTAAACTTTGGTTCTTCTGGTCTAAGTCATGAAGCCTAACCAGATCAAATATATGTAATACATTTGACCCAAATGCAAATGTTTTTCAGACCTAGATCCAATGCTGTCACCCAGGTTTTCCAATCTAGCAGATGTTAAGCAACAGAAGATGCATTCAAACTTCCTTTTCAAGAAGTCCCTCCAAAGCAAGGTGCTACTCACTGACCTTACACTTCATTCTTTCTTTGTTTCGTCTAAAATGCAAAAAGTAACTTTCTTCCTCATTTTCTACAAGGCTTTAGAAGCTGTCTTCTGTTGAGAACGGTGCCTTGTGGATGTGACTCTGCCCTGTAGTTCTGAGGATTATTTTGGGGATGGTGGACTCAGGCTGCAGAAGGCACAGCCATATGGACCGAGGCCTGGAATGTGTGCACCTTGGGAAGAGCAGGTAGAGAGCAGAGAAAACATCCTATGGACACCACAGGTGAAGAGACTGATGGTGGAGATCCAGCTTCCCACCACTGCTGATTGAGTCTATCTTACTAGGAAACCACAGCACCCCTTACTACAGAGCACCAGAACAAGGCACAAGAGCCAAGGAGGACCAGAATAGGTCTGTGCTCTCTCTGCTTTACCAGCAGATGGCCCACCAACACAGCATGAGTCTCCATCTTGTAGCTGGACTAGAATTTTTGGTGTGGTGGGTCCAGGACAGGCCAAACAGACATGGAAAAATTTCTAGAGATAAGGAGAGACAAATAAAATGTTGACAGAGCAGCCAACTACTTGACAATACGTGGCCATTAGGTTCTATCAAGTGTCCTACACCATTATTTGGGGGACATAAATAGCATATCCTGCAGGACATTGTCCCTTCATAGAAATAGAAGCCCTGACTAAAGAACATCCAGAGAAGTGAATTGCTAAAGCTCAGCTAGAGGAGAGGATGGATATCACAACCCGTGTTTTACAGGCACTTCCCAGACACAGTCCTTGCTTTCCTCAGCCATTTAAGAAAGCTTGTAAAGAAGAAGTGTAGTTCAAGTGGAATTACAAATATATATATATAATATAATAAATATTTATCTGCTTCATCCATTTGATTAGTTGTTTAGCATACAGATATAGATGTAAAGGAAAAGTAGAAGAGCAGATCATAGAAGGGCTTCTTCCAGAAGTACCAAGTTCCATATCCAGATAGTTTTTTTGTGAGCTCTTGCAAGAAGTAAGGCAAGAAAGTTTCTACATCATGAACATGTAAATGTAACTAAGTCAGTCTTGTTCAGTCTTCTTTTTTTTGGTGGTGGTGGGTTTTTTGTTTGTTTTTATTGGTTTCTTGTTTGTTTTGTTGTTGTAGTAGTTGTTCAGTAACAGTCAATAAGTTGGTATAGTTGGTATAAGCTTGCTAACTGCCCACTCTACCACATGTAAAATACAGCCCAAACTTGGGACACTAGGGACAAAAATGGATCTTGGTTTTATCTAAAATTTACCCAAGGGTCATTCTTGGAGGCCATCCTTAAATCTGCTCTGAGAAAGGCTGTATATCCCCTTCTCTCCCATATGGAGTTCGGTGAAAAATGTGGAAACACTGCAAATTAATTAAGAATAATGAGATATAACAATTTTATGGTGACATTATTAGTAAGATGATTTACTATCCTTGAGGCTGTAATGCTTTCAATGGGGAAAGAATTGGCCTTGCTGGAGGAAAAGTAAGCAGGAGAGCAATGCAGTAGCCAACAAGTAAGCAATGTTTCCAACCAACATCCAAACTGAGAGGGCAACAGCCAAGCTTCAGGTTTTAAAAGCAACCCAGCTGGAAAATCCATTGAACAGTTAAAAAGCCCTTGGAACAGAGGAAGGGAGACAAGATGAATGTAATGGGACCGTCAGGGGGTTCTGTCTGCAAGCAGATGTGTTGGTATGCTAGGTTAAACCTGTTTATTCCATAAGTTTTTTGCTTTAAAGAAATAATCCTTTTCATCAGGACAGCTGCTTGATTGCAGGATGGTACTGCCCTTGCTTCTGGAAGGAGCAGGGCTGGAGGTGCTGCAAGGAATGCAGGCACAGCAAAGAAGTTCTGGTGCCCTTCAGAGCCAGCCTGAGGAACCCTTTCACAGGCACCACCACCTGCCCCAACACTTCACCCAAACCTTGCCGAGGCTCCAGACCTCTGTGAAATTGCATTGAGAGAGACTGCTTTTAAAGCTTCTGCTGCAGACCCTTCTGATAGGAGCCAGCAGAAAGGACATGCATGAAATCTGTGTAAATGGAGAAAGAATGCTACATTTGAAAAATAAAGATTACAACCTCATTGTAAATATTGCTGTCTAAATAATTATTTTTTAATAGGCTGAGAAGACTGATAAGAAATTGATTCCTAGAGCAACTACATATATCATTCTCTGTATGTACTTCTCTTCGTTACAGAAGTTCAATACCAGAAAAAACAAGCGGAATACAAAGCTTATTCCCTCCACGATACTTCAGCTAGCATAGCATCTTCTCCTGCTACAGTAAAATAAATGATAAGACTAGCAATAAAGAGCTGGGGAAAAAAGCTGGAAATTTAATTCACAGACAAATTAGCTGCATTGCATTTAATATTCCCAGTGAGGAAATGAAAAGAAATTCTTGCTCTCCACAAATTCACCAGAGGGAATGATATCCCTTAATTAAGGAAGACTGATTGCTTATTTTTTTTCCCAAGCTTTCCTTTGCCCTAAAATAAAATGATGAGAAATAAATTGTGCATATAAAAAAAAAATCAAAACCACACTGGAAATGCTGCAGTCATTCAAATTTCTCATTGTAGCGGATGCTATATTCTAAGGAGTTTTTTAATAATCTAGTAGGAGAGCAGGCCAAATGGAGCAATTCATGCCCGGTTTCAATGGAGAATATATGTTCAAGAAAACAAATTAAAACCAAAGAATTCTTTCTGTTTTTTCAGGGCTCATAATTTTAGATAGTATGAAAGTATACATATTTGACAGCCCTTTTGAAGGAGATGGTTGGTAAAGCAGAAGCGAGCCTAAGACTGGAACTTCTTGGTAACACCTTGTCATGATAGAAGAAATTGAACTAGAAATGCAGGCTAAAGTGCAGAACTAATCCTAATGCAAGCTTAACAAAGAAGTGTGGTTGTGCCTCGAGAGCTATAAACTCTTAAAATATTTTTCAATATTCAAGGAATGAGATGTGAACTAATACTTGGGTTTGCAGCTCTTGTTTGTAAAGTCTGTTCATCTTTCCATTTGTTTAAAAATGCAAAATAGAGGAGTTTGAAAGTCTGTTTAGAGAGAAGACAAGTCTTATGATGAGGGGCTGAGAGATCTGAGGGTGCGTAGCCTGGAGAAAGGAAGGCTCAGGGGACACCTTATCACTCTCTACAACTACTGAAAGGAGGTTGTAGCCAGGCAGAGATCAGTCTTTTTTCTCTCAGGTAACAAGCAGTAGGACAAGAAGAAATGGCCTTCAGTTGCATGAGGGGAGGTTTAGATCAAGCATATTTGTACCTCCAGCACAGATCCTTGTGCAGCTCCTCTGTAGACATCTCTCCTGAAAAATGTTTATTGCTACACTCTACTTCCTTTGTTCCAACTGATCTTTTTCAGAACTTTTCCTTCTTTTACTTTGGATGTTTAGCACACTTGGCAGGCTTTGGTGAGGGACTTTTCAAGGCAGATTCTGTCTACAGGGCCATCTTCAACTATCTGCTGCTGATCCTTTCAGGGACATCCAAGGAAAGCTCTCAGAGACTTCTCTTTACACAACAATTTTGACTCCTTTGCAGTATATCCTATTTCTTCACATATCAATGAATTCTGCACTGAATGTTAATGATTTGTCAAGAGGAGAAGTTGCCCTATCCCACCCTGGTCTTCCAGAGCTGTCTTGCTCACATTTCTGGGCTTAAAAAGTAGTATGAAGCAGAAGAACTGTCTTTTGCTGATGCCCTCCAGGACCTGTTTTAAAGGTTTGCTTCATGTATGTCACCTTTGAGTCTTTGGGTCCCAGGGAGGTTTCAAGCAGAAGGTTGTGATTAGTAATTCCGTGGTTCCATCCTTGATTTCTGCCAGGTATCATCTGACTCCATCAATTTGTTAATTTTCACTTTGTCTGTTTGAACCATCCACAATAACTTTGATTTCAGACATATCTTCTGCATTTGCCCCTCCACGTGAAAACTTTCCACATTTCTTGCCAATGAAAAGCAATGCAGAATGGTTTCATTGTCTCTGATTCTTGCCTTATCACTAGCTGGCTGTGCAGATCCCCACCAAGTTTTTTTTCTCCTGACATTTCTGTTGAAGTACTACTTTTGATTTCTTTAGCTAGTTCTCCTCAAACTCTTGTAGGATTTTTGCTCTTAATCTTCCTGACTGCAGTATTCATTTCATTTTATTTGTTTGGATAGAATAGACATCTTTTTGAAAATTGCTTTCTTAGTGCTAATAAACTTGCTTACTTGGCTGTTTATATGTGCTGGCCTCCTTTAATCCATTCTCCGGCCTTTCTCAATAGGTCAGACGCAGCGGTGTTGTGCTTCCAGCCTGGTGTTCTTCAGAAGTTTCCAGGCTGCTTGTTAGGATTTTTCTATGCTGACCTTTCTAGCTTCTTTTTAACAAGTTTCCTCATTTCTGCATAGCTTTTCTTGAAGCGGAGGACAATGACACTGGTGTGTTTGGCCTGCGGTGCTCCTCTAGAGCTGGTGAATCTGAGTCCTCTGTGGTTGCCGTCACAGAGTGGAGCTTCCACTGGAAGGACTAGAGCCACAAAACCAAGGGCTGCCTTTGCTCCTGTGGGCTCTAGCCAGCTGCTCCATGGAATAATTGCTGACAGAGCCCAAAAATGTCATCTCTGTTTCATCTCCTGGTATGACATTTGTCAATCTACAGGAGGGCAGTTGATGTCTCCCATTCCTACTGTTTTTCCTGCTTTCTCTGATTTCTTTCAGTGTATTGAATTCAAGGCATTTTGCTATCCTGGGTTAGTAACATCATCTCTCATAGTTATATTCTTGCTATTTAGACCTGGAATTTCAACCTGTACAGACTTTATGTTACTTGTTGAGATGGTGAACTTGTAAATTTGAGTTGATGATGAGCTTTCAACAAGGTGGAGCACTGCTTTTCCTCTGGCACAGTTTGTCTTTCCTGTGTAATTTATGTCCTGTGTTAATGTCCCTTTGATGGTCTTCTTCCCCCAGGTTTCCAATGTGTATAGTATATTAGTGTCTGCATTTTGCATCGGGCATTCTGGTTCCCTTTCTCATTGTTTAGATTTCCAACATTGTGTAGAAGTGGGTGTATCATTACTTTGGTTCTTCTATTTGCATCTTGTATAAAATTAGTTGTATTTGTTTCCCTTTCCCTGTTGGATTGCTTGCACCTTCTGAATTTTGCTTTTCTTCAGGACTCAGAACTATCCCATTTTTTTTGTCATAAGGCTACTCATGCTGAGCCTGAGTTTTTCCACACCTACCAGCTTTCCCCAGCTACCTGGGTTTTCCAGCCTCTTGGGGAACATTGTAATTTCAGAATGACTGTCTAGGGCCTTCATTTTGCTAAAAACGTCCGAGAATGTTTTAATTTGCTTCAAGAGCGAGCAATATCATGAAAGACATATACTGGATGTTTTCAAATCAGCTGGACTTGATGGAATTCCTACTAGGATACTGGGAGGATTGTCTGAAGTAATGGCAGAACCATTAGCTGCTATCTTTGAGGAATCATGGGATGCAGAGATGAATGTGTTGCTTCTCACAATTTTTTCAAGAATGAGAGGATAGAATAAGCAATTGTTGAGCCTCCAGAAGTCAAGGTGAGTGGCAACCAGTATGGATTTATTAAGAACAAGTCATATCAAACCAATCTAATATGCTTGTTTGATTGGACTTATGGCTAGGGGAGAACAGCAGAAAGATGTATCTTAACTTTTGTGAAGCTTTGAACATTCTCTCATACAAGCTCTTCAGAAGCAAGCTAAGGAAACACTGGCTGTGTACAATTTTTATTAGGTGAGTGAGTGCAATTTTGGTTGAAAACTATATTCGGAGAGTAGTCCTTGATAGTTCACTCTTAACTTGGATGTTGTTTGAGATGTCTATTGTTATTTTTTTAATTCATCAAGTAGATTACATATTAGAGAACGTATTTGGAGGGTTTGAAATTACTTTAAATAATCTTGATGAACTGGAGAAATATTCTGGAAAAGCTAGGATGAGGTTTTTTGAGGAAAACAACGTCTTTTGCCTTTAGCTTTCAATCCTCAACTGTGCGGCTGGAGAGCAGCACTGCAGGGAGGAACCTGGAGGCTGCAGGGTGTCCCAAGTGCTGCTAGGAGACAAAGAAACCATTTCCTCAGTGGAAAGCTGTCACAGATCATTGTACAAACAGGATCGTGCTGCCTCAACTCAGCTGCTTCCCTGCTCTTAGACTTAGTGTCAGCCAGGGGGTTGCCTCTGTAGTGGGTCAGCCTTGGGCTGGTTGGGATCAGGGCAGCCTCTGATCACATACTGTGGCCTCTTGAGAGCAAAGCATCTGCTTTCATGAGAGGATTGAAGCTCTCTTGGAAGTCTAGACATTAGCAATAACAGACAAGCTAACTTTCAAAGCACCAGCGGAGTTTTACTTTCCTGAAGGCATCAGTACTGGGATTCTGGAGACCTAGGCTCACTTTATGCACTAATTTAGACTCAAGGCTAAAAGGAGCCCCTCAGTTGTAGTTTTGAGTCCACATTCTCATTCACACTGATATTCATGAAAATCTCCTTTATTTTCTGCCCTTCCACCACCACAGAATCTCTATGCTGAGGTGGATCTTTCATGATAGGGATTGTTCTTGACACTGTTGTTCACTGTTTACATCATTTTAATTTCTCTGTCTCTGTTTCGCTGAGGTGACTTCCTGGATGTGTTAGGGTGTCTCTGTCATGTATTTGGGATGGAGTCTTTTTTGCAACATTTATAGTTGAGAGTTCCTTGCTAGGTGGTTGATTTCTGAGATTTGAGACTTCTATTACCCTTAGCCTAACTCTTATCCAAGTTGAAAAAGAGATTAGACTACTTTGTTTGGAAGAAATGAACAAAAGTATTTGTCTCCTTTCTTCATCTCAGGATGGAATGGTACATCTGAAGAAATAAGTAAGGAACATACTGCTGAGTAATGAACACAAAAATACTATTCTATCATCACAGCTGAATAAACAGGAGTATTGGCATATTGTTTTTCCTTTGTTGCAGATAAGGGCAGGAGAGGACTCAGCTGGAAGATCATGACCAGTTCCTGATGCTTTAATTAATGGGAGATGTTAAACAGCTGGAGAGCCAGAGGAGAGAACTGGAGATGACCAAAATTTTAGAAAACATGGTTCATGACAAAAATGCAAAGGAATTTGCATAATTTGATTTAGAAAAGAGACAATAGGGGGTGGTCCATCAATGATATTTAAATATTTTAAAAATATAGAAATAAAGAGAATGGAAGTGAATATTTTCTGTGCCCAGAATGGGTGGGTGATAGCTGAAATTACAGGACGGGAGATCCAAGTGAAATACCTGTAGATTTTCCTTGTGCAGTCAATCAATAAAATGGGTTTTCTTTGAAGGATGTGGCATCTCCGCGAGTGGGTACAGGCACATGTGTAACCAATTCTGAATTCAGGAACAGAAATGGACTAGATGGCTTCTCCCCTCAGCTTTAGTTTTCTGTTCTTCTGTGGCTGTTACTCAATGACAGAAAAAGACTCAGTTCTCACCGATTTCCAAATGGTGGTCAGAGAGCAGCATCACTCCTGCTGCAAGTGGAAGTTACCAGGACTTTTTCAGCCTATAAAACAAAAGAGGGACATCAAGCCCAGAGTAGTCTTTGACTCAGACATGGGCAGGTCCCTGACACCTCTTGCTTCTGCTTTTATTGTGCTCTGTGGATTTGGGAGAGCTGCTTCTTTCACTCTCAGCACCATGGTACTTTAAAAGCAAGGCAAAGAAGGAAGGCTAGACATCTACTCAAGCCTAGCTGACTTACTAGGCCAAGTAAGACTATGGACAGAATAATTAGTAGCTAAACCCACCTAAAGGTATATCATGGTTAATGTCATATCCAGCTGCCTCTGATTCCTTGGCTTTAAGAGGAAGAGCTGCTCATGGAAATCAAGGGGAAAACTCAAATCTGAGCTCCTCTGTTGCTCCACCTTGTGTGAGTTCAATGCCTTTGGAGGCAGCTTTGGCAGCAACTGGTGAAAACCAAAGGATGTTCTGGGAAACAGCCTCTGGAGACCTTTCTCCCTAACTCTCTTCTTGCTCACCTCATATCTCTACCCCTATTTTCCATACATACTGCAAGTTTTACTATTTTGTCCAGTTTTTGCCTGACAGTAGTACCCGAGGTGAGTGGTGCTGCACATTTTCATACGGAGAATGTGCAGTCATTGTGCTCCCTCCTTCAGCATTTCCCAGCAATAATTCAGTGACTCTGCATGTGCTCTCCAAAATCTCTTTTTCTGTGGTTGTGGTTTTAGCCTGTGACCCTACTTGTGCACTCCCTCCCTGCTACCTACAGACCATCACTCCTCACACGACTGATAAGTGTGTCTCCTACATCAAACACTGATGTGATCTTTCCTCCCAGCCCACTGGCTTGATTCCAGCATTGCTGGTGTCAGAGTCCACAGCTCTGGGTATTTTATGAAGAGGGGCAGCCAGGTAAAAAGACTGCATTATCTCTCCTCAGTGCCACAAAGCACTCCAGATCTTCCTCATCTGAAGAGATGTAATGGAACAGACCTCCACTGTAGTACCCAGAGCTATGCTACTGATTTCTTCTGGTCTTTGGGGGGAGGGAAAGGAGGAATGAAGGAAAAGGGTAAGGATGTGATGAAAGAAAGGATACTACAAAAAATTCAGATTATTGAGAAAATCTAGTGATGTAGGCAGATTCAAACTGATGGATGGGAGGGTACATTGTACTCCACCTATAAGCTGCCATGTCCAGGGATGCTAAAAGAGATGTAGTGTCTGCAAGAGGTAAACTCCAGTACACCAAAGCAGTTGTCAGCTGAAAGGTTCCACTGCACCTTGGGTTGGGATCAAGGTGGAAATCGAGCTTGTGATTTGGGAAATCCACTCTGCTTGATTCTTTTCACCTTACAAGAGGACAGAGGGGATCTCTGCATCTTGCAGGGGAAAATGATCATTGTTCTCCTAAACTCAACTCTCTAGAGGATAAAGAAGAGATTCCACATACAGGGCTGCAGTGGTAGTGTGAGGAACAGGACCCTATGAGACACAGGGTTCCCAATGTGTCAGGCCACTAGATCTTGCAGACCCCAGAAAAAAAGAACAGTACTGAACCAGTGCTGTGCATAGTAACAAAGTCATCTCTATTTAATAGCCAAGGCTGCAGAGCACAGAATTTAGGACTGGTGTGGTAACCTCAAGACCTGCTCTGATTGCTCCCAGACTGGAAGTGTGCTGACACAGCACTGCTGGCGATTAACTGGCTGTGGATTACCAGCCTTGGTGTTTCTTTCCTGAGCCACTCTGCTTTCACATCCTGCAATTTCACTGTGCCCTGTTGTCACTGGTTTAGCAGGTCTTTGGTGTTCTCCAATGCATGTAGTCAAGCCTGGTGTGCTTCAGATCTCTTCTCTCATGCTGGTGCAGATGTCAAACTGAGATGCCTACCCAGTGGGAAGACTTGTAGTAAGGTTAGGTAAGCCAGAAAGAAAGGCTCAGAAATTACATTTTACCATGTGACACTACAACAGAGGTGTGAAACTTAACATGGTTGGGCTTCCAGGCACACAGCCCTGCCACACGAGCTAGAGGAGTCATCTGCTAGCAGAAAACACTTCCTTTTTGAGAATCTAAAATGGGGTAAATGAGACACATTTTCCCAAAGGGCTTTGTAGCTATTTGCTGTTATGCAGAGTAATGCTGAGAATAAATCAAAATATATTCTGGGTTTTGGAGGCAGAGGTGTTTGCAGAAAGAACAGCCAGTCTCCTGGAACACTAGAACTGTGTGTCACAGGCAGTCCTCTTCCACCTCATCCCCAAATTTGCCCCCTTCTCTTGATTCTTCTATCCTCCTGAAGCCCTGTCATCCCAAAATGTATCTGCACTTTTTGACCCCATTTGCTCTCTCTGATCTTGTGTCCTCTGCCACTCTGCCTGTCCCTAACTGCTGTCCCACAGCTCCTCTTTTGAGCTATTATTTTTCTCTTTCTTCTCCCCTTTGGTGCTGTTCTAGGCTGATTCCAAGCCCAGGTGACATGGGATGTGGGAGAGTGTGGTGCGGCCAGCACTCTGTCCTCTGCTCACATTCGGGTCTCTCAGCGTTCCTATGGCAGAAGCATGCTTTGCACTAGGCAAGCCTTCAGCAAAGAAAACATCTGGATTTCAGACAAGCTCTGCGGAGCATGTGCAAGTGGAAAGCAGTGATTTACAGCTGGGTCAGATCTGACAGGATTTTCATATGGCCAGCAAGACCAGGCTGATGCCCCCAGGGATCAGCCCCCACTAATTTCAAGACCCTGCATGAAGCACTGAACTGCAGTGAAACCACTGTAAGACATTTTCAGCGTGGGCCAACCATCATATTTTTCACTAACCTCATTCTTGGAAGTTGCTGTCCAACTTTCAGTGAAATGTTCCCAAAATAAAATTCAGCCCAACACAGAGATCAAGGATGGAAAATTTCAGCCTAGAATGATTAAAATATGAAAAAATTAGAAGCAGCTGAAAAATGTATCTTATAATCAAGTGTTAGGCAATGTTAAATATAAGATTTGTTGCCATCTCCACCTATAACAGAGGTATGACTTCTTAAATATTCAATTTGGGAAAAACTTTCTGACATGACTGACACACAAGGAGAAACAATTTTTCTTCCAAACAAGAGGCATATGCCCAAGAAAGACATCTGATAAGGAAAAACAGTGGTGACTGTATGCAAGCTGTTATGCGATCTGAATTATTTACATTGCTTAGAGTTCACCAGATTCTTCACCGAAGTGTTTCAAAGTTCTAGACTGAACCAACCACTAGTGGATGCATCAGTGAGAGAGAGTTTGACCCACAGTGATTTGCCATCTGTGAAAAGCAAACAAATACAACCAACTGGAGTAACGAGCGTCGTGACTGTAATAGGAACTGGAGCACAGATTTACAGAGGATCTTTGTGTTTGGACTCATGAGCCTTTGACTGTGTTAATATTGAAAAGTAAGCAGCTGCAAAACCCCAGCTATGCAGATCTGTGCAAAAATCGAGCTTTGGCTGTTGACTGCTTGACATTCTACCTGCAAGCCTAAACCAGATGTGCAATTATTCCTATATTATTTTATTCAGTTTTCAAAAGAAGACAGCAATGCTTCCAGTGGAGTTTACAGAGAGTCTTTTTATTGTACTCCAATGAAAGGGTTCCAGAACTTTAAAACCTGTCCACTTTTTTTTGAGTATATAAAGGGGCAATAAAAGATATTATCTGTGTGATTTCCTTAGAATTTAACAGCCTCACAGCTAAATCACAGGAGTATTACTAGTATCACAGAATATACTACTTTTGGGACAAAAAGGAATTGCTACTTTGAATTGAGTCCATCGTGAAGGAAGAAAATATATCGAGATGCAAAGTACTGCCTCTTAAAAGCCACAGCACAAATGTAGAGATTTTCCCCCTTTCCTCATCCAAAATATGGTAGTCACAGACTATTTTCAATTAATGTAAAACTATGATAATCATGAAACCATAAACTTTATGGTTTGGTGAGTTGCCTGCAAAGTGCATCCCTAAAGTAAGGGAGTCCTTAGATCAGCATAATAAGAAATATGACAGAGGACCCCACAGACAACTTGCAGGCTGAAACAAAGATCAGGCCAGACCACATGTAGCTACATTTATTGCTGTGCTGTGCACCAGAAAATCTTAAGAATAAAACACAGAGAATGAAAATTTCCAAACATATTAACAGCCACTCTTGTGATGTGATCATAGTGGTTTTAAGGCCAGCAAGTGATCTTGAAGGCCAGCAAGTACTGGGGTTTTTTGGTTGTTTTTAACGACACAGATTGATATATATAACCCAAACCTGACATCTAGTGGAGAAAGAATGAGGGCAGGATTTTCCCTCCTTTCCCAGGGATGCAGTCAGTTGTGTGCTCATAGGGAGAGAACTTTTCTCTTCAGAAGTGACCTGAAATCCATCTGCTGCACAGGTCCTCCTGAGCAAGAAAGCAAACCAAGATGCTTGTGGGCACTGTAGCTGTGTGCACACCCTGCCTGGTTCATGACACCTGTATCCATAGCTATCCATGTCAGAAGCTAACCTCACAGTGCTGCCAGCAGATAATGCACTCTGAAAGCTCAGCTTTAAAAAGTGTCAGAACATGACAGTAGAGATGACCATGCCTGGCTGAGTTTGGGCTAACCTAACAGAAGAACAGGTGTTCACTACAGCTGCACAGATGGTGTCAGTGACCTACAATTTCTGCTGTCAGGAACTTTCAGTGTGCAGTCCTGGACCAGACCAGCCGGTTGATCACCAGGGCCTGAGGTTGCAGCTCTGTTCAGCTTGAGCTCTTTCCCAGTGCATTGGCTCACTCACTGCCTCAGCTGGGCTGCTTGGGCTGGGAGCACAACAATACTGGCAAAACTTTGGGAATGTTTTAACAAGTTCCTTCTCACCCTCTGCACCTGCTATCATCTTGATTTTGAGTTAGTAAAAATCAAAGCTTCAAGATATCATATGTGCATGGAAATGTTGAAAGCAGGAACACTAAGGGCTAAAAAAAACTAAATAAAACTGTCCAGTGTTTATTTTTCGTATCTTGCAATTTTAAGATCTGTTGGCACCTCAGTCCTGGTTTGTAATTCTAAACAGGGGAGATGGAGGGAAGCACAGAGAAGTCCCACCAGCTCCAAGCACAGGAAAAGGAGGACTGGCAGTCCTCTTGGGAGATTACTGAGTGGGCCAAAGGGGGGAAACTGGATCATGAAATCCCTTGTAGTCCCTAAAAAAATGGCAGAAGACAAAGAGTATTTTAGTTGTTCAGATGCTGTAGGAAGCAAAAAATATCTCTTCCACAAGTGCTGCTGAAGAGTCCAGGCTCTGTAGCTGTGGGTTGTAACAATTCACACTGTCTGTGGATCATCATTTTGGTACGATCTGTAGCACATGAAGCAGCAAGTCACCAACAGTTCAGAGGTTCAGTAAAGCCCCAGCATTACTGTTGCTCACTTAAATGCACAGCCATCAGTCACTGCCAAAGAGCTCAGCTCCAGGGCTCTGTCCCAAGCAAACCACTGCTGACAAGGTGATGCATTGGTGACAAGGTGAGGTTTTCAGAGGGAATTTTTAATCGCTCGATAGCAAAACAAAGTTAGTGTTATACAAACAGTACAAAGTTTACTGCAGGATTGAGCTTTAATCTCTGGTGGTTGCTTATTGACTCCAGAAAAAAACCAGAAGCTATTCAGTGAAAAGACCTCCCCTACATCTTGTTTGCAGTCAGCCTTGAAGGAGAAGCTCTCACCGTCTGCAGCTCCCCCTGAGACCCAAAGTAAGTCCAAACTGAGGTCTGAGTTGGGAGACAGGAGTGGGCCCAGGTTGTTTAAAATTCCTGTTTATTCTGCCATGAGAGGACTTGATTTATTTTACTGTGCTTGCTGGTTTTGACCTTCCCAAGAGCTGGAAAAGCAGAAGCTGTGATACGTTGTTAAAAGCATGTCACGGTGTATATATGAAGACTTGTGCTACCAGCAGTGCTCGATGCCTTGAAGGCATACGGGGCAGGCTTGGGGTACTTACACCACTGGCTACCTAGTGCCTGTCAGATGAGACAAAACAACGTTGAAGAAATCAGCCACATTTCTTCTTCATCTTCCAATGAGTCCTTCATCTTGGGCTCTTTAAAAGCATAGAACTGTAAGCCCTAATTTTCAAAGGTAAATAGGGGATACCTCAGTCAGTGCCTGCAGTTTGACAGGTTGTTTCTGTGTACATAACTTGTGTGTTTGTCTGTGCCAGAAGTGCACAACATTGGACACGCAGGACTGATTTTGGTGAAGCTTGCAACCCCTGCTAGTCTGTCGTGGGAGGCTAATCCTGAAAACTAGGATATTTACTTCTTCTGTACGTTTTTTAGAAAAATCAGACTGAACCACAGCTGGTTTAAAACTTCATGTTTTCATGTGTCTTGTTAAATGGCTATTTTAATCAGAGCTGGAGAAGTAATTGCAACAAACAATTTAGCAAATTGACTTTGTCTGTGTTTTGTACATGTTTTTCCCCACACAAAGGCACGGTTTGCTAAAACATTAATTTGCATAGCTTTTAGTCCTGGCTACTTCAAAAGTATGTAAGTTGCAGGCATTTGCTGGGCAGCATATATGTTGGTTTGATTAGACATCTGGGTAGCACAACATCATTTCTCTTCCCTGAAAGGCTGAGGGTAGTTCTTAGAAGCATGTTTCATTTTGTAGAATTTGCTTTTTGCCAGTGTTTTCTCATGGTTCGTCCAAATTCTGTATGTTCCTTTTATAGCACATGTCAGTGCTCCAGCATGTAATGCAAACACCCAGAAGATGTTTGTTACAGAAAAGAAATGAAGACCTGTAGAAAATTCTTCATTTTTTCCACAGCGCTGCTGTTCCACTTGCAGTCAGAGCCTGGACATAGTTTTACAATGCGTTCATGCTGGAGCAGGTTAGATGTAGACTCTGTATTTACTTGTTTCCAGATTTCATAATCTTGAATTCCATCACTGTGTTCCATAACTAATTGTTCAGTCAGGGAGCTGTCCTTAGGGGTAATCTAGCAAATGATGTTCTGGGACAAACTTTGAGGAGACTTAGTGGAACAAATAACCCAGATAGTTTTAAGATGGAACTTACGACAGAATTACACAACTAAAAGAGCAGAGGACCTAAAATATCCTATTCAGGCTGCTGTTTAAAACAGAATAAAAAGAGGCATTGAGAGGCAAATTTCTTATGGCTGCATCTGCAAGTTTTCCTCATACTGGGGGAGAAGATGCATTCATAGACTGATGTGCACAATAGACTGAAACAACCTCTCAACAGCTCTTCTAAGAGACAGATGCCTCCAAGGTTTGCATATAGTGACATTAGAACCCTTGGAAGAGAGAATGACCGTTCAGGGCTCTAATTTCTGCTCCATGTTATTCTTTTCTTCAGGGTTCCCAGAGCCTCTCTCAGCAATGGCTATGGTGTGTCTTTCAGACTTTGAAGCCTATGCTAAAAAGTATTTACCCAAGATTGCTTGGGATTATTTTGCAGCTGGAGCAGATGACTGTAACACACGAGATGAAAACATCTTGGCATATAAAAGGTAATGTGAGGAGGAAATGAGGGCTGTTGTACTGGGAGCTTTTAAATGACATTTTTGTGCAAGTGTTTGGACTTCACAAGCAAAGACACCTAACACCTTGCCCTTTCAAGGTGATCCCCAAGCAAAATGCACTCACCCAAATGACGTACACTGCATGCTGTGATGCCAGCCTGAGTATGACGTGGATTGTATGAGGCTTAAGGGATGCTGAGGGTACAGGCAAGTGGGAGGGTAGGGTATGGTAGGGGAGGGGAGGGTATGTACGGCACAAGAGGAAAGTAGCTATAATAGAATGAGATGCAACAGGGAGCTCTTCATGAACAGCAGGAAGCCTTTGTGAAACTAGCATGGGGTTTGGGGAACATGCTGCAGAGTGTGAGGGCAGGCATCCTGTACAGCGAGGACAGACATATGAACGGTGGGATGGAAGGCACCAACCTGGGACTGGGCTGCAGGTAGAAGGAATCTGGGGACTTGACAATGGGAGAACAAGACACAGAATCACAGAATATGCTGAGCTGAAAGGGACACACAAGGATCATTGGGTTCAACTACACTGTGATCTGAGGTGGGAAATGCAGAAATGATGCCTTGTGGCCAGTAAGCAAATTTAATGAAGAGTGTACATTTCTGAACTGCTGGCTGAATTGACCTGTAAAAGTGAACAGAAAGGACAAAGAGCCTTTGTTATATGCTGTTCTATTTATTGCCTCAGATTCCTACTTTGTAACTGGCAGATGAAGACCTGGTTTCCATGAAACTTCAGAAAAGTCACTGAAGATCTACTATCCTGAAGGGGCTTTTGTTGCCTTACAGAATTCATTTCCGGCCACGTATGCTGCGGGATGTATCCATGATGGACATTAGGACTAAGATCCTGGGGACTGAAATCAGCTTTCCTGTAGGAATCGCCCCCACCGGCTTCCACCAGCTAGCATGGCCTGATGGAGAGAAAAGCACAGCCAGAGGTATTTTTCTGGTCTGCTGCCACGTTGCAAAAAGGGGTTTGTGGAAAAGCCTCCAGAAGCTGTTAGGATGGCTTGAAGGGTGACTGAGCAAAATTTTCAGGCTTGAAGGGGCAAACTCCTTTCCCACTTTCTAACATCCCACCTGGGAAGCTGTATAGACATTGCTCTACTTCTCCAGCTACCACTATTACAAGACCAGCACTGTGGAATCTGCTGCAAAATTAAGGCAGGGGCAGTGGATGCATTTTAGACTCACACCAAGAACCACACAAGGTTCTCAGTCCTGGGGGCTCTGGATAGGTCATAAAAGTGGTGGATAGGTCTCAAACTGTGAATTCCTCATTACTGGCTAAGAGGTGTCTCTCCTGAAGAAAAAGATATCCCCTCTTCACAAATGCTGTGGTGGGTTTGGAGGGCTGATGCCTAGACATGTCTTTTTCCTTCTGTGTGTTTCTGTGTACACTGAGTGGAATTGACAGTGCCTTCCTGTGAGGACTCAGTCCTACAGATAAAATTCATGTTTTTTGAAAAAGATAGTTGCAAAACGAAAGCACAGCTTGCTAAAGGACCTCTCGCTTTCCTGCTTTCTTAACTGTGTTCCTACACTAGTCCATGGTAAATACAGCTATTTTTAATCCAGGGGGCATAGCTGCACTGTGCTTTTTAGGATATACATAAGACACGAGCTCTCTGCAACCAGTAAAAAATTTTGTATCTCATGTCCGGCAAGACCATTCATATGCCTTTGTTTCTGATTCTTTTCCAATACGTCCTGAAGCGGCCAAAGCCATGAACACCTGCTACATTGCCAGCACGTACTCCACCTGCACGCTGGAGGAGATCTCTGCGGCTGCTCCCAGCGGGCTCCGATGGTTCCAGCTCTACATCCACCGCAACAGGGCAACTTCCCAGCAGCTGGTCCAAAGGGCGGAGGCCTTGGGTTTCCAGGCCCTCGTCCTCACCGCGGATGTGCCCTACACGGGCAAAAGACGCGATGATATCCGCAATGGTTTCCGCCTTCCTCCCCACATGAAACTGAAGAACTTGGAACAAGACTTTGAGGTCTGTAAAATGAGCCTGTCCTTTCATTTGCTGCACTGGCATGTGCCACATGAGACAAAAACCACTGGGTAACTGCTGCTTTGGCATCTGCTGTGCCCAGGGCGTGTCTTCTCCTCTTCTGGTTCTTCAGCATCCTGGCTTGACCTCCTGCCAGCCTGGGTTCTGTCTTCAAAATCCACATCCAGCTGCCTTAGAGACACTGATCTCCACCCCCACTGTAATTATTCTCCTTCAGAGATATGTGCTTTCTGGAGCTGATGAACATGCCCATTAGCAAGTTTAATTAATCTTTTCTAGGGCAAGGAAAGACTTCAAGGAAGCTCTGAATTGTTGCAGCTCACATGAGATTTTGTTTTGGCTGTAGGGAGATGACCGTTCTGAGTATGGACTGCCACCCAACAGCTTGGATCCTTCTGTCACCTGGAACGACATCTACTGGCTGCAGAGCCTGACCCACCTGCCCATCATCATCAAAGGCATCTTGACAAAAGAAGATGCGGAGCTGGCAGTGAGACATGGAGTTCGGGGAATTATTGTGTCCAATCATGGTGGAAGGCAACTGGATGAAGGACCTGCCACTGTAAGTAAGAAAATGGATGTCCCATGACTGTTTACGGTCTGCACATTTGCGTTAACCTGGGTGTCTCTATGTCCAGCTTTGTGTGTACACACTTCTGGTGGATTTGTGTTTGTTCAGTGGCTATGGATGTATGCAGATGTACTTTAGCTTTAAACTGGTAAGATGCATGCCTTGGCACTTCACCCACTCAAGTATTTTCTCAGCTTCTTGGGAGGGTTCTGTAAGTATCACAAGACCCACGTAACTGCAGATAAACTACTGGCCTAAGTCAGGGAAAGTTTCCTGACTGTGCCCCCATGAGCTGGTGCAGTGCACACAAACTCTTTGCGCACTGCAGCAAAAGGAAAACGAAGCTCTGGAACCAAAAATATACAAATGAGACCATAATGTATTCTCATTGTTCACATCTGTCAAAACATGCAAAACAATGCAGCTAGATTTAGTGAGAGGTCTGCTTGCGTATTTACAGACTCGAGTCCAAATGGGAATTTATTGACTTTCATGAGCCAGAAAAAGGATAACATTTCTGGAAAGAACTTCCCCTGCTTTTTAATCTGTACAAAGAAATCGAGCATTGTTTGGACATATGTGTATTTCACTGGTTTAATTTGGCTTCACTCAGTTTTTCCAATTGTTCTTGTTTTACAGTTCTGCATTGCACAGTATCTTACAAACTTTCTTTTCTCTGTTTTCCTTTGTTAAATAAAAATAGGTACCAGGGAATTCTCTTCTATTCTACGTCAAGCCTGACAATACCAAATAAAAAACCCCTAATAGTCTAAATGCTGTGGGCATAACAACAGAAATGGCATCCACATGAAATTGTTCTTCTACCTTAGAAGTTCCTTTAAATACACGGACAAGGCAGTAGATACCTAGATAAGCTCTGCTATTCTTCTGGTACCAAGTCTGGCAGCAGAACCTATTGTCCCTGCTCTGGCTGAGCTACTCCTAGAAAAGTTTTTAGCCTGAAATCCTGAAAGCAATATTGGATTAATTAGAAAAATCTATTTAGCATTCTTGGTTATAGATACTTTGCTTAAAAAAAAAAATTAATTTAAATAAATAAATAAATTAAAAGAAGGCAAAAGAGTATAGAGACTGCAGAAAAGAGGCATTTGGGTTTGCTGAGAGTTAATTAGGTCTAGTGCAAGGTTTTGCCCCTGGTTGTACTGCCTTCGGGACCAGAGCCGGCATCTCTGTGTGGTGCTGCCCTGCAATAGCAACTGGGACTCCAGTCTGTGCTGGGCTCTACAGAAGAGACCTTAGGGAATCAGGAGAGTTAACCTGGAACAAATTGTATGTTGACTGTACTAGAAATCAAATGGAATCTTTCACAGATGCTTTGGAGGCTTTGAGGAGGCACTCGACAGGCCGTCACCAGGATTAGGCTGAAATGTAAGTTTAGGCACTTTGGATAGTAGAAATTGGACATCAGCCTTTTTTTACAAACACCTGTACCTTTCGTGATTGTCTCAGTGAAAGTATTTAAAATCTTTCATAAAGCAAGTAAAAATTTTACTTTTTCGCTTACCAGAAGTGCTAGCAAAGAATATCAATTTAAGCAAAGCACTGGGAAATGGCATTAATTATCTGGCAAACAGAACAGGGAGCTGCACTTCATTCTGCAGGCTTTGGTGCTGAGCGGGTTGCGATGCATCATCACATTTCATTTCGAGAAAGTGTGTTATTAAAGCATTGCATCCCTGCCTGTCTCTTTGGCATATATACTCTTTCTCTTGGAACCAAAAGCTGGTCCCAAGGTGAGACTGGCTGCTTCTTTGCAGATTGATGCTCTGGTTGAGGTTGTGGAGGCAGTACAAGGCAGAGTCGAAGTTTATTTAGACGGTGGAATACGAAAAGGAAGTGATGTGTTAAAAGCCCTGGCACTGGGAGCAAAATGTGTCTTTATTGGAAGACCAGCTTTATGGGGTCTGGCTTACAAGGTGGGTAAGGAGCTTTGAGTTCATATGCCTGCTTCTCAGACTCTCCAACACTGCTATAGAAGTCATAGAGGGAGTTTTCACCAGTGAAGGGTCTCTCTCTCCTTCTCTCCTTTTGATTTTTTTTCTGAATTTTAAGTGGAATCACCCCAAGATGACTGAAAATCTGACATTTTCTGTGATTTTAAAATACCACTGAATTTCATGATTTCATGATTTCCTGTGCAATTGTGGAGCTGATAACACTGTTTTGTGGGACCTGATTTCTTCTTGTTGCAGTTTGGTGCTAAAATACTGTAGGACTTGGGACTGTCTGTGCTTTGGAAAATCATAGGTGGGCTTGTTTGCCAGAAAGATGAGTCTGACAATCATATTTGCTGTCAGCAACCTTGGGAACAATATATGGTTTTGATACAACAGTTATGAATTCTTACGTTATGAATTCTTCAGAAATACTCATAGAACTCCACCCCACTGATGTCTAAAATGTTTTGGATGAGGCTGAGCACAACAACCATGTTCTGGAGATGCTTGAGCTTGCCACTACTATCTCAGTTCCAGCTTTGCTGCTTCTTAGCAACTGGAAAATATTTCTACAATCCAGAGTCATGAATTAGGCCTCTGATGCAGAAGGTTAACATAATATAATTAAAATGCTATTATACCAATTGTTTGCTTTGCTAAATTTTTGCTTTTTAGCCTCTCAATTGGAGCTTCCAAACTTTCCTCTAGAAGAAAAAAAAATCTTTATTTTTATGGTCTAGAAACATTTCATATCTTTTGAATTTCACTCTTGCTCAGTGGTGTGATTCCTGTAGATTCCAGTAGCTAGGCTTTAAGCAAGAAATCACCTGAAACTTCTGAGAAACCCAGAGGAGTTGGCAGTACTGTTTCTTTTGCCAGTAAACATAAAAAAGGGCCTAACATGAAAAAGGTGCTGCTGTGAGTTGTCTGCATTTTTTCCACAGTGCAAGCAGAGTGGAGATGGGATTTGGGGGGGGTTAACTTCAGTTTGCTGTTATACTCCTAAAGATTAGTAAATCAGAGTATTCCTAAAGATGTGTCTTGGTGCATTGCCCTAGCATACAAGAGAGGAAGGGCATGAACAAGCACTAGCATTGTCTGCCCCCAAACATTCTTTATTGAAACAAACAAAAAGAAAATTTAAGAGAAAAAAAGAAAATGAATCATCCAATATTTTACAGGAAGCTTAAAATCTTATGTACATTTTACTGGATTTTGAGCTTCTTGATGTCACTTACACAGAGGAAAACACACAATATATTATTTTTAAAGATTCAGTCCAGTATTTGAGTAAACTAAAGTTTTTAAAGCAGTACCATATATAAAACTCTCATTACTTCATTAAAAACTGTCAGCATTGTAAGGCTTGACATTTTAAGTAACAAGCCCACTGGCGGAGGAAAACTGAAAGCTAAGGAAAAAAAAACAGGCTAGAAAATGTCAGAAGTGAAAAACAGCTTTGTTTTCTTTCCATGTTCAGATGTAACACAAAAGGAAAAGCATCTAAATGAATCTGTGATGAACTGAGCACATCCATCATATCATTTTAATCATTCATCCCTATGAGAGACTGGAATTGGCACGAGCTTAAGGGACTGTCCCAACTCTCACAGTGCAAGCATCCTGCAGCATTACTCCGTGCCAGTGCTCCTTTCACCCTCACTGCTTTCTCTGTTGGAGCAGGGCGAAGAAGGTCTCCAGGATGTTTTGAGAATTCTGCAGGACGAGTTTCGTTTGTCGATGGCCTTGGCTGGTAAGTATTTTGCAGGTTGTTTGTAACAGGTGACACAGAGGTTTCTTCATGCAAGCCACGTAAAAGCAGAAGTCTGATATATGAGTCACAAAAACAGAATCCACCTGAGCAATGCTGGTCCTAGTTGCTGTACTTAAGGTGACTTTTTGTTTCCTAGAAAACAACTTAGCATTTCAGGTGTCACAAGAATGAAGCTTGCGTGGAGGAAGTAGGTTAAAGCACCTTTGTGACCCAGCCAAAGAGATGCAAACCTACTAAGTAGAACTGAGCAAAACCTGGCATCTCTATTCTGTTGGGAATAGCAGCTTATGTTTTTCAGTATTTAATGTAATGTTTATTAGGGTAAAATGCAATTCTTTTCTGCATGAAAAGCTCATTAAAAATGGGTGCAGACTTTTTCTGTGCATACGTGCATGGAGAAACAGCCTGTTGGTGCAGGTTCAAATCTCTGCACTTTGATGATCACAGTGGGTTTCTCCCAACTCAGGACATTCTATGATACTAAGTGTGACATGCAGATCCAATACAGAAGTATTCAGGCATCAGCAAAGGGTCTTATTAAAGATTTTCATGCTCTAGCAACCATGAACTCAAGTGGATAGCAATGCTGACAAGGAGACTGGAACTGAAATCCCATTGGGCATTTCTCAACAGGCTGGTTTTATAGGTTACTTTTTCAACTAGGAAAGATTCCTACAATGTGGTTTGTTTTTCCAGTGGCTCTAACATTTTTTTACAAGCAAAAGGGCACTGGACTCAGCAAGAGTAGAAGGTTGGGATCTTTTTGGTGGACCTGGGAAATTCATAGAATCCTATAATCTTTTAGGTTGGAAAAGACCTGTAAGACCATCAAGTACAACTTTGAACTCAGCACTGCCAAGTCCACCATGAAACCATGTCCCTGAGCATCACATCTCCGTGTCTTTAAAATACCTCCAGGGATGGTGGCTTAACCACTTTCCTGAACAGCCTCTTCCAATGCTTGATAACCCTTTCTGTGAAGATATTTTTCCTAATATCCAATCTAAATCTCTTCTGAACACAGGATTTGAGGTGTGGCTTCACCAGTGCCCACTACAGGGGAAGAATCATTTCCCAGGTCCTGCTGCCCACACTATTTCTGACACAGGCCAGGATGCCACTGGCCTTCTTAGCCACCTGGGCACACTGCTGGCTCACGTCCAGCCAGCTGTCGACCCTATTCCACCCATATCTGAACCAGATGAAATGGCAGTGCAAATCTCCACCTCCAGTCACTTGGCACACAGCAATCCCTGCATCCTTTCTGTCTACCTTTTCTTTGCTGACTGGATTAGGTAGCACCCTGCTCAGCCTGTTATAAGAATCAAATTTTTTTTCATGTTTCTAACTCTTCTTGTGTGGGAAGTCCAGTGCCTAACCTCACGACTGAAGATGCCATGGAGGAGTAGAGCTATTGAAGTGCCAGCCTATCCCAACGTGGCTCATACAAGACAGGACTGTAATTCAGAGAGTGGAGCTTCCAAGCGTCATCCACAAACCTTTCTCTCTCATCAATGTTTCATGTATTGCAGGCTGTGCCAGCGTCTCGGAGATTGGCCGACACCTGGTTCAGGTCTCCAAGCTGTGAACAATCTCCAAGCCTCCTGCAATGCCCAGCAGAGGCACCTCAAGCTGAGGTCCCAACCAGATTAAAGACAGAAAAAGGAGGCACAATAAGTGTCTGATAAGGCCTTCAGGAAAACTTCTGAAGAGACAAGAGAAGTGTTCGTGTTAGCAAAGGCTGTGCTCTGCTTTTATTGAGACCAGTGAATTCCTTAACTTTTCGGGTAATTGTTACTTGCTTAAATACATTTGCTTTAAACTGGCTGTTCCACGGCATTACCTATGTTGGTCCTTACTCCCAAGTTCTGTTACACTGGACAGCCAGACATGGAAAACTATGTGCCTTGCTTTTTCCACTTGGTTTTCCTTCCAAGTCTGCCTGCAACTCAATCTGCACACCTTTCCTGCTCTGGCACAGTAAGTGTTGTGTCTGGTATCTTCCACAGCTTGGCCTTTTCCTGGATGTATTCATAGCAGACGCAGAAACAACATGCACCAGCTAACAGGCACACTAGCTGCCCTTTGAAGGTGGCAGCAGATCTTGCCCGCTGCTTCTAAATGCAGAGCAATGAAAACACAAGCAACCAAAGCAGCACCCTTTGCTCCCTGCTGAGCGGGCCTCTTCCTTCACTGCAGAGTTAATTTGTAAGGCAGACTCATGTGAACAGCAGGCAGGACCTGTTTGCTGTCTGTGGCAGTGGGTACATAACTCAGCTGGTGCCCTGCACCACCTCAGCAGCGTGTGGCCTTTGCTCTCTGAGGATGGCTCAGGGGCAGTGTCACACCTGCTGCCAGCATAAACACTTGCTCTCCAAGGCAACAGAAATGTGTGCTCCTCCCTTCCCTTCCTTCCCAAGACGTGAGTGTTGCCTCCCCATGAGGAAGCGAATGGCCCTTGGCTGTGTCAGAGCTGCCCAGAGTGGGCAGGAAGGAAGCCTGTTACTTCCCAGAGCTGAGGGACCTACTGGGGAATGGAGATGAGGGAGAGTGGGGGCACGTAGGGTCTTACAGCCAGGGCAGAAGTCTGTTGATGCTCTGTTATTTGGAGCTGATGTCCCTTGGGGTTTGTCTGTATCAATAGGCTGCAAGCACAAGTATTTATCCTGAACTATTCTCCCTAGGAGGAGCTTAACATCAATTGGTTTTTTAATCTTTATATAATATAATATATATATATATAATATATAAAAGATATAGAAAAGATATATAATCTTTTATATGCTGTAAAAAGACTTTATTTAAAATGCCTAAATGCTCTATGTGCGTATTTCATCTTTGTTATAAATGTGACATGTAAATCCGTGGAGAACTGGGCCAGTATGACTGGAAACAAGCTGAATTTCCATAAAGAGTTTAACTGATTTAACTTCTCTGGCTTAATCGGGTCTTTTAAATGAGGCTAGGCGAACTAGGATTGTACACACATGAAAACTACTAATGTGTGTCATCTTTAAAAATGCAATGTGATCTTAAAAATATCTCGTAAGGCACCTGACATTGTTCTCTTACAAGTATTTTTTATGGCCAGACTCACCAGTGCAGGCCCTGATGTTACAGCAGCACAAAATGGCAGAGGGATGCTGGACAGCAATGGGATGCCACACGTCGCTTTGTGCCAAAGAAGTACCAACTTGCTGGGCACCTTCCCTGCTTAGTGCAGCTCCCAGTCATTCCTTGCACACCAGGCTCCCTTTCTTGACAGAAGGAAACCACGGACAGTGGTGTCCTGCAAACTGCACTGCCCTGGGCGCCGTGCACGGGCATGTGTCATGCCCCACACAGTGGGACCTCTCCCTGCTCCACCTGGAGCTCCAGCACTGTTCAGTAAAAGCACCAAAAATAAATGGCTGCAGATGGGGAAGAGTGATGCTTTGTAGACTAGTGATCAAGGTTGTTCTGTGTATGATGGTGAAGGTGGGGGCCTGAGGTCATTAATTCGCCCTGTAATTACTTGGAGGGAAATGCCACAGGAGTCACGAGTGCAGGGGGCTGCACAGTAATCTAACCCTGGTTTGGAGTGCTGTGTGGCCCAATTTCAAGAGTAAAGTGCCTGCTCTCCTCCCATGAAACTGCCTATGACCTTCTTTGAGCCAGACTTTCTCCTGGCAGAGAAGAGGAGCTGCGTTTTCTGTGGAGGAGAGGGCTCATGTGCTCCACAGTTCCTCCTGAGCTTATTGCCCTGTGGCTCCTGGTGTAAAAGAGGAAACGGGGGCAGCAGCATCACCTCCTTCTGCACATATCTTACAAGAATCAAAGGAGATTTGTTAGGTCCTCAACTTGCTAGAAGAGATTCTTCCAGCTTATGCTAATGGCAGTGGCTGAAGTGGCCTGCTGGCAGACTGGAGACATCTACCTAAGCTCTGGAGAGGAGCAGTATTTCCAGCATGCTTCCTCCAATACATCATGATGACTTGCCTCCAGGCATTTGAATTTTTTTAGATTTGCATCTGGATAATCTGTAAGACCTAGACATGGACATGGAAAGGGTGAGAGCGAGCAGGTGCCTGAATGTAGCTACTGTCTTCTGGAGCTGATGCTGTGAAATGGGAAAGCAGGTGGTGAGAGGCTGGGACAACTGCATTGAAGCTCTGTTTTCAGGAAAATGAGCTCCTCTGTCTCCCTGGTAGTTGCATTGAAGCTCTGTTTTCATGAAAATTAGCTTCTCTGTCTCCCTGGTAGTTGACTTTGCTCCTTATTCTAGACTCCCATACACTGAAAGAAATCCCTTTTTTTTCTGGAGAAATCCAGGTACTGAAAGATCATCCATTTCTTACTGGCATTTCACTTAGATACCTTTCACTTGCAGTCACTCTCTCAATGTTCCATGCATGCAGCCAGTCTGATGGTTTGCTCATGCTGCTCCTCACAGCAGTCTGTGTTCCTTGGAGATGAGGTAGTGCTCAAAACTGCTCTGTTGAGGCAGAAGAAACACTAATTTCAGGCTCCAGAGTCTCAGCTTTGGTTCAGAGCCAACAAAAACAAGATGCTGGAATGCATGCCATTGTTACAATTGTGTAGGATATCTTTCAAGAGGAAAAGCCATCTTAAGAAACTCAGAGAGTCTGCAGGAGCTGAAACAAAAGTGATGGAAGTTGCACTGCTGAGCTGACTTCCAGTGGCTTCATTTACAGCCTTACTGAGTAAATGAGAACAAAATCAAGATTAAAGGAAAGGTAGTGTCACATCATGAAAATAAAAGCACCATGGTTTATTTTGTGATCACCTTCTCTGCTTTTCCCATGACACTGAAGCTGGGGGATGAAGGATAGGAGGGCAGGTGGAGTTGAAGGTTGTGTGAACCCTACTAAGGCAGCCACAGAAATAGCAGCCTTTCATCCAGCTGTTCTCTAAGTTTTTTGTATAAGACAGTATAAACATCTTAAACCAGAAATGATTGCAGAGGCCACTAATTTGCAAATCCTGTGACCTGGATGTCTAGTGAGTACTTTTGGAGCCAGATTTGAAAAGGCATGGAGCACTTGCAATTGAAATGAAGGTTAGCAGGGGTCCAGGACTGCATGCATTTGGAATGAGCAGCATCACAGAGCTGAAATATCTTCTTCTCCAATCCTGTATCTTGCTATTGGCCCTTTAAAGCCATACACATTTTCTATCTGATTTTTCAAACCGTACAATTATATAGAATACCCTCCTAGCTCATTTCCCCCTTTCAGATCAGCATGTATTCCAAAACTGGGGCAATGCTATATGCTTGAATAGCTCTCCATGTCCCCCTAGGGAGCAAGGGGAAGGGAAGATTTTCCTGATCAGCTTTGTGCAAGCAACATGTCACAGGAATCAATACCCAAAAGGGAACCCCTACAGAATTGGGCACGTGCATCCTGGGGGAAAATGGTAAAAGTGCTCTTCAGCTGAGGTTCCAAGAGTGAGCCTGCAACAGAGCACCATTTCTGAGGCAAGGGGCCACCTCTCAGTGGTACAGACCCCCTGCCACAGCCTGCTGGGCAAATACCCTGGTGGCCACTTCCCTGGCATATGCAGGGGGAACCACGATATCAAAAAGTGACCTTCTGCATAAACCCTACTTTAAATTTGCCCTAGGGAGGCAGAAGAAAGGAACTAGCCCTGTTAGCCCTCTCTGCTTAGACTTTAATTTCTCTCAGAGATAACAGTGTCTGCGGTGATCTTCCAAAGGCCTTCACATGGAGGCCTTCCTCTCTGTTCCAGTAACAATAAACCTTGTCAGCAGGCTGACAACCCAGCAGATAAGACTCAGGAATTATCACACGTGTTGATGGACTTCAAGGATGTACGAGAGGAGAATGAGACAACTGGGAGTACTCAGCCCTGAGAAGGCTAAAGGCAGGGGGGAGGGCGATCGCATCACTGTCTTTCACTACTGATTTGGAGAAAATCCAGCCCAACTCCTTGGATGTGTGCAGTAAAAGGGTGAAAGGCAATGGGCCCAAACTGCAATGAGGAAAATCCCAGGGAGAAGTTAGTGGGAAAAAATTCACCATGAGGAGGGTCAGACACTGCAACGGGGAGTTTGTAAAACCTCCATCCTTTGAGATACGCAGAGCTTGACTGGGCAAGGCCCAGAGCAACCTTGTGTGATCTGATGCTGCTTTGAGAAGAGGTTGGGTCAGAGACCTCCAGAGGGTCCTTCTAATCTCAGTTGTCGGGGAATATCACCAATCCTAAAATAAGAGCCACACATGAGATCTGTATCACATTGTACTACTGTGCTGCCATGATCAGCTCCCACAGACCTGCAAAGACAGCACATGTATCACTGGGAAAGAGGTTGCAGAAAGCATTTTCTGAGGGAAAATGAAGGATATTTGGTGAGTGAGCTCAAAATAAGAGCTCCCAGGGTTTGACTAGTCTGAGAGACTATCTAGCAAGCCCATCCTACAGCTATTCCTTTAGAAGTTTTCTATGGTCTGGATTAAGACTGTGCCAAGGTGTACCAAAGTCTCATGCCCTCTTTTCTTCACTCTGTTCTGCTTTCTGTGTTTGATTGTTGTGAATATCTCTGATACAAATTGAAGCAAGGTTAAATCTTTCAAAAAAAAACCTGTGCCCAAAGATTGTCAACTTGTGGGTTAAAGACTAATCAAATCCTGCTGTTTCACAACATCCCTGGAGGATGCAGCAGTGACAGGGAATCAGTCTGTTTACAAAGGTAGTTTATCTACAAAATGGGTCCAAATATAAACATTTTCCTTTGGCATATGGTGCAAATTCCTCCAGCCTTTGAATATATAATTCACTCATCAATTTCAATTGAGGAAACAGTTCTTCCTAAAACAAAAGGGAAAAGGAGACTAAATGTTTTTTTATAGATAATTGCCCAATTCATGTGCTGTCTCATATAGCAAAGACTACTACAAATAAGACTCTTTGATTTTGGAGGCCATGTAAGAAGCATTTATAATCACTTTCTCCCTTCTACATGAAGAATTTTGGCTCTACTGAAATAGGAAGTATTTTCTTTTCAAGGTTTGAGTATATAAAATCACCGAGGCCTCTCAAGGTGACTATCTTCATACCTTGATTAAAGTGTCTTACAACTGTTTCCCAGTATGAAAAGTTATATTTATTCAGAATTTGATACAGGACAGCTTCCTAAAAGTTAGTTATTTGAATCTTGTTCCCTCTTGTCAACATGTAACTGGAAGAGAGAGGAAAATGTTTCCAAGTGGGAACAGTGCCTCCCACTCTGAAGAGTAGAAGCTTTCCTTGAGTAAATCTATGTCTCAAAGTATAGCCTCTTTCCAGAGCTTCCAGCATCTAGGCATTTTGAGCTTACAGGTACATGGTGGTAAGAAACACATCAATTTTTCACATGAGAAGCACCATGGATTTTCTTTTTTTTGGTGTGGTTTTCAGTCACAATTACTCCATGTTTAGACAGGAAAAGACATCCTGTTAAATAATGACCATGCCTTTGCTTTTTCCTGCTTCAATTCTCAACTGTTCGAACAACAGGGCAGACTTCAGAAACCCCTTTCCTGAACTACAAAAGATACGTTCTTCTTAATCCTGGATAGCTTCTTTTGCCTGATTGCACAATTAAACAGCATTGTCCTCTGTAAAAAACACATTTTATCCTATCTAAAACTGCCATGCTCTGCAGTGTTATTGCATTTAATCATTCCAGTACCATGATACAGCTTGTTCTCAATGCTTCTGGGAATTTTCCCGTCACTATTTCTCATTCTCTCTTCTCATCTCCACTACACTCCCTTCCAATACCTTTTTCTCCTTGTGATAAGACTAAGAAAATTCTCTAACACCTGCCAGCCACTGCCCTAAAGTATCCATCACACTAAGCACAAATGAAGTCAGAGGATCAACACTGTTTCTGAACCAGAGATTAGGGACACAACTGTGATGGGACATGGTGGATGGCACATATACTAAGATATCCACTTAGTCCATAAATAGCAATTCTCCAACACATGCAAAATGTATAAGCTCTGATTTTCTAAGATGATACTCTTAGTAATGCAGTCCATTCTACAGCAAAATATCAGATTCTGGCAGCTTCATTTTACAATGGAGTAAAAAAGAAGACATGAACATAGTTTAAAAATGACTATGCCTTGATGCAGAATGCAGAGTTGGTAAACTTTTTTAGATGCTGCTGAATTATGTTTTAGTCTGCAAATCCCACACCTGTGCAATAACTCTGGTGGTCAGCGGTCCAGTGGACTCTGGCCTTGTTGCTCATTGACACCCTTCTGGGTTGTACAGCCCATTCCAGCATCTGCTTCTGTGTCCTTTGGGGAACACCAAAGCCACTCTTGTCTGCAGCACAGGGGAGCTGTCGTGCCACGCAGCAATGGCAGCAAGAAACAAAAGGTGAAAATGTTGTCTCTAGGTGAGACTGCCAGAAGCACCAATGGATCTGAGCAAACTGCTGCTGTCTGATCACCGACATCCACAAATGGCTGTTCAGAAGAAGGCCGGTCTGCAGTGATGTATAAAATTCCCTCAACCTGAGCCAAGCATTTGGCAGAGTAATACCTAAGAGGACAAAAGCACAGCAGCAGTAAATCTCCCTGCAATCCCCTATGCAGCACTCATATTCTCATACAAGCACTACCCCTGCTAAACTTGGTCATCTTTATGGGCGAGCGTGGTGTAGGAAAGTGTTTTCTATCCTAAGTGATGACGTTGTGTTGCCTTGTTTTATAATGCCTCTTTAAGGTATTTCATTTCTTTTCTAGAAGTAAAAAGGAAGCTCTGTTACAGGGAACACCATGTGTAGCAGAAGGCTTTGGCCAGTTATTTTTCCTTGCAAAATGCACAAAATTAATTTGCAGCAGCTTCTGATAAGAACATACATTGTCAAGGTCCTGCCTGTGAAAAGCCAAGGAAAGAAGCACTGATAACAATTTTTTAAAAGCTTTGTTGGGGTAAGGAAAGGATTTTCAAGGATGCTGGATTTGAAACAGTTGCCAAAACTTTGTCATCTATGTCAGTTAGAAACCTTTCTCCTCCAACAGAAATGGTTTTGCTTTCCTCCTGTCTCTTGCAGGCCCAGTTTTTCTCTAAAAAAGTAACAACATGCAGGATGCTTCTTCTGTAACTTTCCTCCAGAGTTCTCTTTAATGAGTGAACAAAATCTGTGATAGAATAAAAAAGGGAGCTTAGCAGGTAGTCACAGGAATGGAAGCAAAGCATTTTTAGATATCCACTCCAGCTGTGCCCAAAATCCAGTGATTTCAGCCTACTTAATTGTGTTGCTGGTCTTCTTCATAACTTCCTTCTCACTTAAGGCAGTTATCTATTTATTATCTTGCTTTAGCAGGGATGCCTGTCTATCCCTGTGAGAAAGAGAGAAAATACAGCTGCAGCCAGCATGTCCTGACAGACCCAGGATGGCAGTGCAGGTATCAGGAGCTCCAGGCTAATGCCTAAACCCTGCCGTGGTCTCACACTGGAAAACAGTTTTGCTAGAACTGGAATGAAGCACAAGGAGAAACATCTGGGCATTTCCCCTGGGTTTTGGAGATGTAAACAAGTGACAACCCAGCTCACTGCAGAGGCACAGCCTTATTTTGACTAGGTGCACTCACACCAGACATTTCCAGAGGTGAATCTTTTCCTCCCACAGAGTTAATTTGATTTTAACGGTACAGCAAACTATTTCATCACCTCGAATGACTGTAGTATACTGAAAAAAACCCCACAAAATCCCAGAGGTCAGTTTTTGATTTTGCACAGAGTGAGAAACCCCTGATATAACTGGGAAGCCCAGTATCTGAAAAATACACAGCAGTAGAGTCCACTCCTCAAACCACTCTAAATAGCAAGTCTTGCTATTTACATTTAATTTTAAAGCTCCCTACCTTCATGTTGGCACTGTATTACACATGCAAGTGTAGCTGGAGAGAATTAGCAGCATGAGGGTTTGCTCTCTGAGAATTAAGGGCTGCAGGACCACATCTAGGCTTAGACCTCACTGCATCCAGAGCCCTCCTCTTCGTGCGGGTTGTCGGTGGTGGTGTGGAAGAATCACAACAAAGGAGGCACTCAAGAGGGAGGGGGAGCAAAATGACTGAGGTAGTGCTCTGCAGTATATAAATACAGGCAAATCTCCCCCACAGTCTTCTCAGCATTAGAGAGGTGGAACCAAGGACTGAAGCAGACTTTTGTGGGGTTTGTTTGGCATTGAAGTTGACTTTGAGCACTTTCTGCTTTGTTAATTTCGTTAGTTTGTAATAGCTTGTAAAGAATTTTTCCTCTGCATGAAAAAAGACGTAGACTACTTCTGAATAGGAATAGCTAGTAAGACATGCTTTAAAAAATGTTGTTTGTTGTAAGGATTAGAGTCATTAGTCTCTCCTTCTGGTAATATCTTTTGATTTATAAGAACTCCAGAGGTTGATGTCATATGTTCATTCCCTCAGGCAGGAGGTGAACCAGCCGGTCTAAGCTCAAGAGACAGCCAGTTCACTACCGAAGAGCAACCCAGAGCAATGTCCCTGGCTGGGGTAAGCTGCCTGGTGACAGGAGCAGGAGGATTTCTTGGCCAGAGGATTGTCCGCTTGCTGTTGGAAGAGGAGGAGGCACTGGCTGAGATCCGGCTGCTGGACAAAGCCTTTAGCGATGAAGCACTCGGGAGATTTGAAAGTAAGTACCATTTCATGAGGACTGTGTGTTGCAGGTGTATGTGTTGCTGTGCCACGAGGAGAGCTTGGAAGTCTTTACCTCTCATCCAAACCAGCTTTGCAGATAGAGGTTTTATTTCAAGGAAATCTTGCTTTGTCCCTCCCTCTCCCTCCAGCGCAGAAATCAGACGTAAATTATGAAAACAAGAGTTTTCTTTGTCAGGCCATGAGGTTTCTCTAGACTGGGAGAGAGAGACCTGTTCATGCAGAAAACAGGCTGTCTTCAACCCTTCTATTACAACAAAACCCACAGAGTAAAATCAGTGCAAAAGTCTGACACTTCTGCTTGGGGGAAAGGAAAACACAAGCTTTTCTATACTGGGCAGGAGGGCAGTGTTATGCAGAGCATGTTGTGCTCAGCTCTAATGTGCCAGCCTAGAATGCAGTGACACAGCCGTGTGTGAAAATCCCAATGGTTTTCTTCAGCCTATGGTTAGTTTGGTTAACATTGATCTTCTGCCCGAGAGTTGTGATGAGGTATTGTAAAAATCACTGTCATTAACATTATCACAGTTTCCTGTGGAGCAGAACATTTGTGTTAAGCACAGAAGAGGCAGGACCCATTTGCAAAGTGCAAGGCAGAACTCTGGCTTCTTGAATGGACTGGAGACAGCACAAACGAGTGACACGCCCAGTGTGAGAAACAGCCTGTGGCAGGGAAAGCAGCTCAGAGTATTGTACTTTAAATGTCCCATTTCCTGGGATACTGAGCACATCTCTAAAAAGTCACATAGGGACTTAAATTCAATCAAAGTCTAAAGTCCTTAAATTGTATTTACTTAACAACACTTTCCTCCATCACATCTCCACCTTGAGACTTGTGTTTTCCTATACAGGCAACTACAAGGGAACCCTTATAGAATATCTCCACATGATTTTCTAGAAAGCTTCAATACTTCTATAGAACATAAAAGTGTCATCTAAAAACAGTAACAGTGCACCATAAACCTGGTATAAATTGCACAAGTCTTTATGATGGTTTTACACAACTCAGACTTCCTCCTCATTAAATCTGACTCAGCATTTCACTGAAGGTTTGCTACATGGCCCTGAGCCTTAGCACAGCCCTTCCTGCTCTGGTTTCCAGAGTGTTTCCACAGAGACAAAACCTGCAGCTGCAGTAGAGGCTGAGGCAGCAGGAGTGTGTGTCGTTTAGTACTGATGCAGGAGGGCAGCAGTAGAGGCATTTACACTGCTTTGGGCCAGGAGAGCTTTGCCGGGATAATGGAGCATCCCAGGGAGTGGAAACAAGGGTTGGTGTGGGCACAGTCTTGGCTGAGCTGCCACAAAGGTTTCCCTGTTCTTTTGTTGTTGTTGTTGATAGGCAAGCTTTATGCTCTCTTTTCTTAGCCTCCCTCCTTCCTCCACAGAGCACTGCTCACACACCCCCTCTCCTATTCATTTAACATTCCTGCTGCCTATCTGACCAGCACAGGAGGTAGGGAAAAATCAATTATTAAAGCCTTTTTTTCCCCCATAAACTGGTAGTAGGAACTGTAGGCTGGCATTCCAGATATGTTTAAAGAGACTTGAACCCCTGCACTTTGGCAATTCCTCTGTCTTCATCAGCCCTTGTGGCTACATCTCTTCAAGTGTCCTGCCAGTGCCTGTGCTTGGAAATGCCTGAAATATTTCCCTGCCATTCTCCTTCAAGCCCTTCTTTATCATAGTGATTCCTATTCTAAGTGGAGGGTTGCTACAAAACCTGTGGAGCTGGTCTCCTGACCTGCATTATTTTTATTGCAGGGACTTTTACTTGTTAGCAGATGTTACCTGGACTTCTTCAATAGTCAGGAGCAGAGCTGAGTGTTGGGGTTTTTCTCACTAATCTCTCAAGCACCTTGCACTTGAAATCTCTTTGGAGAGTCAGGGCAGAGACAGAAGAGTACGTGCAAGTTACAGCTCTTTGTGCCAAGAGACACTCAGGAACACTCCTCTTTTGTCCAAATAGCTTTCCTGCTGAGACCTCGACCATTGCTCTCAGTCTGTGTAGAACAGTGGCATTTGCGTTCTTCCACAGCCCTGGGGAGTCCAGGACAACCCAATTAATGTCAAATGCTGTGAGCTGGAGTCTACCCAGTTACACTGTGTGGCTGAGAATGAAGGTCAGGTTGAACGTGGTGGTTTGGTGCCTTGGGTTTCCTACATCCCATATCTGCTTCAGATTTATCTATCTGCCTTTCCTGTGCTTCCACTTAACACAACTCTTTTTTCATTCACTACTGCACTGGCATTTCTGGCAAAGTTAGAACTCCAGTGTTGCTCTCAAGAGGATTCCTTACTTGCCCTTGTCTCACCCCTCTGCACATCTCTTCCCTCTTTTCCTGAACCCTTTTTTCATGTCATTTTTCAGAGACGCATTTATAGCTCGTGTGATGCTTGAGCGTTGAGTGGTTTTGCACTGCTAACCCAATACTGCTTCAAAATAGAAGGAAAATGAAGAAGGAATGTGAGAAGCTTTTTTCCAGGACTTTTTCTGAGGAAAAATTACTATCTTTTTGCTCAGCCTTGCAGACATTAATTTGCCTTTATCAGGGCATTCAAAACAGAAAGACAGAGTAGAAACAGAACATCCAAGTAGCTGAAAGGGGACAGAATACACAATCAGCTTCTCTGGGCTAAAGAAGTGAATAAATTGCTTTACCCTTTACAAATTAAAATAAGATGTAATTTTAATTTTTCTCCTATGAACAGACAAAGCAGACCATTTTAATGAACCATCCAGTTAACCAGGAAAATTGAGAGCTCTCATGAGGAATGCCTTTCCCCACGCTCCACCTCACAGATGTTAGGTCCTCTATAAGAGAGCACTGAGAAATTCAAGCTAAGTTCCACAGACACTGCTCTTTGCCTGAACTTTAAATAACACATAGAAACAAAGGAAAGAGATTTTAGGGCAAATAGTCTGACTGGATTGCTGAGTCAAACACTGCTCACAACGGGACACTGAATTTTATTGAGAAATCATTGCATTCCCAAGCCAAAACTACCCCATAGCAAGCAGGGAGTTTGCTTACGACTCACAGGACACAGAAACCACCGGTGAAGTAGAAAAAGCTTTCCCAGTGGGTAGGTACTTCCTCATAATTGCTTTATGCAAAAATGGAGAGCTGAGTTAAATTTATTCTGTTCCTTCCCCTTTGACCCGACACACACGCGCTTTTTTGATGCCTGGGCAATGGTTTGTATAGGTGGAAATCAAGTTTCTCTCTGCTGTCCACTTCAGGTTGAAACCCCTGTCTGTCAGTCGTTTCTTGTTTCCTCTCTCTGCTTCCAAGTTCACCTGTAGTTTTCTCTTCATCCAGAGCAAAACAAGATCAGTCTGCTGATCCCTGACATGTAGCTGATGCTGCTAAAGTGAGCAAGTCCCATATTGTACTTACTGTGGCAACTTCTCCTGGCTAAAATGGAACAGAGGAGCAGACTTTCTGACTCACACCACACACAAAAACTGCAAGCCCAAACAAGGCACAAAGCAGCTAGATAGCAGATTTCTAGAGACTGGTACCAACTATCCTTGTGATCAGCTTTAAAAGGGACAGGCTTCTTCTGTACTTTTCCTGAAAGCTTTGATTTGCGTGTCTAAAGACTTCCATTTTCATAACTCCTGCCTGGGCACTGTGATGACTTTGGAGGGGTCATGTGTCAGAATTTATGTTGTGAAAACTATCCATGTCTAAAAGCTCCTCAAGCCTGTTGCATCAGAATAATTGTTAAATTAATACAGGATTACATTGTAGCATGCTATATGATGACATATATAATGAGATGAAACCATTTGAAAAGATATTCCCACTCAGTTCCAGATCCCAAGAGCTGTCTCTTTTAGTGTTTCACTTTAAAGACATGGGATAAGATACTGCCTGCTTTAGGGTTCATGACAAAGCACTAGGATGCAGAAGATTTCAGTCACGGCTCAGGCTAAACGCTGCACAAACTGATCAGGTTCCTCTCTTACCTAAAAGGGACATTAGATTATGGTGGAAGAAGACAAGAGGATCTGCCTGTGCTGCAGAGTCCCTCCCCAGTAGCTGTGCCTGGGGAGCCATCTAGTGCAGCCACAGCAGAGGCTCCGAGAGAGGACTTGCTGCAACGATACCACCTCCTTAAAAGTTGTGGGTCATGCTGAGAGTCCCCTTCTCTCTCATGGCATTGCTGCAGTCAGGCCAGCTGAATTCCCAGGAGAGCAGCATTGCCTCAGACTGTAAATGTCTCCAAGTGATCATCCCATGCTGGCTCATTTGCTAGTGTAGTTCTGGGCTGAAGAAAGGATGCTTCTGTCCAGCACAACTCAGGGGAAGGATGGCTTCGAGACCTACAGCTCCACGGGGGTCATGCACACTAGCTGCTGTGGAAGGAGAGGGCTTAAAAATGAGGAATTAAAACAAGCCAGGGCTGAGGTAGCTCAGAAGAACAATCTTGAGAGTCCAGATAAGATGTGCATCTAAAAAATGACCCCAGAGCACAGATGCTGAAAACGGAGCCAGAGCTGGAGCGAGAAGAGGCACAGTAAGTCCTGGCAAAGGCACAAGAAAGAGATGTGTCAGAACTGTATGTAATATATTAGAAGAGCTGCGATTTGGGCAAAGGGGCAGAAAATAGGTGTGAACACATCTCTACGCTCACATGCTGTGGGTGGAGAGGGATCATTCATCACCTTGAAGACAGAAGCATGCAGTGCCTGGCTGTTTGGTACACTTGGGTTAACACATCTATAGCCACCCAGTCTTCAGAACATGCATAGCCAAAGCTATTCCCTTGTGAACTTTAAAACAGTCACACCTGAAGGAAGCTTGCTGTCAGTGGAAAAAATTTCTCTTTAAAGAATAAAAAAGAAAGAAACCTGTTGAATATTGGATCCAAATATATGGTAGCTAATGCAACATAGACCTTTATAGCACTGTAATTAGCACATGACAATATAGTCATTGGAAAATGCCTGCAGTTACACCAGCCTTAAAATATCACCCCTGTGTTGGTGCGAGCAGCACCTGCCAGGCAGGGTCAGCCCTTCCCCACTCCTTTCAGTGCTCGTCTTAGGATGCCTGTAAGGTCTTTTGCTGTTTTTTCTGCTGCCTTTGCAGAGTTCAAGGGTAAGACTGAGCTGAAAATCCTGGAAGGGGACATCCGAGACATGACACTCCTGCACCGTGCGTGTCAGGGAGTCTCCCTCGTCATCCACACGGCTTCCCTCATCGACACCCTGGGCCTCATAGAGAAGAAGTTGCTCTGGGAAGTCAATGTAACAGGTGAGCAGGTGAAGCACCTTTCTCAAACCCACGTCTACTATGTCCTGATCACCACCTGCTCGGAGAAGGGAGCACCTGATGTGAGTTTCTTTTGAGCCTGGTTAACTGGGTTGTTCTGCACCTTGCACAGGCATACCTAAAGTGCAGAACACGTGTACATGCAGCCAGCGCTGTGCAGTTCTGGGCCTCTCCACACCCAGTCTCCCACTGCAGGGCACTGCCAGGTCATTCACTCCTGTCAACACTTACATATGCCCATCCTGAGATCTGCACAGGCTCTGCCTTCACTGGGGATAGTCATAAATCCATGCTCAGTGGAACTTTTTGAAAGCAATTCACCTCTGAAATCCCAATGCCCACCTCAGAAACAACCTCTTATTCTCCCTCCTCATGTAATATCCCAGCCTGTATATCTTTTTTGATTTTTACAAACACTGCAGGCCTTGGCTGCAATTACAGCAATGTTGCATTGATAACATCCCAGAGCCTGTGGCTCTTTGTTTCCTATTATTTTCCTTCTTCCTTTTCTCCTTATCATTCCTTTTGTCACTAAGTCTGTCTGTGCAAGAAGGCAGTTGCTCTCCCACCTTGAGTTTCTCCTTAAAAATTCCTCAACAAACTCAAAGCTATGGGAGGGAGGGGTTTCACTGACTCAGTGAGGGGATCTCCCCTTCTACTAACGAACCCCCATTCTTACTGAAAAGAACAGGTGACGGAGAAAGTTTTTGGCTTAGGAATGGCCTGTGTAGCATCAGTTGCCAGGGAATTTAAATGTATTACCTAAAAGAACAACTTCACCCCGCTCCCTGTGATCCCAAAACTCTCTCCGCCTTTCAGAGAACTGGTACTGCCCAAGGTGCATGCACACTGACCTCCCTGGGTGTGTTGCTTCAGCAACTTGGGGAATATTTGGGGAAGATGCTCTTATTTACATGGATAGTTTTGCCAGTTCTTTGTTCCTCTCTGCCACAGATACAGGGCTTCTTCACAGAAAAATAAGGAATATATCTCTACAGGCACCACTGATAAAAATACTGGGTACTCACCAGTGTTCACAGCAGGAGAGAATTCTTTGTAGCTGAGCTGTCTCTTACATGCACCTTAAAAAGTGGGATGGCATTTTAGATGTTTTAGCCTGACTCGTTGCCAGCACCTTCTGCTCCCAGAACCTTTCATTTCTGCTCAGTCAGTCACAAGTTACCAATGACCACAAATTAGAGCCCAGAGGGCAATCTCTTAGGTCCCTGTTGGGAGGAAGAGCAGAAAGGCAAGTTCCTGGAAACCTGTGCATTGGGCAGCATGAAAATATACAGAGTTGGTAGTTCAGAAAGAGGATTTGTAAAGCTTTGTCTTTATAACTGCGCTGCTGCTGCAGTCTCTCTTGTCACAGCAGAACGGGGAGAATTTTCACAGCCTAAATTCATGGGGAAAAGTAATAGTAAAAGAAAAAAAACAAACAAACAAAAAAACCAACAACAAAACCAACAACAAAAAAATCAAACACACATTAAAATGGCCCAAAATCAGAAAGCTTCATAGCTCTGACCTCCCTTATCTACTTCCCTGACAGCAGTATCTGCCTAGGGGTGAAAAAAGCCCACTGGACCAGTAAAGGTTAGCTGATAACATTTGCTAGAATGAAAGCACACACCAGTCCTGCTCCCAGAGCACACTGACTCTAATACCAGCCAGTAAATACTGCTGTCCTCCTTTCCCTGTGTCCTTCCCCTTCCATTCTGATGCTCTTCTGACTTTCTGACCAGCTAACACTGCTATGTACTTCATAGGCTTGCAGGATGAAGGTTTTGATTCTCCTGGAAAACAGACCTTTTGTAATATAATTATTTCAAGGGATCGGATGTGGATGTTCACAAACCAGAGCAGAAGGGAACAAGTTAAACTCACCCCGACGCAGAGCTTTCCTCTGTCTCACATGCCTCACAATGCCTCAGTGCAAAATATCTTTTTAGGAAGGAAGAAAAGCAAATTTTTTAAAGGAAGAGAAATAAGAAAATAATGAAATATAATCTATACAAAAGTATACTCTCTGAATGAGATCCTCAGCCAGATGGACTTGATGTGCAAGCAAACCATGGAGACCCACTCCATGGAAGATTTACTTTATTACGTGCTATATGAAATATACTCAAATTCCTATTACTGTAAGAATCTTTACATTTTATACACACAACCATGGTTTGCAAATAAACTGCAATTTATTTGGGTGAAATTGATCTTGAACAGATACCAACTGTCAAGATAATTTTATGTTTGCTTCTTTTAAAACTTGCTATCTCATTTGAGTTTATCTATTCCTTCTGCACTTTACTACTTTCCCTCACTTTCTAAACAGCATTGATAGCAGGAATTAAGATATTGATTTTCAAAATAATATACTTTATTAATCAATTATTTTTCCAGATGACCCTGGCTTATGTGTCACCTAAACATAGTGACTTGCATGAACTCATTTTTCATATTAATTTATTCCTGACAGTGTAACTTTTTTTTCTTTGCACTTCCTCAGTGTCTCTTAAAGCCTCATCCAGATTTATTTTTCATTTGTGTCAACTTCTTTCTTTTTCTTGTTCAAGCTTGAAAAAAAGGAATTTTGGTGGCCCAACAATATTCAGTTCAATAATTCTTCCTATTTTTCACTCATTAATCAGTGCACTTTGCTCACTGCACTTTATGATCTTTGCCTACACGTTATCATGCCTTGTTTTGACATGATTCTCTTCAAGCCCTTCTCTCAAGTCAATTGAATAATGGATAGACTTGCACTGGGTGTAACTGATTTTGGAGCAGACATTCAGATTCCATATCAATTCTGTCCCTGCTTAGCAAACCACCCAAGAGCATCCCCCAGGGTTTCAGCATCCAGAATAGACGATTCCTAACGAGAGGGGAGGCTTCTGAAGGTTCTCTGCCTTAAGGCAAGTCAATCCAACAAAGGGGCACAAGCCTCTGAATCTCTGGCCAGTACCCACGCTAAGTTAAGGAAGAACAAAATTTGATTATTGGTGTAAAAGAACCCCACAACATGCAATTAAGACCAAATGTTCACCCTTGTTTAAGTCTGGAAGGTGCAATTATACCACTTAAATATAGAGTCAGAGCAGGTTCAGTTTCACTGAACGAACATGCCAGTCCAGAACAGGATTCTGCCACCTGCAGAGAGGGGATATCTGGCCAAGCTGAGGCCAGAGATGTTGTTTCTGATCTAGAAAGCCCTCTTTTTCCTGCTTGGGGAGCTCTAGACTGACTTGAATGTTTCACTTTTGAAGGTACTCAGCTACTGCTGGAAGCATGTGTCCGCTGGAACGTCCAGCACTTCATATACACCAGTACCATAGAAGTGACAGGCCCAAACTGCAAAGGTGACCCAATTTTCAATGGTGACGAAGATACAGCTTATGAGAGTGTATCAAAATTCCCTTACGCCCAAAGTAAGAGACTGGCAGAGGATTCTGTGCTGAAAGCAGATGGCCAGGTGCTAAAGGATGGTGGCACGCTGATGACTTGTGCCCTGAGATCCATGTACATTTTTGGAGAAGGATGCCCATTTCTTCAAGGCCATCTGGATAAGTGTCTCTTGAACCAAAACGTCTATCTGCGCTTCTCCAGGAAGGAGGCTTTGGTGAACCCCGTGTACGTGGGGAACATTGCCTGGGCACACGTGCAGGCAGCCAAAGCCCTGAGAGTCCCGCAGAAAGCCAAGCATGTCAGGGGGAAGTTCTACTACATCTCAGATGACACTCCTCATATGAGCTACGCAGATCTAAACTACGAGCTGACGAAGGACCTGGGGTTTGGAATCGAGCCCCAGCTCCCCATGCCTCTGACGATGTTGTATTACTTCTCGCTGCTGCTGGAGATCGTGAGCTTCTTGCTCCGGCCCTTTGTCAGATACATCCCCTCCACCAACCGCCACCTGGTCACTCTACTGAACACTCCATTCACCTTTTCTTATAGAAAAGCACAGAAGGATTTTGGCTACGTGCCCCGCTACACGTGGGAAGAGGCCAAGCAGAGCACTGGTGAGTGGATTGCCTCTGTGATCCCCCAGCGAAGGCTGTACTTGCAAAGCAACGCTGCCTAAGCCTAAAGAGGAGCTGAGACCCAGCTAAACAAGTAGGGCCTTGAGCTGGAGGAGAGCTGGGAGAGCAGCAGATAACTACAAAGCATGTAAATGAATACTTTGTGTAAGAGCCCACTGACCCCTTCACTGCCCCCAGCCTCAGAATAAATAAAAGTGAAATGGTCATCTGTTTATCGAGTACAGGCTGATGAGGGTAAGTCTATAGTCCACACTTGCTTCTACATCTTTGCAGCAAAAACGCCTACTTTAATAAGATTCCACAGAGTCCATGGTGTGAGCACACCAGCCCTTCTTTCACCCCAAGCCACCTTTAAGGCTTTTGTGAAACACCACTCGTCCTAGAACTATGATTACAAATATGTGCCACTCAGCTACACCCTACTCACTCAGGGCTTGCCAGCCTTACCAAACACACAGCAGGCAGAAGCCACCTGACTGCAAAAGCTGTCACAAATCTTGCCCACTTTTTTCAGAGCGTTGTGTAGTTCCATGTGCCATTCACCTGACAATCCAACTTTGAGCACTGTGAGCATTGTGAGGCTGAAATGACAATGTAAGTGTAATAGAGTTTCAGTAAGGACAGGGTGCAGAGGCAGGGAAGGCAGAGATTTGGTCAGGTCAATAGTCCCTCATACATTCTCATTTTCCTAGTTGCCAATTTTTCAATAAATCTGATGGGTGTCCAGCAGAACAGCGTCAGGAAAATGAAAGGGAGAAAAATAATGCAGGACAGCCTTGGCCCTCTGCAGAGTCAAGGTATTTGAGAACACTGAGGAAAATAAAGAGTGCTGGGAAAAAATCATGCTATTACCAGGTTTTAGCTTGGAACAAAGGCTAACTTTAGCAGATAAATGCACATCTGCTGTCCCCATTCTTCTCTGATGGCCAGATGAGCATCTGCACAATGTGTAGCTTGACTTTTGGCCAAAAATGCAGATAATGCGACCGAGTGTTTGTTTCTTCAACATACAACTCACTTGTTGAAAACAACTCTAAGAGATGGAAATGTCTCTGTTCTGTTCAGGATGGTGTGAATAGAAACATTTTACCTGACTCAGTACTAATGTAAATAAATCACAATGCCAGAGATGCTGACAGCTTGAATTCTGTGCTGAGTTTAATTATTCAGTGCCCTAGACGTCAGATAGTCCCAGTGCAAATACTACTATTTGTTTTAGTAATATCTCTGGTTACCTATGGAAGATCTGAAGCAGTACAAACACCAGAACTTCCAGTCATATTCTGGGTACATAGAAATAAGTTTTCCAGTCTTCCATTCAAGGCCTTGTGAACACTCAGCAAAATAGTACTGTGGATGTTATTTTGAATGTCACTGCTTCACAGATCACCATGTCATCATGTTCACCCTTCTCCATGGAGCAAGCAGTACTCTTAACACCTCCATCAATGTTTCATGTCTATTAGTGAGCACGCAGATCTACCCCATTGTGAAGGAGCCATCCTCAGCCACACTGCCTGCTGATAATACCCCCAGAGACTGAATGGAGTCATGAGATTTGCAGCAATCTCAAGAATAAAGGAACTTGAAAATGAAATTTGGAATTACAAACTCCTGGATAGAATCTGCACCAAGCAACCTTATGTGTGCACTGAAGTTTAAAAACATATAAAAGGCAGTATTTAACACACCTGAGTTTGCTCATGGCAGAATATCAGAGTGAGGATTGCTAACTAGCTGTACAACCACTACTAGGAGACCCTCATGCCTCAATATCATGTTAAAAAAACTAAAGGTGGTTCTAATAAATAAACTAATTCCTCAGAGAGACCATGACTTGGTCCAGCTGATCTTATGGCAGCAGTTTACAAAGGTCCTGTCCCACCCCTGTGCCTGGGAGCAGAGTCAACAGAACAGCCCCATGTGCTTATGTCTCACCTGCTCCAGCATTTTGGCACGAGCTGCAGATCCACACAAAAGGACAGCACAGGCACACACTCTGTTTTCTTCTCTTTGCTCCACCAATGGGGTAAGAAATCCATGACTGAAGCACCTTCCACTGTCACAGCTGCTCACTGAAGTAAACTTAAGCAGGATTCAAAGTTTACCACTTTTCTATGAATTATCCAGCATTTTAAAACAAAAAGTGCTGACAGTGAGTAAAGGACCAGCAGGGAGCAAACCAAGGCAGAAATCTTGTGAGTCAGTGTCCCCAAGGCATACAAAAGACCCTCAGCAGGCCAAGATTAAAGGCACTGTGTCCCCAGGCTGTTTTGTTCCTCAGGTTCTTTTTGTAGCTCCATCTGCCTTTGAGGCAGTGCCCAGGCTCACTCCCTTTCCTGTGCACCCTTTCCCTAACCAGAAAAGAGATCTCAAGTGTCCTGGCCAGTTTTGCAGATCTCCACACCTACCCTTCCAAGCAAGTTCACTAGCTTCAAGCCCTCAGTCCTCCACAGCCAGGCAAATGGCACACCTGAGCTTCTGAGGGCTCAACCCTGCCTTGCTCTGCCTGCCCTCTACACATCTGGCTTTTGCTCTCTCCATTCGCCAGCTCTTTGGGAACCTTATGAAAGGAGTCTCTAACAAAAGGTTTCTCCTCTTGAGAGAACTGAAGTACTTCTGCAATCCCTTTCCGGCCTTTAATGCTATTTTTCATCTCTGCCAAGCCATAGCCTGACATGCTGCTGTTGCAAGACCTGGGTATGGGCTTGGTTTTCCATATACTTGTGAGGAGACTCCTTAATCTCCTCTCTCCCTTGTTCAGATGTGTGATGATTCACCTTTTCTGCCACGGTGGCATTACCAAACATCCTGAAGGAACACTTCCTCTCTTTCAGTCAGGGTGACTTCCAGGAGAGGTTTGGGAAGAGAAGGAAGAGGCACAACCACTTTAGGTGCTGCTGCTTTAGGCTCTAGCAGAGCATCAGCAGGTTCTTTCAGGCCTCAACTCTTCCTGCAGCTGGGACATTACACTTCCATTCTCCATGCTTTCTTCCCCTCCATTCCTTTCCATGGATACTATTCCTCTTCCCTCCCCTGCATGGGCACTCTTATTTTGTTTATTCCCCTCTATGCACAACTTGTTCCACTCCTCTCATGTATTTTCCCCCCCTCCAATCTCCTTTGTGCCCACTCTGCTTCCCTCCACTGTATTATGGCAAACTGTTGCTGAGTAGAGGGGGATAATCATTTAATCATTGCCCTCCATCTAATCACTGGCTATGCTCCTGTTGACATAGCTTAGGATACTGTCCCACCAGCTTTGCTACTGAAGGACAGTGATCCCTCACATCACATCACAGCTGGATGTCTACCAAGACTTCCAGGTTTTTTCAGCAGAGCTTCCCCCAGCTGGTCAGACTGAGCTCTGGTACATGACTTTGCATCAGTCCCTGTTGAACTCCATATGGTTTCTGTTGGCCTATTCCTCCAGCCCATGCCATACCTCTGGAAGGCAGCTTTGCCTTCAAGCCTGTGAGCTGCTTCCCCTATTTGTTGTCATCTGCAATCCTGCCAGGAGTGCACTTCATTGCCTCCTGCAGGTCACACTGTTGGCTTTTTCCCCACCAAAAGCTTCGTTTCCATTCTTCTCTGTACATAGTGCGTTCCAGTGCCCTCCATTTCTGAACCCATTTCCATTCCCCTCCGGGCCTCTCCATTTGTAGTTTATGGCCCTCCAGTCACCACCACTCATACTGTGTTCCTTTCCAGTTGCCAAGCTTTCACTTCATTTCTGGGCAGAAGGCTCTGAGCTGTCCATAAACCTCCAAAAGACTCCCAAGTACACAGAATTCACAGCCCTCTGAATGCTGCTGGTAAAGCTACAGGTCAGCTCCATATATTTACATATACACAGTTATCTCAGTTGCCTCCAGGGCTGAATAAATCTCTCAGGATGGATAAGAAAAAACACCGCTGAAGGTGGTTATCAAGCCCTGCTTAGAAAAGCAAAAAGGTGCTTAACACAGTGACACCCGTTATTTAACTGGGCTAATTATATTTCATCCTAATGTTCAGTGAGACCAAAGGGATGGGTGCAGCCACGGCTCTGCCACTGAAGTAGGAGCAGAAAGCAATCCAGGCACATGGAAATGGAGCAGGAAAGAAAGGGGGAGAACAACAGAAGCAAAGTTGCTATTTAATAGGGGAAGGCACTTAGCACATCAAAGAGCTGGAATATTACAACACATACCAGAAAACTGGGACATCTTTCCCTAGGTTTAACAGAGGTCCTAAAATATCCACAGAAGCTGCCAGAGAGAATAAAGGACAATTCTTCTTCTGCAGTTCAGTGACTTGTTTCCCAAATGCAAGCTCCCATTGCTGAAGTCTGCCATTTTTGCCTTCTCAGTAAGACAGTGGGATCTTTTCATCTCTCCAAGAGCCTTCCTCCCAACAATCAGATTCATAGGCACCAAATTCCTTCTTTGCTGAACTTCCTTCCTATTTCTTGCTCCCACATCCTTTCCTTCAATCCACATGACAAGCCACTCCTGCTGACAGGGTGCTTATTCCCCACTTCTGTCCCTATGCTGATACCCCCTCCAACATCATCAGCAAGGTATTCACACAATGACAGAGACCTTCTTCTCGCCTTTGTGATTTCTTCCTTCTTTTAATCACACCATAGAACTTATAACTGTTTGTGTTTTTTTTTAAGGTGATGCCCCAGTGCTCATAGACCCACGGGAAATGCTGTCCTGCTGTGCATTTCAGATGAATTTTACAGTGCTACTTGAGGTGTGTCTTGTTTTGGAAGCACTTGCCACACTCAGCACACAAAAAGAGGTTTTCCCCTGTGTGGACTCACTGGTGTCTGTTGGGGTGCCCACTCTAAAGCACTTCTCAACACTGGGAACACACGTAGGGCTTCTCCCCCGTGTGGGTTTGGTGATGCTGGGTGAGCGCTGAGAAATTCCTGAAGCCTTTTCCACATTGCGTGCACTTGAAGGATGTCTCACCACTGTGGGTTTTCTGGTGATTCTTAAGGTGAGAGTTTCACCTGCAGCTTTTCCCCCATTCAGGACAAGGGTAGGGTCTTTCTCCTGCATACATTTTTCTGTGGGAGTCCAGTGGGAGCTCACCACTCACTGCGTGTGAAAGGCTTCTCACCTGTGTGGGTTCTCTGGTGTTTTATCAAATCAGAGCCCCACCCTTGTTACATTTGGGACATTTGTGGGGTTTCTCTGTGCAGGATGCCTCATGCTGATGATGACTTGATGTCTGACTGATGATTTCTTCACACTTCCTATATCCAGAATGATTGTCACCTATAGCATCTTCTGGGTGGAGGAAGACATCAAGGCCCTCAAGAGTGTTTTTTAGATGAATGCCAGCACCCTATCTCTCCCCAAAGAGCTCCCTCTGGAGCATTTCTGGCATGTGCTGACACTGACAGGCCTCTACCTTGTTACATCTCTGGAAAGCATTATCTTCAAAAGTCTCTTGCAATATCTCATACTGTTTCACGTTCCTGGGATTGTCTGCCAGGGGACCACCATCTTCATTCCCCCCGTTGGCCTCCTCATCTGAAGGAAAGAGAAGCCAGCAGGAATGCTCAGCAAGGAAGCAATATAAGGACTTGGAGACCGTGAGCCTTTACTACAGGCTAGTTTAAGGTTGGACTCAGAGGGCAACACCTCTTCTTCACCCAGGGACTCAGGATTGTTCCCGTCCTCAGTCTCTGATGACTAATGATACCCTGGGCTGGCCTGCAAACTCAACGGAGAAGTGACTTGGCTGGCTTTATGTTACAGGGGTACTGAATCAAGTCAGCATATTCCTCACCTTGGGGGATGTCGGTGGGGACATTCTTTCCCTACCATTTCCTTGAAAGTGGCCACACACAGCTTCTTCTCTCCTTCCATCTGGAGACCACCTGGAGACTCCCTGAGGGAGACCACAGAGCAGCAGCAATTACCACCCAGCCTACCATTCTCTTCAGAGGACACTCCTCAGCCTACTGGCTGTCCCAGCGTGATCACTGCCCCATCCCTCATTCCATCACATACTGAATTTGAGCTGAGCATCTCCTCCATGGCACGTGCAGTCCCCATGGCAGGAGGGCAGGGAGAGCAACCCTTTGCCTTGCCATTCAAGTGGGGAAAAATTTGCCCCATGGGAGTGGGGTGGAAGCACAGAGCAAAGGGCACCAGCCTCCTGTGCACTCCCCTCTCCTCCAGTGCTGACATGGTGGGGAAGGTATTTGGGAGAAGTCCCAGCCTTAGGACTGGGCAGGGAAGGGTGGTCCCCACCTGTCCCACTCCTCCAGCCGTTCCCATCAGGGGGTGGCACGGAAAGCACTTCCCAGGAGGCTGCCAGGTCAGGGGGCTGGTGGTGCCCAGTGCCACAAGCAGATGGTGGGTCAGTGTCCCAGTGTGAAATAAGACCCTGGGCTGAGGGCAAAACCCCAAACACAGTGAAGATCACTTGATTTGCAGAAAGGGTTCTCCGTGCTGAGCTTCTCACAGCCCCCTTGAAGGGCCTGCTGGTGCAAAACCCACCTGTCAGCAGGAAAGGAGGGAAAACACAAGGTCTACGTTATTTATTTTTGGTTGCATTTTTGTGGTGCAGTGGCGATTTTTATGCCTCTAATTGATTCTTTGGGTTTTTCTTGGTGCCAGGGTGCAGGGAGGGCTGGCAGAAGGTGAGGAGGAGAGACGGATCCAGGCACTCACCCACCCCGAGCACCCTTGGGTTTGCATCTGTGTTGTGTTTCGATTCAGGCATCTGCTCAAAACAGTGGAGTGCCTGCAATAAAAACCACTGAAATCCCGAGGGAAAGGATACCTGAACATGTCACCCTGCTGCTCAGAGAGCCTGTGCGTGCTGCTGCCCAGTAACAAACACAAGCCAGTAGAGACATACAGAAGGATACCAAGAGGGAGAACAGGCTCATTTACTGCAGTGGTTGGATTGCTGCAAGTTCACTCTTCTTTGCAGGAGCTTGTTTATATACTCTTGCACTTGGCAGGTTAGCAAAATGGAAACAAAATGTACTTGATCAGCAAGAGCCTTATTGCTTTTAAGTTAGCTGACCAGTACCATTCATCTCATTTAATTAGTTTGTTTGGCAATCAGTAAAGCAAGCAATTGGTTATCAATGAAGCTCCAGCATCAACAGGATTGCAGACAGCAAGAAAAATTTGACTTCTGTATACACACGGGAAAAGGGGAAAAAAAAATTAAGGCTGCTTTGCTGGAACCTAGAGAAATGCAGAAAAGGAAGAAGTAACAAAGATATAGCAGTGATACTTACATGCTACAGACGAATGACTTCTGGTTCCAGCAGGTACAAAAGCTAAGTTGGCTATTAAATAATTTCTCCCTAGAGAGGAACAGGGTTTTCCTTGCTAAAAGGGACCAGGAACTCTATTAATGTACATTTTTTTATAAATTTAGGAACACCGAAGAACAGAGAAACAAAAGTGGCAGTCATGTCAATACCAGATATACATGCCTGGCATTGGTATTGTTAATATAGGATACAGTCAATGGAGAGCAGGTGGATAGCAAATTCCAAATAGCACGTTTTTATGAAGAATTCATTTTGTCAGACAAGCATGACACTGGTATTCTGAGTGCATTGCAGATTTCAAATAAAGATAAAAGTTTTGATTTATTATTAGATGAAGTCTGATTTGTAAATTTTCATTTTACATTATGACATTCAATGAATTAATACAGACTAAATGATAAAGATCACAGAATAAATGTTAACTTTCTCGATTATGATCTTTAAATCAAAACTGCATTTTAATTTTTTGAAAAAAGCTTTGGCTCATTTCATAGGCTTGGTGCAGAAACACAACATGAAACATTATGTATAGGCTCTGTTATGTGGGAAACCAAGAGTAACAATGATCTCTTAACCTGAAAAATCTGTCACTTGTGCATCTGGATATAATAGATTATAGCAGCTGTAAAGGTAATTTGGAAAGTGGGAGTACAGTAGGATACATTTCAAAAGACATCCTTTTCTTGTAATTCCTCATGCAACTTCAGGTATTCATTTAGCTTTTTATTAGTCTCAACCAAAAGCACACTGGATGGTTTACATGCACTTGGGCTTTCTACATGCTTTTCTTGTAAAGGTGGATGATGTAAGAACACTGCACACCCACCACTAAGTTCAGGACAGTCACTCTCATGGCAGGCTTCTTTTGGTCCATCTTGCAACTGATGTCTCTTGTCTACGAGGCTCTTGAAATAAACTCTGGCACGCAGGTATTGCTGGACCAACATCTTGGTCTTTCTGGCCAGCCACAACACATAATCAAGAGATGAAAACTCTTTGACCCTGAGCACAGCACAGTAGGTTTTGCCTCTAAGAAGTGGTTGAGGCACTGTTTTTGCAGGGCTCAAATCTTCTTGCTTCTAGGGACTTTTCCGCTTAAATTTACTAGTTGTATATTTACAGAGAGAAAGTAGTTACTTTTATTATGATCTCATTTACTTTGAACTCTCTGTTCTTGGTGTTCCTGTAAATGAGAGAAAGGAACTAAGAAAATTTCACAGCAGGAACTTGATCCCCTCTTGTACCAAGCGCTGTGATCAAGTGCAGACTGACCAGGTCCCACCGCAGGATGCAGGTCCCAGCTGGGATCTCCTCCACCTGGCTGTGCTCTCAGTGACTCCCTGCCTGGATTGAGGGTGTGGGAACTGCAGGGAGCAGGCAGAGGTGCAGTGCCCTGAAAGCTGTGCTGGACATCAGGGCCCAGGCTGCTGGTGGCAAAGGGCAAAGCATCCTGCTGTACAGGGAAGGCAGATGGGAAGTGGCTGGGTTAGATCTGGGTGAGGTCCCAGGGTAAGGACTAGGTCCAGATTGCTATCTCGCCACCCTTTCACTGGGGAAGGTGTTTTGGGAAAGGGATGTCGCTGTCCGGCCGCTGGGTGGGGTGAGTGCTGTATAAACCTGTGACTTTTGCTGTGTGCCCCCTCCCCGCAGCTCCTGGGCAGGACACAGCGGGCAGAGCAGCATCCGAGCCTAGGACTTACTGCTCGGTGGCACCCTTGGCTTGGAAAGGAAGGAGTTCATGATCAGCTATTCGATAGGATTGATGCTTGCTCCACTCCATTTAAATCTGCTGGCTCTGTTGGTCTGTGCCTCTTACTACCACCAGATGGTATCTTCAGCGATAGTTTCTCCTCCCTTCCTCTGTGAAGCCCAGCTTAATCTCCTGACTGCGGAGTTTCTGTCCTCGCAAAGTCTGCACCTTTATCACAGACAGCAGTGCAAGGTTGCTGGTGCAGACTGCCTGCTGCTGGGTACAGCGGATTCAGACAGACCATTAACCTGATGCATCATGTGCAAGCATTCATGCGAGTAAGTATTCACCTCACCTCTGCTCCTGCTAACATTCTCCGGTGCTTTGCAATGTAGGACAACCCCTCTTACAAGTCAAAATTTCACAGTGTAGCTCTAAGGGGATGGCTTGATGCATCTATTTCGAGAAAAGGTCTCAGGTTCATCCTCTAAATACCGCTCCAGTAGGAGTGATGCCATGTTTAGCTGTGACAACAGAACAATTAGAGCACAGCTGAGATAGCGCCTGGGAGAAGGTCTCAAACCCAGAGTGCCACCGCCTAGCCTTCTGTTCCTGTCTGAAGACAAGTTGGTTATAACACACTGGAAGTCTCCTTGGGTCTCTCTGTACAAGCAGGTAGGTAGCACAGGATTAAAAAACCCCCAGGTTTCTCCCTTCCTTCCTTCAGCACTGCTGCATCGAGTGGTAGAAGAACTATGGGTGATAAGGTAAAGTGTGTGAATCCCGTTCATTATTCACTTTGGAGTAGAAAATTAATCCTGCCTCGATAAGGATCCGTGCAAGAATCGAAAAGTAATTGCAGGGCTCACATTTATATCACAGAACACTTTACTTGGATGTCATGTTATCGAGTGTTCAGTACTTGGTTACTGTGAGCAATCTCACTAAAAACAGGATGTTGTCAATTGTTTGAACGAGACCAGTCCACAGGATAAATTGTCTGGTGTGTCTGGGGAATGAAGATCCATGTCTGCTACAGATTTAAGTTTTTAAAAATTTTGCTTTCCAAAAAGCAAGTTTTGCCCTTACTTTAGCATTTGTAGCAATGCTCAGGGTGAGCTTAATGCAGCAGTGCCCACCCTTGATCATTCATGGTACTGGAACTTCTGCCAGATTGGGACATAAGCAAAGTCTTCTTTTATTTTTTAAGGGTGTTCATCATTCTGAAAGAAAGGAAAGGGCTTGGACATATTAAACTACCCAAAAGCTCAAGATTAAAAAACAAACAAACAAAAAACAAACTAAAAAAAACAACCCACAAATAAAACCATGGGAAAAGATCCTCGAGCTTATTATTTAGAAGCAACCTCATAATTCTTGTGGCCTGACTCAGACTTTTTGAAAAATCAGGGCTGTCAAGCAGCTAAAACACAGTCTTTTCTCAACAGGAGCCAGTTCAAATCTCGTGGTGTTCACAGAGGTTACCAGCTCCTCCCCAACAGGCGTTTCTGCTCCCCTGCAGGAAGAAGGCTCCTCACAGTCATGGTTCATGTCCCACATCACAAACTCATCTCCCTCCTTTGTGTTAAGTTCCTGATCTGTTCAGGGCAGACTGCTGTGTCCCCTGGCTGGCTCTGCTGAGCCTCACTGACTGCTGACACAGGGAACTTTGCGCATCCTGGCGAGTTATGCACACAGAGGTGGGCAAAGGAGCTTCAGCACCTGGGAGACAGACTGCAAGTGTCTGACGTTTGAACCTAATGGTGACATTGCAACCTAATGTTCAAATGTCACCAATTCAGAAGTCAGTCTGATACTATTATCAAAACCAAATCATGACTTTCAGATTTTGAGCTGACCAGCCTGGATATGCCTTGAACACAGAATATAGCAGCCAACAGAGAGGTGAGCAAGGTGGTACCAGCACCAGATCACATCCAGCCGCATCAGCGCCCTTTCCCAAGAGCTCAGGCTGGCAGAGAAGTTTTTACAGCAGGGGTAAAATATGGATGTGGGCAGAGCATCTTCCTGATGCAGCTAACAAGCATCTGGCACTGAATATAGCCTGTTCAGAGGGAACGCATCCAGGGCTACATGCTGTGCTCTGTGAAGGGGTGGGCGTGCTTTCCACACAGGTTTCTATTAAGAAATAGAACGAGCAGGATCTGGAGGAAATTGGAGGCAGCATATTGAAAGGTTTACTTGGGCGACACACCTGGGAAAGCAGCATTTGTGTATTATTTAAGCTAATAAAAAATCAATGTAATGATGTCTCCTGGATGTGGCGGTAAATTTTTCACCGTTGTCACTGAATTCATCGAAGTCTGCTTCACAGTAAAGCAATTAATTCCAATTAGTTGATGGCTGATGTGTATTCAAAGATTTGGGGGATTATTTTCCAGTGGAAACTTTCCACTTTCATTGCAAAATATCTAATGAGAGCCTGAAAAGCTAACCTTACTGCGGTACAAGTAGAAATACAGTGTCTGAGCTTGGCATAAGGTTTTAGCAGGCTGTTATACTAGTTTGACATAAATGGTTGCCCAAGAAACACTGGTTCTAAGATTTAAGCATACTAACAACAATAATATGTGGGTTCTTTATTTGCCTGGTTAAAGTGTACAAAATGCATGGCCATGTATCAGTGCAGATCTAAGACGACACTTGCAAAAATGCCAGAGAACTGTCAGGGAAATCCCTGGATATGAACATTAATTAGTATAGAAATAACCCACAGACATGAAGCTCGTCAAGTAATAATGGGTCACGTAAAATAATAATAATGATAATAATGATAAAAATGATAAAATGAATGATAAAAATAATGATAAAAATAATAATAATGGGTCACCCAAATGAAGGACAAAATGAGCCATTTACAAGTATGGGCAAAAAGAATTCAAGTGCATGCAACAGAGAGTATCTTCAGAGATTATCTCTCTGAGAGTACAGATGATCTCCACTTATTTTGCTGTGCATTATTTAATTTGCTGTGTATTATTTATTTTGCACAAAGGAGTTTATTTGTGGACTGTACCACTCTTTTATTTTAGTATCATATTCTTAGTTACTTGGTTTTTGTTCAGAAACAAGTCTTTAGATAAAAAGAGACGGGTGTCCTATGAACACACTGTGCTTCAACACATTGCAATCTTTCTGATTCAGGCACAGCAAATCAGTGTTGGAAGATCATTGGATAACCATGTTGGAAAATTGAATAGAAAGTATTTTGGTGAGTTTCTATTTATCATTACTCAATCAGCATAGCAAACATGAAGATACGAAAGGCGCTTCTTTTTCTGATCTGCCGGCATTTTATATCTGCCCTGCCCTAGAAACAGGTAACAGAACAAAGGAAAGGGCTTTTGTAAATTCAGCCCTACATTCAGAGATCCCATAGGTGCTCTAGAATGCAGGACAGGAAAGAATCTCCTACATCCTTGATTCAGGTGCATGAAATTGCAGGCAAGCACACATCACCCTTTTCTTCAGCAGATAAATACGTTTTCTACTTCTAGGACCTCATTATCAGAAATGATTTAGACGTTGCAGGTAACAATTTGTGTGTGGGTTTTTGTGGCCCGTTTGTCCTCAAGGGAAAATGGCTTTTCTCTCCTAGGATGATCAACCACTTGATGTGTTGTGGACAGCAGCCATCCCCTCTGTCAGCCTTCCATTTTGCCAGGCTAAACTCTTCTCACCTCTCATGGCGCCAATTCTCCATTCCCTGGTAGGCTTCAATACTCCTGTCTTACAGCTATTCCACTGAGACAAGCCCTTCTAAATGCAGGTGACCAGAACCACACACCACATCTCAGATGTGTTCATCCTGCTTTGTACAACCCTGACACTTCTTTGGTTTCATCAGGAATACCCTTTCAATGCATGCATGCCTTGCCAACACCACGAGGCTCTTTGGCAGAGCCCGTTCTGCACACTGACAGCCTTTATTGATTCAGTAGGTGACTGGACTAATTCCTAGGAACATTGCCCCTCTCTGGATGTCAAGGCCTATTAAATACAAAGATAACCACCTATGGCTCAGGAAGCTGCAGATCATTTCAAGGTACATTTGTGAAGTATCAATACTTACTTTCCTGCTCTTCTGTGGGAATTTGCCCTTAATCAGAGTTGAGGTTAGACAGACCTTAGTTTTGACTCAGTAAAACCATTCTTTTATTTTCACCTGCTTTTTTTCACCCTGCACTGGTGGTCTGTGTATTATGGCTGACTATACATTCTGTTTCTTCTCACTGTTACTGATTTCACATGGACAGCATCCCAGATTATAGTGAAAGGTTTTGTTCTTAGTCCCTAGAGGAACAAGTTTGCATTTTAACGTTTTAAATTTGTCTTCTGCTGTTCCAGGCCTCAAAATTATCTGGTCCTTCATTCTCTTTATTGATAATTCTATCTTTCTTCTACAAACAAACTCTTCTTGCCATTACAGAAGATTTGTCTTAGTACCAGGACTCAGTGGCATTCACTAAAACACCCAGAAGTTTCCTTCTCCACTCTATACACTAATTTCTTCTATATCCAGTTCCTTATCCACTGTGCAGCTCTTGTGTTCAACTTTGTATTTTTGAGGCAAATTGATCAAGGTGCACTACTGCATACATCACTGGAGTTCAGTTACATGAGATGTAACATACATCCTTCACCTGGAAAATGACAGATCTCATAAAAAGTAGTATCTCATTACCCTGAGAACTTCTGTCTTTGATATTCCAAGTTAATTCTGCATCTCCAGGGACTCTTTACTTTAAAACATTCTGTGGCCTCACAGATGGTTCCAGTTAAGCCAGAAGCTCTGTAAAGGGATTCACAGGAATGCTGGACACAATCCACACACCAGTCATGGACGGGTCTATCTGTCCCCATGGGAAATTTTCTGGCACCTCACCTCCTGGAACCTGTGCACAGACCTCTGCCGCAGCTGCTGTAGCATCCAGTCATATTCTTTGGGGCTTCCTCCACTGGTTTCCTTGCTCAAACAACAGGATGGATTGGCGAACAGATGGGTGTGCAGACATACGCAGCACCAGCTTGTGGAAGAGACAGCCTGAGGACATTCTTCCATTTTGTTGCTGTATCACAATGGAGTTCATACAGGACTTCAGCGTGACCCCATACCAACACATGATGCCATTTTTCCAGTCATGCAGCAGCTCATCCTTTCTGGTTTGAATGATAACAGATAGGCATCATACCTGTTGCCTGTGACTACTTGTACAATGGAAACCATGTGAGAAAGCAGGCAGTGGTTGGTACACATGGACATACAGTGCTTTTTTCTTCCTCCTCAAATTCATCCCCAAATTTTTACCTGCAAGTAAGTTTGGCTGTATGAGTGATTGCTCTTCTCAAACCTTTTCACATGGGAGTTGGCTCAGTCTGAAATACTGTCAAAAAGACTCTTGCTCTTCACATTAAAAAAAAAGCATACCATCACCAACCTTCACACATCCCACATGTGAAGCAGCACAGATAGAGTAATGCTTCCTTTCCAAAGCCCACAGAAAGCCTATGGCTTTGCACTGAGAGAAGGCAGCTCCCTGAGCTACAAGATGAAGGCTAAAAATAACCCATTAAAGGATTAATTTCAGGAATTTTAAATACAGCTAATTAATATGCATAGGAAAGGCACATGGTCTCCAGGAAGGAGCACACACAATCAGAGAGTGTGCAAGGGAAGGGAGGGGGGTGGGTGACATGCAGGCTGAGAGCCAAAGGAAAAATAAAAGAGAATATTCCCTATATATATCCCTTGGATAGAGAACATGCAAAAGAAGAGTGAGTTTCAGAAGAGGTAGAAGTTGACAAGGCAGAGACAAGCAGTGCAACCACAAAGGACAGAATCCTGTGTGAAGAGCAGTAAGGACAGCCATGGATGGAGCGTTCTCTATCAGCCAAAATGTTATACACAAGGACAGAGAGCCTGGTGGTACCAGGGCAGGAGGCAAGATTCTGCATGCTAGGGCTCAGTGGCTGAGACACTGTGACGTGAATACACATAAATATGCTTTTATACACAAAGCAAATTTTAGTGAGGTGGCTTAATGGCCAAGCACACCACAGGGAGACCAGTGGATGCAAAAGCTGCTGCTTTGGTAGTGGCACTGCAGTTGGAAGCTGGGTGCATCATGAATGTGCTTGCTTGGAAAGCGAGGGAGCAACAGCTGAATGCAAAACTGGATCTCCAGACGGATGGCATGCCAGAGCAGTGGAGCTGGTGGCATGTGTTGCACTGGAGTATGGCACTTTGGAATCAATTTTCTGTTATGAAGTAATACTGAAGTAGGTCATTGCATCCTGAGGTTAAAGCACCCTGGGAAGGTTGGGCATTGGATGTAAAGCACTGAACAGGACACATAGGCTGGCAGTCATGGCACACCATGAAAACAAGGTACCATGTATGAGCAGCATGGGCAACACCAGACAGTAAGGATTATCTACAGCTAGTGTGAATCAGAAAGCAAATCTGGTTATTCAGACGCTGGACTGCAAAACAGAGAGCTATAGCAGCAGTTCCCACTGAATGTAAAGGTGTAGGGGGAAAACGGGCTCATTTCCTCACACCAATTTCTCTGTGAATAACACTTAAACAGTTCCAGCCTTTTTCCATTTCACAGAGAGCAGGAATGGACAGACAGACTTAACTGCAGAATTCACTGGCTACTTAGTCTCAAGAAAAGCAGGGGTTTTAACCTGGTGTCATAAGAAAATTAAGTTTGTTTAGTAGCACTGCTTGTCTGCCTGTCCCTTTACCCTAATCTCTAAGAATATTTAAACTTTTTTGCCACTTTCACACAGATTTGACAAAAGGAGAGAAATTTTGTAATTTTGTGAGGCTTTCACAATGGCACACAGAAACAGCCTCAGACTGCTCTGCATGCAGCTGCATCTTGAGAACAATCTGAACAACCTGTTAAAAGCCAGCAAGGGGTACAGGGGCTTAATTTTGCCACAAAGGGTCTTGATACATATTTAAGTTGACAAAGTCCTTAGCAGAGCTGCCTGGGAAAGAAAAGTTGCAGCATCACCAAACCTATGAAATAGAGTCAGCTTCATAGTCCAGTGCTACAGGATGTTGCTGTTGGAGGCAAAGGACATAAACCACACCTTTGTCACTTAAAGACATTCTTTATTCAATCTTTTTTATATACAATATTATTTTTTAATCTGTAAAAAGTACATATGCAGGATTCCAGGTCAGAGGCAGAAGGTTTCCACATCAGAAGATAGACTTTTGCCCTTTTATTATTTTGGAGGAAAAATAATCTGTCAGTTTTAGACAAAGCAAGAATAAAGGCAGAATGCAAACCCAACGTCCACCAAGCAATTAGGATTAAAGGCAACAATTCACCGTAACAAGTCAGGCTGTCCCCTCCGACTTCGGTGGTTCCCAACTTTTCTGGGCAATTACAGAGCAGTTTGTTAGAAGGCGCTGACAGCTAGAGCAGCTAGTGCTTATCATCTCTGCTACAGTCGTATGCATGGAACTTGCAAAACAGCTTGGGGTTCCTCTTTGTAGGGCAACTCAAACCCTTGAGTCAGAAGACTGTTTCTCAAAATTCAAGGAGCGGAAGAGGGATGTCTTATTCAGGGCAAACAGATCTCCCAGCTAACAGTATGGATCAAGAGCTTGCTTTCACTTTTCTCTGGTATCAAGAAGCCTGTTTCTTATTTGTCCCCTTAAAAACATGGATTAGACTTACTGAAGTAAACATCGGGCTCAGCTTGCTAAAAGTCTGTTACTACAGCCCTGAAAATATAAACTGCCTCACCATTTTCTGTGGATGCCATCTTACATTGTCAGTCCTTTCAATGTTAAAGCTATTAATCATTTCTCCATTCGGAGCAAGGAGAGTCACAACATGAAGGTTTACATTTCCTCAGGGACAGAAGAGGGGATCACAAACAACAGCCCAATGGGGCTTTGCTTAGAGGATAGACCTTTAACCTTAAAGGACGGTATTACAGGGAGTGTGCAATTATTGTCACTTTTCAGAAGCCAGGTAACATTCAAATCTTGTAAAATACTGCTGGGAATACATCAGTCATTGGGAGGCAGAAGACAGTGATCCACAAACTTGGAGCAGGGAATTAAAAGATCATCAGAGGTGTGACTGGCACATGGAACTACTTACTTTTCCTTTTACTCCAGGGCACTTATTATTTTTCGTACTTTTCTTACACATTCAGTTTTAAGGACTACATTGTGCAGCAACATTAACACTCCAAATATCATTCAAGGATTTTGTTTTCATTTAGAGGACAAAGCTAAGAAGTTGACTTCTTGACTGTAGGACACACGCAGCTCCAGGGCTGTCAATGGAAGCTGCAGAAATCTGGCCTCTTCAAAAAGTCAAGCTGCAATTGTTAGAAAAGAATTTACTGCTGGTAGATCCAGACCAACAGGCAAGTTTGAGGCTTGAATCAGGAAAAGAACCATACATCCTTGTTTTGACTGCATGCAAACAGGAAGGAGACAATTCTGGGATCTCCAGGCTCTTGCCCAAGTCCAGTGTGCCAAAAATGCACATGATTTTCTGTTCCTTATTTCATTCTGTAAGGGGAAAGGGTATTGTAGAAATTGGTAAAATGGGACAACTACCTAAAGAAAACGAGGATTGTTTTGTTAGAGAGTACAGTGCAAGACTCGGAAACAACTAGGACTAAAAAGTCATTTTGTGCTTAAATTTATACTCTTATCTTCAAGAAAGTAAGTCAGCAGCAACAGAATGAAAATGGAAATATTCTACTGTGCCTTATGAACCCAGAGGGAAAACAGTCTGAACTTTGGGTCACACATAACACCATTTTGCAGATCAGAACCTACTTTTCTGTGAAGGACTCAGACCAAGGGCACACCACTTCAGTCAGAAGTTTCAATATATGTAGTGCTTGGTTATTATGCACAAACCTCACCCAGAACCCAAGACCTCCAAACGCTGCTTGATCTAGGAATTCTCAGGATGAGATTCAGGAAAGACAGCAATTAGTCTTTAAAATGCATTATTTTTGACAGACTATGCACATCAGTAACTTCTGGAGGGAAAGGACAGTAGACATTTTAAAGAGTGATAAAGTAGAAACTGACTGCTGTTGGGGGAACTGGAAAATAAGAAACAAGTGTCCTTTATTTGGTACCTGCTGCTTATCTACACAAAGAAGAAATAGCAGTACTGTACATCTGCTTTGAGAAAAATACCACCTCATAACATGAGATGGCTTAGTCCTCAACTCAGGCATTCTTGTGGCAGCGAGTTAACCCACTGGGATTCACGGGGGAATTAATCTGAAGGGTCACTCTTTAATTCACCAGAGGGGCATGGAGGAGCAGCAATGATAAGAAGTTTGCTGCTTTGGAGACTCCAGGATTCTGTCCTTGACCTTTCTCTGAACAGACTGGCAGCCATTCTACATCAGCATTTATTAGGAGGTGTATGGGGATGGCTTTATGGGGTGCTTTTTTGGTCTTTTTTTTTTTTTTTAAACAGCAGAGTCTGCTTTTCCTCTTTCTCCTTTGTACCCGAAGAGATTTAGAAGAACAAGGCAACTGAGTGCAATTTTAAACTAATTAACAGTTCTCATGGGATTGGAAAAATTTGAAAACACAACATATCTGAACTTTGGAAAATGAAAAATGAGTAGTTCTTCAGTAAGTCACTGAATAATAATTAGAAAAATAAATTAATGTGGGACAAGTAAGAAGGATCCATTTATTAGGCTACTTCTAATTTTAAATAAACAATTACTGGAATCAGTATTACTGTATTAATTACTTTATCAGTTCTCATACTTATTATACTACTTCATCAGTTCTCAAATTAATTTTAAGATACTAATGCAAATTATAGTAACTAAGTAACTGGTATTAAAGTACAAACATTGAGATTGGAGCCTGTTGCAAGCTCCATATCTTCTTCCTCTTAAACTGAAGTATCTAGCTGGAAAAAAGCATCTGATAGCATTTTTATTTAGATCACATGGTGATTTCTATGTCTAAGTTAGTGTCATAGACAAGTGAAGAATAATTTTAGGGGGAAACTCTACAGTCAGATACATTATAATAAGATAGGGAGAAAAGTTTTATATTAAAACTTCATATGAAATCATTTTTGTGGGGGGAAAATAGCACTCAGTCCCTTTAGATTCGATGCTGTACTACTGTAGCTCACTGAAGAGTTCTTCCACTCACTTCAGTATGAAAACATCATCAAGACTTTTAAAGACTCAACCTGGGCACTAATTAGGAGAGAAAGGAGCACCTAAAAGCTGTTCTTCAGCAAAGGGGTCAGTCACCACAGCAAAATTATTTGAGAGATATACAGGGGAATAAAAAGAATAATTTGAACTGGAACAACAGCAAAAAGAGATTGAAAGAGAGAAAACTCAAAAGACCTGAAAAGACCAAACTTCTTTTAGCAAATAAGTGAAGACTGAAGCAGACTCCATTTAAGGGATACTGTCCAGCCCAGCCATGGAGTACTTGAAAAAACACCCCATGCAGGTAGCAGCATCTCATTCCTCATAAATTAATAGAAGAAGAGACTCTTCAGTTTCTTTTTCCACTCACATGTAAGAGATGCTAAGTTGCTTCTGAAGACGATCATGTTGCATTTGTACTGGAGCACCCAGCAAAAAAGCAAGTTTTGTAAACTAAATCAAAGGCAGTTTTAGGCTTCTGTCATAAACATATCTGCAAAGACGGTTCAGTGAACAGAATCCAATGAATGAAATATAACTTCCAGGAAAAATCTAGATTGTGTAGGAAAATATAAAGCAACAAACTCCTGCTGCTTAGCTCAAAGGAAGCATTTTTTAGTTCCCTATGTATCTTCCTATACAAATCATGAAAGACTGTTTTTCTTATGTTGTCATCTCTGTTTATTTAGCTAAAAGAACCAGGACTGAGAATGTTTTTTTCATGTGACACGATTTGTGAGGAAGCGAAACCTAGGTTCGTTCCTAGCTCTGCAAATATGCTCCAGATTCTGTGACTGTAGCTTGCCAAATGAACTAAGCCCACACTACTGACAGTGAACTACAAACCAAATGCTTACTAATTGTTTTTTCCTTTTGAACATAAGCATTATTTTAAAAAGCGAAAATGAGGAGGCAGTATTTTTAATACTTTAGAGTTTAGCTTTAACAGCTTAGAGGCCTTGAGAATGGCTGTCAGTCTGGACAAACAGATGCTCCTTGGGAAATTCAGACAGGTACAGAAAAAAATTCAAATCCTGATGCTGCTGGTGCAGTGATGTTGCTTTTTCTTGTTGCTTTGTTCATTCCATCATTAAAAAAAAAAAAAAAAAAGAAGAAAAAAAGAAAAAGAAAACCTAGGCATTTGCATTTGGAACCCACCCGATCTGAAGAGGTGACTGGTGTGTTGTTCCTTGCAACAGTGAACAGCAGCAGCAAGTTCCTCTCCCTGTATGGGAAAAGCCTCTTCTTCCTTATGCTGCTGCATTAATATTATCAGTAGATCCCATGTCAAAGCGTCTGAAGTCTCTGTCCTGCAAAAATCACACTAACGTGTTTTGGTCATGTATAAAACAGAACTTTTAACTTATCTAATATGTTGAAGAGCTTTGTTTCTCACGCCGGTGCTTGCTTGACTCAGAGGTCTAGTTTTACCAAGTGTCTGTCTGTCTCCTCTCCTGCTTAAAGTCTCAAGTGGTCCATGTAAACAAAACAGAGCTGAAAACAGTCTCTCTTCCTCTTCACAGAGCTGTTTTTATCGATATGCAGGATTTCCTGACAGTGTTGTGTTGGCTAAATGTAAAACAGGCAGAGGATGAGCTTCTGTGTTAAAAACCCAGTTGTCTAATGGTAGGAGATCATCATTGGAGAAAAGCAGATACAAATACCTACATAACAAGACAGAGAGGGAAAATGGGTATTAAAGCAGAGCAACAGGCAGGTGGGGGCAACACAGCAGCTTCAGGCCCCACCATTCAGCAGCTAAAGCTAGAAACAAATTACTTGCTTTCAAACTTTGTACAGCACCCACACAACCTTCCCTATTATAATGACCCGGAGAGTAATTTTTATTATGATCAAGGCCTTCAATGAGAAGTTTTTATAAAGACAGCATTTTAATCTTTCCATGAAACTTTTGTTTTGCAAGTCTCCTTTCAGAGGCTTGCAGTGTAAAACAAACATGAAGACACAAAGCACAAGGATTTGGGGGACAGGGGAGCAGAGAAGTAGTTGCTAAAAAACTCTTCTTAATGGAGTAAACCCACTTGGAAATGACAAATCCTCACTACTCTAAATCAAAGATTTCATGGCAGCACAATAAAACCACTAAGCCACAGCAGATATCTGACTTGTTATCACTGTTCTGGAAGCTGGTTCAGCTTCTGGTAGGAGGAAAGGGGACTGTAAGTTGGGCAGATGGGTTTCAGAAATGTTGTGCATTATAATGTAATGCAGAGGACGTGAAGCATGTAACAAAATTAAGGTTACCAAACCTATGTGGAAAAAAAATATTTGTTGTTTCATTTTTCTTAATCCACACTTTTGAACGTGGTTGTGCTATGCTCTGTAGGAGGCATTGGTAGCAAGGATCTCTGTTAAGGCTTCTTAACTCAACTGCTGAAACTCAAAAGGCATTTCTCTTGTTACAGAAAATGTGTCTGTGTGAGTGCAAGCGCAACACCACTGGTGTGCAGGTCCTCTCATCTCCTGCTACAGCTTGCTTTCCTGCCACGCAGAAAAAGACAGGTCTTGCAGTGCTTGACAAGGAAGGGGTGTCATTTCCATTAAGTGGGCTCTGTCGCATCCAGAATGTGCATACACATTGTCCTGCTGTTACTTTGTGGTCTCCCCATCAGACCCTGGCAGCGTCTGCTGTCTGCAGTGGTGTGTCCCTGTCTGATCAATTCTCCCATTGCCTTTATTTGCCAGCTCTATGCACGGCACAACCCAGCCAGCAGAGCGCTACTTTTTCTTCCCTTCCTCACCAATTAACTGTTTACAGATAAAAAATTCTTGCTGAGATGATTCAGTTTTTTCGCACATGCCTCTTCCTCCACACTTTTCGTCTGTCTGTAAAGCATCGTGCCTTGCCTTTCCTCAATACACCTGCCTCGCTTTTCTCCTCTGCAGCTCTCCAAACTCTTTTTTGCCACAGCAGCAATGTTTCATCTTACTCAAACTCACTTCCTCATTTGATTCACACTTTTTTTTTGAATAACTGAAGCAACCTACTTCTATATCTTGCTCCTTCCCACTCAACAGGTACCTTCTTGCCAGGTACTGCTCAAAACTCTCCTAATTTGCCGGGTATCTTTGACAAGACAAAGTATGGGAGCAGCAACAATGCATGTTTGGGAGAGTTATCAATTTTGAATTTTAAGGGGAACGAAGATGCAGAAGTGATAATTAATAGCAGAAAAGATTACATCAGCCATTCCATAACATAAATTGTATGCCCCTCTTTTTAAGGGACATCTTCATTTTCCCTATGGCATCACACCCAACCCTTCCGTCTTTATTTTCATGTCACTCTCTTGACTTTCTGTTCTCTATTTTATCTCAATGTGAAACCAGTTTCTGGTTTGGCTATGCCAGTTGTATCCATGTCAAACATCTAATATCCAGCTCTCCAATAAAACATTGTTTTGTCCCACAAGCAGGAAATGATCCAAACCAAAAGCCAATAAAAACTCCTGAGTTCTTTCCCAGAACTGCCACCTTTTGCAATGCTTGCACTATAGTATATCCAGTTACCGAGCGATGCATCAGTGAATTTTCAGATATCCTTGTGATTACTTAAGATGCAGACAGGATTCTGGTGATACATCAAAAGTCAGCCTTGTCACCACAGAAGTCCCTTAGGAGCAGATTTCATTCTCTAATTTGGCTTTTATAGGCAGATCAATCATATAACATCAGCTCCTGGGGAGGTATTGTTTCTCTGACTGGACCTGTTTGAAGCTGCTGCCTCTCTCTTTGGGAGCATAGCTTTTAGTCTACAGAAAATGAACTTGAAGGAGTAAATTAAATAAAATTAAAGAAGACAACAGAGTGGGTAGCAGTAGCTGACTTTCTTTTAATACTGGTAACACAGGAAAACAAAGAATTGTGATTATGCAGAGGAATTTGGTAAGGAGCCAGCAGAAGGACAGAAGAGCCACACTATTCCCTTACACACAATGAACTTGGAGCCCCTTCTTGCCAGTGAAACACGTTGTGGCACCTGAAATAGGCACCAGTACTGCTACTTTGAGGACCTGCTTTCTCCTTGATCCATCTTGTGCTCCCACTACCTGAAATTAATCTTCAGATATATCAACTAGAGCAAAAACCTGCTGAGCCACTGCATTCTTCTAGAATTTACATACCAGCTTTACTGAAAGACACAGGAGTAAAGAGGACTTACTTCAAAGTTTCAGCAAGGAAAAAGCTCTGCTGTACGTCATCATACGTAGGAGATGAGGAATAGACATCCTTGACACCAGAAAAGCCACCACTAACTCGGCAATACTTGTCAATTGCCTGCAAAGAGGGAGGGAAAAGACATGGAGAATTTAATTGTAGAATATTTGGGAACATTAATGGATCAGGCTTGTTCAACAAAGAAGGTGGTTCTTTCCGTGCCACACTATTCTGCTAGAATCATCTTGTCAGAGGATGTTATGGGTGTTAACAGTTCATGCTGGCCAAAAAAAAATAAAAAATAAAAAATAACTGGACACATACAGAAGTAGCATGTCCCCACGGCTACTAACAACACTGCATTTGGCAAACTGCTACATGCTAGGAAAGTATTGTGGGGAAGAACACTTTCTTTTTGGGTATTTACGGTTGACTGGTATTGAGTCAAGTCAATGCAATATGTACTACTATGTGCACAGGAAGAAGACAAACACTCCTGGATTTTGCAGCTGGGAGAGTCTAGAGAGTCTAAAGGAATTCTGTGACCAGTAGCCAGTCACAGAGACCTACTGAAAGTAGGAATAAAACACTGTACTCATTTTTAGGGACTGTGGATTTCATCTTATAAACTCTTCTAGATCCTGCTTTCCCCCCACATTTCCATCTCCTACATATGCTCTTCTCTGTTTCCCCTTTATACAGCTGAAACTCAAGTCAGTTTGTGTGCTGGACTGCAGAAGAGCTCTTTAAACTGCAGAAGAGCTCTTTAAACATTCCATGCAGAAAGGGGCCAACAGATCTGCGATTCACAAACTGCCCAGCTCCAATACAGCACTGCAAAAAGCACAATGGAAGAGGAGGAGACTGGAAAGAACACGTTAGCAGCTCAGAGCACCTCTCGCCTACGCTTTCATTATTCCACTTGCATGCACGACCTCACAGCACACAAGGATATCAGCCATTAAAACCAGCTCCAAAAAAACTACTCTGAAATGATTCACAGGTTATTTGTGCTTCCCTGCTGCTTTGACTCTGCTTCCTCAGCAGACACCAACTCTTTTAATAGATTCATGCAGGGACAAAAAAGGAGCAGGGGTGAAGGAAAATGTTTGGCTCAGGATGCCTGTCATTACCAATGACTGAACGTAGCTACCTGTAGTTCAGTAATCTATGATTCAGCCCGTTAGCCTGTATGAAGCTTCTCTCCACATGGTGCTTTAGGGCCAGATTTTCGTTAATTCTGATTTTCGCTAGTTATACTCAACAGAAGCCAAGGGGAGTCAAGGCAGGGGAGCAAATAACTTTTGAATGATGCACTTTTTATGCACAGAAAACAGATTCAATCAAAGCTAACTCTTCAAGGTCCTTACGATGGCCTTTGCATACTAGAAATAATGGGAAACAAAGAGGAATTTTCCATTAGACAAATGCACAAAGAATGCTGACAGATGCCATTCCTGAAATCAGGAGGAAAAGTGAAAAGTTGAGCAAGACACATAGGACAGTAAGTCCCAGCACAGGAGGTACTACAACTAACATCCTCCTAGTATACCCTCTTACCCTGTGAAAATGCAAGGCTGCCCATGGACCAAAGAATAATCCAGATGAACAAAGTTCTTTCAAATTTCTGAAGAGCAAGGTTTTTAAAGAAGCAGGAGGAGAGACTGTCAAAAAGATATTACTAGAACGGCTGTGGCTCTAGAACCTGACTTATACCAAGAAAGATACAGTGTCTCCTGGCAAAATCTAATTCTCTCTGTAATTCCTTATCTCAAGCACAGTTTTCTCCAAGTTTGGATGGAAATGATCCCCTTTTTGTTGGGATTGAGTCTAAAAGGAAAAAGTGTCTGGATGAATTCTTTTCAGATCTGCTAACTGGTGCAGGCTAGAGCTACACTGACACTATTCACATGCTGGGATTTGGGTGGACCAGGTTTTCTCTACAGTCTAGAGAGAAAAGTGTATGTGACACATCCAGTCCAACACCATCAAATGTGTGACAATCTGTTTGCATGCCCTAGCACACCAAAAATGATGCTAGCTATGACACAGTAGCCAAACAACAACCCTACCCCCAAAAACCCCAAGACCACCCCAAAACAAAAAAACCCAAACCAAATCAAAAACAAACAAAGTCCCTCCCAAAAGCACCAAAACTAATTGCTTAGCTGACTTCTGAAGAAATAATGCCTATGCTGTTTATGGAGCTGTAGTTGATCAGAGTTCTAGGCAGTACAGGTAGTAATGAACTGTAGAGGTAAAAAGCCTCTGAAAGATTGCTATACCGCTGTTCATCCAAATATAAAATTTTAAAATATAAACAAATAAATTGGCCTTGAATCAGACTTGTACAGAACTTCGGGACAGTGGCTGAAAAGCTTGGTGCCAGAGACAAGCTGCTTGAAAGCCACTTGAAATTTGCAGTGTGCTGCTTTCACACAGACCTCAGAGTACTTGGTGCAGCGGCACCCGATTTGCCACCCAGATATACTTTCACTCACCAGCTGAAGTTCAGTCTCTCTGATTAAACAATGTTCAATTTATTGCACCCTAGATTACAGGGAAGCCCTAGATGACTGGAAGGGCATTATAAGGCTTCAGCAGACCGAATAATTTCACAATGGCATACCTGATGTTAGTTCCCATCAATAGCAGAAATGTGTAAATATGTAGAAGAATTAGAGGATAATTGACACCAATCAGCATGGTTTTACAGGAAACTATTTTGCTCGCAAGCCTGAGTTCATTCTTTGAGATCTGCAAATCTGACAAATAAATGTAACGGCAGAGCTGTAATAAACTTAAAAGCTTCTAAGGCGATTGACATGGTACTTTAAGATGTCATGAGAAGACAAGGCAGCAGTACACCATATCAATATAATTCAATTTATAACTGACTGACAGTGCTCTAAGAACAAACTGGCAATGCAAAATCATCACAAAAGAGAACTGCTTCTCACAGAGATCCACATGGAGCAGTCTGAAGTTTTATCAATCACTGCAACACTGCTGCTGGCAGAAATTACATAGGGAAATAACAGCAGACAGTGTAATCTGGAGGTAACCGCGTGCCAAAAAAAATGAGTTTCATATAACCAGGCTCATAATCCTAAATCTACTCATAATGGTTGTGTAAGTACAGAACCAGGCTAACCTGGAAGGTTAGTCTGAGCTCCTGCTAGGGTATTGTAGCAGATGCACACATAGGGATCGTAAACAATAGCAGGGATGTGGTTTTATTTTTGCACAGGGCTGTGGATGAAGTCAAAACCAGAATATGCAATTCTAGAATTCATTTTTACAGAAGGATGACGAACAAATGTAGGTGCAGACATTTGGAGAAAATGCTTTACAGTTGGAGACAATATAATTTGTTTAGCATCTTAAGTAGAGTCAGTAGTAAGCTTATTACAATCTATGAAAACTCTTTGGAAAGAAAACATGAGGGAAATAAAAGGCATTTTAATATGAAATAGGAAATCATAGGAAAATCCAGTGATTGAGAGCTGAAACTAGGCAAATTCAAAAGGGAAATAAAGCATGGTGTTTTTTTAATGGCAAAAGTAATCAAACAATGGAACAAACTATCAAAAGAAGTGGATTTTCTAGTTTCATTTATTCAGATTAGAACAGAAGAACATGGAACAGTGTACTCCTGCCAAATACATGTGTCTCAGCTCAAAAATGACACAAAGTGAAATTTCAGTGCCTGTAATACACGGGGACATCAGTTCACCTCAGTTCCTTGGAAATAAAATTAGAGGCGCCTCTAGATTGGACCCCAGCTTCCTCAGTTTCACTGAGGGTGTTTTTGTTGTTGCATGTGTGACTTTTCTTGGCTGTGCCAACAACACGCCCATAAAAACTGTGCCAGTTTCTTCGCCAGCTGTGGTACTCACAGCTTCTAACCCATAAAACTGTGAAACCATGTTTCTTTTACCTCCAGCCTACGTCTGGCTCTTTTCTGTTTACCGTACTTCACTAAGTAGAATCACAGAATGGCTTGGGTTGGTAGGGATCTTAAAGATCATCTAGTTCCAACTCCCCTGCCATGGGCAGGAATGCCATTCACTAGATCAACTTGTTCGGCACCCCATCCAACTTGGTCTTGAACATTTCCAGGGACAGGACTCCCATAACTTCCCTGTGTAAACTCTTCTACTGCTTCATCACCTTCTGAGTAAAGAATTTCTTGCTAACATCTAATCTAAACCTGCCCTCTTTCAGTTTAAAACCACTACCCCTCGTCCTGTCACTATCTGCTCATATAAAAACTCCAATTCTCTCCTTTCTGTAAGCCCCCTTCAGGCACTGGAAGGCTGCAATGAGGTCTCCCCAAAGCCTTCTCTTCTTCAGGTTGAACAACCCCAACTCTCTCAGCCTGTCTTCGTAGGAGAGGTGGTCCTGTCCTCTATCATCTTTATGGCCCTCCCCTGAACCTGTTCTAGCAGGCCCACATCCTCCTTCTGCTACAGGTCTTTCCACTCCATTTTACTCTTAATCCTCAGCTGGCCCAAAGTTAGCCCAAGCTTGAGATCTTATTATTTTCACTGTTGGTAGAAACTCTGAACGAGCTCTGCAGTACAATCCTACCTAGTCCGATACACAAATCCGCAAAAACTATTTTAACCCTTCATTCACACAGTTCAGATTAGTAATTGGCTTTACATGCCTATTGTGAAATCATGGCTCTTACTACTTTCAAATAATTAACCTAAAAAGGATTTTAGTCATTTTCTGTATTTACCCTGAATGTCTTGCATGCATATTTCTGTAATACTTCAGCCAGCCCCCCCAGCACACCATCATCCGATTTGGCTGGCCCAATACAGCCGAGATGAATGTTGTCTCTAGTGCTAAGTACATTATAAGGGAGAATTAGTCTTTCTTTTATTAGGAAAGAGATAGAGACCCTGTCACAGGGATTTATGATTACTGAGGGAATGTAAGATTCAACTTCTTGGTTTTTTTCTCCCTAGACACTGGATTTGGAGAGATGAGACAAAACAGGCCTCGGACAAAGCACAGCATCTAAACTGAAGCGCCCAAGTTTTGTCCAAAAATCTAGATACTAAAGCCAAAAAGAAGTTGTGAATGGTGAAATAGGTAAAGTACAATGATCTGCATACACACACAATCCAGCCCTCTGTGCAGATTACTATTATAAAAGGCAGAGAGGTCTGGGCTGGGAATGCTAAGAAATTCAGAAATGCAGTTTACTTAAAAGCCAGGTGATTCTGCAAACTGTCCTGGATTATCTCTGAAGAATTCTTAAAATGACAGAGGCAGATGTCCAGCAAATCAGTGAACTAACCCAAATCCACTCTGGCAGGGAGGTAATTATCCATCCAAAGAAGCAAACAAGGGAGACCACAAGAACCCAACCATCAACACCAAGTTACACCACGTTCAGTGTGGAAAACTAAGGCTATTTAGAACTCAGAAACAAAACTCCAATTCCCCAAAAGTTTAAAAAAACTACTAGACTCGTAATGAAGAAACTGTCATTCACCATGAGAAGTCTGTAATACCGATTGCCAAGTATGTTTCAGAGGTTGAAAGGAGAAAGGAAAGTGAATTCTGACAGTGTTGTACAAGAGCAGCAAGCCAACTGCTCTGTGTGTCACACCAGATTCATCTCTATTTATAAGTGGAGGAATAAACACAGCCAGATCCGTGTAGGGTAGAGAAGAAAGAAAAGTAGTGAGTAGGTGTGAGGAATAAACACAAGAAATTATTTTCTACATGCAGAAAACCCTGGGGAAGAAAAACCTTCAAGCTTCTGTTTCAGTATGATGGTGGAGTAAGAAGATCTGTAATTGTGGGAAGGAGGGGTTTACAAAACCACTTACGAAGAGGTCAAAAATATTTTATGGCTACGTTGGATAAAAAAATCTTTTACTGAGGAAACAAGTGAAAGAAGGCATTCTGTAAGGACAGAGGCAATTAAGCACATGGGCTGCTTGATTTACAGAACTTTGATGCAGGTTGACAGAAGGATAAAATAAAATCCTACCCTGCACACAGAGAAAATTGGAGGCAAGGGGGAGGAAGGGAGGATTTGTTTTGAAAGCATTAACAGGGACCAAGATACGAAAGTAAATGGAGAAACTTGAACAAAACACAATTAAAATACATGCTTTGCAGTGTGCTTAAGAGACTGATCCTGTTCTGAAAATCTTTACATTTGTAAATTCTTTAACTTAGTACAAAGGACCCGATCTCAGCTTGGATCATCCAGCCATAATTTCTGAAAGGAGCTGGTGTTAGATTAGCAAGCATTTGTAGTATCTACACTGGCAAGGAGTAGATTACTAACTACTCTGTTTCTTTGTCATATTAGAAATATGCATAGTTTGTGCAGGAGGGATGATGAGACCCAATATTTGATGTTTTGGAGACAGCAGTAATGCATTCTGGAATACAAATGCAACAAATGTGGAACCTCTCTCCAGAATAACATAATGCTGGTGTTAACAAAACAGACTGCAATGTAAAACCTCACTAAGACTATAACCCAACCCTAAAATACTTGGACTTTTAAAATACTTGGACTCTTCCACATGGTTGCAACTGCACTCAGGGACAGATAATAGTGAGTCTGGCTAAATATTCTGAACCTGCCTTAACTATCTTCCACTTGATGAATACAGACATCTCAACACACCTCTTCCTCTAAATACTTTTTGTTGCTCTCTTGTGTCTGGAAGGTAACTGATTTTCACCTGAAGAATAAAGCTTATCCAGGCTCCTGGTTTGTCTCTTCCTTTGCTCTTCCCTCATCTCTTTCGGCTGTAGTCAAAACATTTCATTACTGTCTTGTTATCTTTAACACTTATTCTCATCTCAGAAACTGGCTTTGAGCAGTTTCCAAAGACTGCTGGAGTGGTAGCAGGGAAGCAGAGATACTCTCAGAGGCTGTGGACTAATGATAACAGTAGGAGTCATGACCGGTGGATTGTATTTCCATGCTTAAAACTCATGACCTGTATAATGCTGAATGCATCTCTCAACTGTGCATCTGACTCAGCAATAACTGTGTGCAGCCCCATATGGAGCCTGGTTTACAGGAACTCATGAAAACAAATGGGAAGTGTTTCAGTACCACGAGACCGAAGTGGCTCCGAAAGGAAAACACACAAAATTAAATTACAGATGATTAATACAGTTACCTGTGTTGCCTCCCAACCCCACTGCCTGTACTTGGGATCGTGGGTGAACCTCCACATGTACCAGTAGGTCTCGATCACTTCTGGCCTTAGGATGTAATACTTCTCATTCTGCCGCACTGCCACTGCCTCTACACCACCATCAAATTTGAATGCTTCTGGGCCCAGCTTTAATGCTGCAAAGAAAAAAAAAAAGTGAAGAAAAGAAAAGTAAGAAAAAATTTATTCCATACCAATCTTTGCAGGAAGGATGGGTAGGAGACTGCTATATCCCAAGCTTATGAGAAGAACAGAAAGTAGTTTGTCTTTAAGCAGTCTCATAAATATTTCCTATTATTGAGGCCCATAATTTTTCTTATCCAATTCCTGTGAGAAAACTACCTATTTTGACATGACTACAGTAATCCTCTTGAAAATTAATGAAATGCTAAGAATATAAACACACTAACACATTGAATTATAGGATAAAATTAAAGTGACCGACATCAGTTCTTTACAAACAACAGGCAAAAAAAAAGGGTCAACAGAGGTTTTGATGTCCTTTGACCCCACCTAGTACAGCAGAAAAAGATCTTGGAACTAAACCAGGTAGCACATTCCCAAATAATCTGTATCTTGACCTAAACTGTTGGTTTAAGAAAGTGTTGTCAAGCCATCACAACCAATGCACTTCATGCTGTGATCCTCAAGTAAAGGGTTTACAACTGGGCAATGAAGTCTTTAACTACACCTGAAAATAAATCTCTGAACCACAAGATTCATTATTTCAGCCCTTAAAGGAAGCTGTAAAGGCCTTATACCAGCATCTGGAAGACTATTCATATAAAAACAGGATACCTGTAGAAAAACTGTCCATAATAAGAAGTTGCAATCATGTATCTTTTTATTATAGAGCTGCACATTATTCCTCAAATTCAATATTAATAATGCACTCATCTACAGCTGCACCCCACCTTTTGTTCTGGCAGAGAATTTTTAAGGTGCTGAACTTTGAAGCTGCATTCAAGCTTTAAAAAATATCAAGGCAATTAATGATGTAATTCCTATGGGCTAGAGGTTCAAATTAACCATTGTCTCATGGGTCTGAAAGGGAAACCTTAGAATACTACAATGAAAAATATGAGCAATTCCCAGTGCATGCTCCAGTAGAAAACCTCCAAAAAAGTTCCTTAATCTTCTCGTTTCAAGGGAGCATGGCTCTGCATGCCAAAAGAAAAAAGCACCACTGTGTTTCAGCCACCTACATGGTAAGTAAAATTCCATCAAGAAATGTTTACAGTACTTCCTTCAAAACAGACCACTTTATCAGTTTCAGTAAAAAATTTATATGAATTTCACTGCAAAGTCAATGAGATTAGATACAGACTTCTACCTATCCAAAATTAAGAATATAAGAACAGTTATAGTGGACCAGACGGAATTCTTTCTGGCCCAGTATCACATTTCCAACAATGGCCAAAATCAGATGTGGATGGGAAAGTGGAACAACAGGCCAAGCATATGAGATACTTTTATCCAGCTTTTCTACCAGTCTCTAACTTTTTTGATCTCTAAGTTTTTCCCAGACTAGATACTAGACATAATTTTTTTGTGTGGTCACTAATTCTTAACACATTTATTTCCCAAGTACTTATGTGATGTTTCCTTAAACCTGTGTAAGCATTAAGCATCCAAAACAACCTCTGCTAAGGAGTTTCACATCTCTAATACCTCTTTGATGCAGAACCACTCTCCAGTCCCTATGTGATTTTGCAAATCTGTTGAATCCTACCTAAAATGTCCCTTTTCCACACTGAATAACACTGTCCAATTCAGCTGTGATTTCAAGGGAAACTCTTCCATGCCTTTAGTTTTACTTCTTGCCTTTCTCTGCAACTCTTCCAATTCTACTATATCCTTTGTAAAATGAGAGCACCAGCCCGAACAGAGCAAAAAAAACTGCGGACAAGATTAATACAGTGACATAATGACGTTTTCTGTTTTGCTCTTTCTCATTTTGTTTTTCCTGAGTGTTACTGAGCTGACATTTTCATAATCTCAAGAGCAATTTCCAGAACTGTAATGGTCAGTTAACAGCTCATCATTTAATATGTTAGGTTACGAATAACTTTTTCATAGGAGCCTCACTTTATATTTAACTACACTGAATTTAATCTAGTAATTTATTATGCAATTACTCAACCTCATAAGGTCCTTGCGTAGTGCTTTTTTATTATCATCGGCACACTTACCTTACTGTTCCTGCCCTTTTCCAATAACTTACATATGTGTATATATTTTATTTATATATATGTTAAAATGTAAATATGCTGTATGTTTATATACATCTATACGCATGTGTATTAATATAACATACATTTATGCACATCTGTACACATAATATATATAAATGTACTATGCATTTCACACATCTATACACATACATGTATGCACATGTATCCAATACACCAAAGTACCACTGGTTAACCAGCATTTATTCATTGCAAGAGCAGACTATTTACCTCTACCCTGTTTGTTATACTGTGCCCCTTTTTCCCCTCTGTGCAGGTACTTGCTGCTTATGCAGTAGCTCCTTAATGTCCCCAACAGGCCTTAGTAAAGCACTTTTGAAAAAGCCTTTTGGAAATCAGGTAAACATGACAACTCTATTACTCTTATCCACCAAAGCAGCTGGATTTCAGGAAACACAAATACCTTGCTCAGAAGCAGACCAGAATCACAACTGTACCCACTGCCTTCACCTTTCCAAGACCATCAGTTTCCTCCAGCTGGTGAATTCGACAGGCATCCTATAAGGAGTGCTACAGACTGATCCTCAGCTTAAACAGAATCTACAGGAATTTTCACAGAGCCATAGCAAGGGCCTGAGCTTCTCAGGAAATACCTAGTTGCTTCTCCAGCCTCTGACTCAGGAGTCTAAGATCTTCTCTCAGATATTCCTGGAGAACATTGCTTGATAGGTGCCTCAGACTACCAGAGAGACTATATCCCTGTGTAAACTCCTCAATGATGGAAGTGAACTTCTCTCATGGAAGTGATGCAGTTATCAGTGGGATGACATAATCCCCATGAAAACACATCAGGAGTGGTCTCAAGGGCTCTCCAGTTTCTCTCAACTAATCACCACTGAAAGAATCAGTTTTCTGAAACACCATTTTATTTTTTTTAACAGGCTTTCATACTTGCATTATGTGCAACAGGTTGACAACAGCTGGCAATATAATGCCCTCATTTTCCAGGAGTGATTTTATTCTGTGGAATTCTGTTTCAATGTTGCTGAGACTGGGCCTTGAAACAGGGTGGGTTTTTTCCCTCACGCTCCGCTATGGAAATTTAGGTTGTTTCATAAAGTAGTATTTTCATACTAAAACACTGGTACTAAAACCAGGTACATAATGCAGATTGTTATGAGCAACCCTGGGAAGACACAGGAAAGGACAGCTCTGGTTGGTTTCTCTAATGAAAAGAGCTGCCTCTGCCCAGCACACCATCTGAGCACCTTGCTGGCTCCTCCGGGGATGCCGAATTGGGCAAGAGTTCTTCCAAGTCTATGGGAGAAAAAGACCAGGCTCTCCCCTTTGCTGACAGAAACATGAACCTATCAGCTGAACCAGGATGACAGTCTTCCCTACGAGAGAGGTTTTTTTTTGCAATCAGTTAGTTCTATCATTAAAGAGTATAATTATGTCTCAAATCCTGCTTTTAGAGCATAATGGCGAAGTTGACGTTTTGCACGTATAAATTCTTGTTTTCTTTGAAAAATCAGCCGAGAAAATAAAAAACAAAGCAATTCATATTGCTGGGACTGCATGACTGAACAAAAGAAAATGAGGGCATTGCAAATTTATAGCTGCCTGTAAAACTTTAAGTCTTCCTTGCATGTGTGTTCTTTTACGGTCATTAAATATGGAATCAAAACTTTTATCTCCCCCATCCTTTGACTTATTTAGGGTACAGAATAAACATCTGAAGGATAAAATTAGGTCTGCTCAAACAACCACAAATTTAGCACTGCTTATTTTTGTATGTCTAATTAAACATCCAAATGCAGTTTTTCAGAATGCAACAATAGCTACTGTAGTGTCCTTCCTTTTTTCTTAAGCACCTCATATTTTCTTCTTTTTTAATGCTGTTACTACCCAAATAAAATTATCACTTGTGTGACTCAATTATTTAAGAAGATGGGCAACTATACAATGATACACGGTAATCCTGTGAATAAATACATGAATTCCTATCTGAAAACTGATTGAGTTTTAGTTACTATTACTTCTGGTGTGAAGTTATTTCAGAAGCTCACTTCCCTGATGGCTATGCATAGCCATTTCCAATTTCCAACCTACATTTATTCATGGTGAGCTTAAAAATCTTGCTCTTGTTACAGTTGTGTTCTCTTATATCTCAAAAAACAATTCTATTTCTTTTCAGTGTTTACCCCTTGAGATGACAATAAATTTGCTCCCTTCCTTGGTATTATTTTTTGAGCCTGAGCAGGCTGATCTCTCTTATTTTCCCCATTGTAAGACAGATACAAGCTCTGTCACTCTAATCATTCTGTTGGTCCTTCTCCACATTTATTCTGCTTGAAATTCAGATTTGTGCAGAGTACTTTGTGTGACAAATTGCACATGCCTTCTAAGGCAGTCAATATTACCTAATCTCTGCTGAAAATCCTTCACCTAATACAAACTAGGACTACACTAGTATTTTTCGACTCCCAGTTCAAAGAAAGAGCTCCTGTCTTTTTCTAGTGAACTTATTTCTGACAGTCCAGTTCTCAAAATCTTTCTGCCTCCTCTTCTGAGATTCTTCTACTTTAATTATGTCTTACGACTTTGTAGCCACTCTAAGTGCAATCAGCACAGTTCAGCTTTACACATCAAGGTCACTACTAAAGATGTAAAATAAACCTGGTCCAAAAGACTGACCTTGAGAAACTTTCAGCCCAACGCTGAAGCCTGATATTACCTCCTTTGGCCTTCTCACAGTCTGTATACTAGTCTTCATCCTCTCTAGTTCAATTGTACTTACCCAGAATGCACTATTACTAAAACCAGTAAAAAGTGCCCTATATATGTGTGAGGACAAGAGTTTACACAAATTGCTTCCTCCCTGTACTCATATAACCTATCTTAGCTGACCAATCCAAACACAGGGATAAACGGGCATGAAGGAATGATATGAAGTCTCATTTTATGTTTACTCACCTTGATGTGGAGTAGAAGTAAATACATGGATGTCAAAATTTACTGGCATAAAACCAGAACATGTTAGACAAGGCACAGGTCCATAACAAATCCCCAAAATAATTACAACAGTTGCTGTATTCCAGCTATTGAAGTAACTAGATTAACAATATCTCTTACTTGTCCTGTCATACGACTCATGACATGTATGTGCAATTTCAGCTCCAAGCTGCAAATAATGTCCAGCTTTATCATCTCTGGAACCATCTGCTCCAAGGGCAAACATTCCCCCTGCAAAACAGGTCAAATGGCCCATCTTTCTTTCAAGATGTCCGTTCTTCCACTCCCCAATGAAGGTCAGTCCTCCATTGGACTTTCTGATGAGATGTTTTTCTATGGCCTACAAAAAGATGAAGAGAACTTTCAAATACTGGTTCACATGCAAGCTTTACATATTGACTCTCCTTCAAAGAACAAAGTACTGTGTTGAAAATGAAAAAAAATAAATTCCACCTGCTTTCAAATTCACTTCTGAGCACTACAGGAACAAAGAATATAATTTCAATGCACACAGAAAAATACCCTAACTGCTAACAATGCTAATGAGATCAAACACAGGAAAATCACAGCATAGGTAACACTGTACTTTTAATTAAGAGTTTTATGGCTTAAACAGTATTTGTCTACCTATTAACTCTGAGAAGTAGCCTTTTGTTCCTCTGTACACTCTGTGTGTACTCAGCTAACACATCCGTGTCGGATACTTTTGGTCAGCAACATATGTAAAGGCAGCACCTGTACCCTCAGTCATAGGAGTGCTCCAGCCACCTTCTAGCTTCTCCTTAGCAGGTTACTCATTGCACATGCCCAGATGATGGGAATTAGAGCTGCTGTTCACAAAAAACATTAGCATTTTATAGGTGAGGCCACTGCTGCTTTCTTTTTGCATATTTGTACCAATATATGTTGTTGTAACTTATAAATGATACACTTCTCTTAGTAAGGAAAACAGCTGACCTAACTTTACAAAGTTTGCAAACTAGATGGAACATTTAGTTAAGCCTCTTTCAGAGAGGCTCCAAATTCCCACCAATCTACTGCAGTACTTACTAAATTTAGCATTAGGCAGTGAGAAGGCAATGAAAGAGACTTGCTGGTCTCATTCGTGTTGGGTTAATCTCTTCACTAACACCACTGACAGATCTGAAGTTTGTTTATGGCAGGATCCAGCGAGAAGAACGCAGAAATAACTGACAGAGCAGAAACCAGTAAGGCTCTGACAGCTGACAGAGTGGTTGCCTAACCATCATGCAAATTGGCATTGAGGACTGGCATCACATCATAGCTTGTGCTGCTAGGGAGACTGATGTGATTAACTGTACAGGCCTCGTTTGTTCTGAAAGTACTGGTAGGGGGAATATTGGATCTGCTGAAAACTGCCACTGAACAGGACACTCAGATCTGTAGCATTAACTCTGTGGATTCAATTATCCTAAACTGTGACAAAACTGACATTTTTTGACCATATAGTACTTAGAAGTTGAGTCCTCTTTGAAGGAAATCCACTTTTACTATGAGGAGCAAGAAGGAATAAAAGGGCACAAATTATTTATTTCCCAGAGGAACATATTTTTTTCCAAATGTTGTATGAAATTCCCTTTTGAATTGTATCTTCATGTGATTTCATAACTGTTGAGGAGTAAATGGGTGCAGAAAGATTTCCAGTGGGACAAAATTGCTGTGGCTAGCACCAGGAGAGACAGCAAAAGGCCAAATTTATACTCTTCCCCATGAGCTACTCCTTTACTCCAGGCTTGCTTTCATGGTTTGACTGAAGAACATGTTCTAGGTGCAAAGTGCCCCTCTTCTGAGCAGAGAACATCTTCTGAACTTGAACATGACTGTCTTGGAGAAGGGGTAGTTTTTGAAATCTGAAAATCAAGTTCTATCCGCTACTTAATTACTACATTAGATTTATGAGTCACAAAGGGGGCATCTGAAAAAGAAAATAAATGCAACCTTCTCAAAATACTTTATCATTCAGCAACCTACTGCTTGCTAACTGCACACAAAGGACAATTAATATTTACAGGAACTAACAAGGAATAGCTGGGCATTGTTGGGAGAACTGCCTAGTGGCCGAGAGGTGGAGCAGGTTGGGACAGATGTGGCATTTGTATCCTGGGCTGGATCTCTGGGGCCACAGAGCGCTCCAATAAGTATTGTAAAGCAATGACCTCCAGCTGAACCACATGCATGAGAGCGGATGGTCATACACAAGCTCCCATGGAGAAGATTTTCTTCACATCAACTAAGAAGTTAACTGACGGAAGAAGCTTCCTTCATCTGTGAAATGTCCAAAACACTACGAGTGGCTGAGGTCACTTGGTCTGTTCCGCCTGAAAAAGAGAAGACTGAGAGGGAGACTTCACTGCAATCTTCAACATTCTCATGAGAGGAAGAGAAGGGGCAGACACTGATCTCTTCTCTCTGGTGACTAGTGACAGGACCTGAAGGAACGGCATGAAGCTGAGTCAGGGGAGATTTAGGCTGGATATCAGGAAAAGGTTCTTCCTCCAGAAGGTGACTGAGCACTGGAACAGGCTCCCCAGGACAGCGGTCACAGCACCAAGCCTGACAAAGTTCAAGAAGTGTTTGGATGATACTCTCAAGCACACGGTGCGACTCTTGGGGATGGTCCCGTGCAGGGCTGGGTTGGACTCAATGATCCATGTGGGTCCCTTTCAATACAGGATATTCTGTGATTCTCTGCAAAATCTGACTGTTCTCTATCTGGTGCTCATGCTTTCTGTGCTTTTTACGACTACAAAAATAGCATTTTCTGAGTAGTCCTGCAGCAATACTTGCTATTTTGTGACAGTAAAGCACACTGCTCAATCCTTCTTTTAGCTATCTAATGCTGTGCAGTAAGAAAGAGTTCCTGAGCCTAACAGATTAGACTGCTCAACGCAGCAGATCAAATGGAAGCTTCCCTATCCTCCAGTTTATGTGAGAAGGAGAAAAGACACTTGAGACAAGACTAGCCGGATGGTAAACATGATGATGCTGAAAGCAAAGTTATGAGGCCCACCCCCAATTTTTATCACCACGAAAAAGTTCCCAACAAGTTTCACATTTTCAGCTTTTATTACAGCTGTCAATCTCCACACTAGGACATTGCAATGAAGTGTCCTTTACAGTGGAAGACTGCATTAATGTTATACAGTCCAGACAGGTTACGGATATATAACTTGTTTGTATTCCTGTTATGAAGTACATGGTGACCTGGATAAGGCTTCATATGCCATGGATCAGAAATCATGACATCTGAAGAACAGATGTTGTATTCTTCTTGTTCTTAATACCTCCAAGGAATGAGATATCACTGCCTACTGCAAGACTTGAGAATGAGGTTATGGTTGTCCATATTCCACTCGCTCCCCCTGTAACACGCTAAGGCAGTGAAGTGTGGCTGGACAGAGACATTCTTTTAGACTGGTGGGTGCTGAGAACATTTCCAACTCTGTGCAATGAGTGGGAAGAATGTATTCTATACCCTTCCCCTTCTGCTTGTATAAATGATGCAAAGAGCTTCTGCTCCACATTTTGAAAAACAAAGAGTAAGAAGTATTAGCTATGGAGGAAGACCTATGTTATAGGCAACAACAAAAGAATGGTAAGGGAATGGGTCCTTTAAAATACTTTAAATAAAAATTTAAATTGCAGTTATGCAAAGCAAATCCTACTCAATGACTCTTTGCCCGTGTCTTTCAGTGTCAAGTAGGACATGGGAGAAACACAGACCCTGAAACAGAATTATGTATAAATCAGTACAGTTCATGCACATTTAAATGGAGATGGGTTTAGCTGAGAAAAAGCCGAAGAAACCATCTGATACTTGGACTGCAGGTCATATCACACATGAAGTGGGAACAGCTCAGCTCTTCCTCCCTCCTATCTACAGTGTATTTTCACCAGGTCCCAAATTTGCTTTGCTCTGTCTCCATTCAGAGACAGAGACTTGCCCACACAAAAAGTTTGCAAGATGGCTTACAGTGAAGAGGACAAAAGGGAAAGTTTATTTCCTCTAATTTTAAAGTTCTCACAGCTTAGGAATCAAAATAATATATTTCAACAGTAACCAGAATGGATGTTAAACATCAACTTCTAAACATTTTTAAACCCACAGGACCCAATAAACTGTATTTTAGCCTATTAAAAGTGTTCAACTAATATTTTGAATTAGTAATGTTGAATTCAACAAGCCCTGGAAAGCTAAGGAAGTTCAAAAGGACTGGGAAATAACCCACACTTTACTAATATTTTAAAAGGTTAAAAGAACAACCATATAAAATCAATGACGTAATTTCAAAAATAAATGTTTGATTGATATGTGTGTGCTGATACTGGGGATATTAGGAATTTCAGGAATTTTCTTGGCCTTTTACAAAATATTAGTCCTAAACAAATTCAAGGTGGAACATACAAAGTGGATTAAAAGCTGGCTTGCTAGAACAGTTCAAAGTACAAAAAAAATCATGAAAAAAATCCTCATCCCATGAAGATTCTGCAGATACTTTTACTCAACACTAGATAGCATTTCTAACAATGACCTGCAAGAAAAATGCCCCAAAAAATTTGCAGATGACAGAAAAATTGATAGCGCTATAGATAGTGATAAAGTCAGTCCTGTAAAATCATTCAGAATAAGTGACAAAACGGGTTTTGCCTGAACAACGTTTTGTAATACAGATAAGGATAAGGTCAAACATTGAGGAACTGGGAATGTAAATCACAGCAGTAGGAAAGCAGTAAATCAAAAAGACTATAACCAGCCTCAGAATAAAGTAACTGGAAAGTGGATGATGGTGTGAGGCAAAGGTGAAGACCACAAACACAGCTCCTGGCTGGCTGAAGAGGAGAAAACGGAGAAGGAATCAGGTAACAGCACATTAGAAGAACCATTACCTTGTTGCCTCCATACTGAAGACACCGGAAAGTACACAGAAAAAAAAGCTTAAAAAGTAACTCAAAATCTGTTTTATACTATGAGACTAAAGAAAATAATGTATTTTTGATCCAGGAGAGACAGACTTGAAAAAACAGGGCATGAGCAGAGTATGGAACACGTTAAGCAGAACAAAAGCACACAGTCCCTGCTGCTACCACAGTTCACTTGACTAAAACTAGCTTAGTTACTCCCTACGTGTCTTAACTGTAACTTAGGCGTGGTGACATAATGGGCACAAGAGAGGCTGATGAAAGAAGATGCCTGGGAGTGGGGAAACTAAAAAAGTAAGAATTGGGCAGCATAAAGCTCAGAGCCATCACAGAAAGGCCCCTACCTCAAATCCCACTGAACGACATGTCAAGCAGTACAGCCATCCCTGGGCAAGCACTACTTGATCTATGAGAGGAAGCAAGACCATATCACAAAAGAACCACAGAGCAAGGAATAGAAGTGAACTACATTTTACAAGATAAATATAGAATATAACACATGAATGCCCAGAAAACAATGTGAAGAATTCTGGACTTCTACTCCTAGAATGATTCTGAACACCTGGAGAAAAATTACTTGGTTGTTCTGCCCATATCTTAGGGTTCCCGGATCTCTTTTTAACAAACTATGGCTTGGGCTTTTACATTATGCCATTTTGGACAAGCTGATTATTTTTAGCACAATAATCTGCACCAGATGTACAATATTCTGCACCACTAGTATTATTCATTGCTTGATTTCTTAAAACTTACATAATCAAAGCAAGTCCTATGGTTGGGGGGGGGTGTGGTTTTGTTCTTTTTGGGTTTTTTTTTAAATTTTATTTTTTAAAATCATTAAAGATGATTCCACTGTATTGGAAAACTCAATGAATTATAATCACCTCAATTGCATCGTCGTACATTTTCCTTGCCTCCGTGTCCATCTTGTCTGACATAAGCCAGGCTTTCAATAAATATTCATAAAAACTGTCTCCCAGCCCGCCCACGGATGTGTGATCTGTAGAAGGGAAAGAGGGAAGAGAACAAAAAAAATGTTGAAGTTGTTATGTAACAGCACCTTAAATTTATTCAAAACATAAACTTATGTTTTTAAGGCCTACTGCTGTAGAATTATTAACATTCTAAGCCTGTTTAGCAGGACAAAGCTACACCCTATCCCCTTCAAACACACTTCATGGGCATGGAACCTGCTGTATATGTTCACTATTTGTCATTCTGCACAGGCTAGTCCTCATATCAAAAATGTACTTTCACCTCTGTTTTTACTTCATTCCAAAGAACCTAACTGTTTTGTTGCTAGGGTTTGGGAGTTCTAACTTTTCTTCTAATGTATACATGAAGAAAAGTAGGTAGATCTCTGCATTCTGGATGTGACTAGGCCATGTGGCTGGCTACAAACTGCCACGAACTACACAGAATCCAAGCTTTCCAGGAGAGTTTTATTTCGGACTTGACAGACTAATGAATTCCTCAAGCAATCTTGTTCTTATTGAAATTATTTCAGTCAAAAGAGAGGCAAAGTGCCTTTGCAGTCTACAACACAAAGCCTGCTTTTTTTCACTGTGCCTGAGCCACCACGCAGAGCCACACCATGTGCTACAGGGTAAAGCTGCTTGACTATCAGAATCCACCAGCACTAACACTGGATCTCCTAACACAAAGATTTCTTTTTTGTCTTCTTTTTTATATCTTTTTTTTTTCTTTCAATTTTTTCTTGCAGAGTTTGTCTTTCACAAGTAGGATCATCGGTATCCTGTGCTGACAGACCACATGAGATCCACCTACACTTCTCTTTGGGTGAACTATCCCCACAAAAAGCCTACTGATGACCTGACAGCCTCAGAGCTCCTGTTGTAGCCAGGGGAAGCACTCCCCAGTACACCCTTCATTCAAAAAGCAGCACACTCCATGAGATTTAATAAGTGACTCCAACCAGAACACACAAAACCTTTTCTTTCCTAGTGTTACAGCCCTCAAAACGCTGGCACAAGAACAGTCTTAGTCTACTGAAGGTAGACGAGGGAAATGTTTAACACCAACATTGTCATGATGCCAGAAATTCACTGCCCTAAGCACGGCTGTTTTAGTCATGCAAGTTCCCTTTTACTGGGTCAAGAAAAGACATGATACTTCCTTCTACAAAGTACCTCAAAAAAGCATTCTTCACAGTGTTTATGGGACAAAGGTGCAAAAGAGGTTGAAACTCTCCTTCTGTTGCTTTTTCCCCTGAGCACCATCCTGCCCCAGCATGCCTGCTTGTCTCTGAAGATGTGAGTAGGAGGTTAGAGCTGGTAGATGCTGCTATCCTAACTCCTCTAGCTGCCTCTTGGCTCCTCTGCTACTTACAAATGGATTTCTAAACAAAGGAAAAAGCAAGTGGAGAGCCTGTAGCTTTCCCATTTACTTTCAAGTTGTGAATTTGAAGCAAATTACTTCTGCCCTTCTCTTCTATCTCAGAATCTCCTCGACTGCCTTTTCACACCCAGTTACTCCAGGATTATGAGTTCTCATAAGCTTTCTAGCTCTGAGCTGTAAAAGGACATTCAGGTCATGAGTCACTTTCTCACACAAACACAAGGGCTAGAAATTACTGCTTCAATGTACAGTTACAATCTTAAGCAGACATAAGAACTAGGGTTCTGTGGTTTTTCAGAAAAAAAAATAAATAACACAAACCATCACAAGACTTCAAAGCTACGACTCATGTCAGCACTACTCAGGGGCTGTCTTCACAAGAGACACTGTTTAAAACTACTTCTGTTAAGCTGCTGCCTCCTCCCCAGCTGAGCTCTGTCACTTGAGTCAGCGCTGCTCCTTGGCCAGATTTCTTTGACAGATGCATTCAGCCCTCAACGAGGACAGCATTGTTGAACCCTCATCAGGGTTCATCTTATAGCAGCTCCAGCTGGGTTCAGGGCAGGAAAGAGCAGGAAGATGAATGAAAAAGGTTTATTTCCTAAACAGAGAAATCCACATTACAGGTGAGTTTTCAAAGTCAATTGTCAGCAACATGCTTCATTTCATGTCTACTTCTTCAGGCAGTCTTTTGAGAACAGTCTCTCTCCTGTCAGTAGCTCCTCTCCTCCTTCACATGGTCTTTGCCTGGGATGGGGCAACCCCAGATGTATGTACAGACTGGGGAACGAGATGCTGGAAAGCAGTGCCATGGAAAGGGACCAGGGTGGGTCCTGGTCAATGGCAAATTGAGTCTGAGTCAGGAGTGCCCTGGCAGCCAGGAGAGCCAACCCTGTCCTGGGGGCATCGGGCGCAGCACTGCCAGCTGGTCAAGGGAGGGGATTGTCCTGCTCTGCTCTGCACTGGGACAACCTCACTTTGAATATTGTGTGCAGTCTGGGGCACCACAATATAAGAATGACATCAAGCTCTTAGAGAGTGGCCAAAGGAGGGCAATGAAGATGGTGAAGGGCCTTGAGGGGAAGCCGTATAAGGAGCGGCTGAGAGCACTTGGTCTGTTCAGCCCGGAGAAGAGGAGACAGAGGGGAGACCTCATTGCAGTTACAACTTCCTTGTGAGGGGCAGAGGAGGGGCAGGCAGTGATCTCTTCTCTGTTGTGACCAGTGACAGGACCTGAGGGAATGGCCTGAAGTTGTGTCAGGGGAGGTTTGGGTTGGATATTATGAAAAGGTTCTTCCCCCAGAGGGTGGTTGGGCACTGAACAGGCTCCTCAGGGCAGTGGTCACAGTACCAAGCCTGACAGAGTTCAAGGAAAGTTTGGATGATACTCTCAGGGACATGGTGTGACTCTTGGGGATGGTCCTGTGCAGGGCCAGGAGTTGGACTCACTGATCCGTGTGGATGCCTTCTAACTCAGCATATTCTGTGATTCTGTTTCTCATTTTAGATGAGTACAGGGAACACAGGACTCAGAGTCGTCCCCTAAACAGCTTGTTTTGCACCTTTTTCATGCAGTTCAGAGAACAGAGTTGCACAAGACTCTAAGATACAGATCCTCCTCCCACTCAGCGAGTGAGAAAGAAACATGGTAAGAAGCTAAAGCCTTCCAAGGGTCTTGCAACTCCCAGCAGCAGTGTTTTCCTTACTCCTGTTTTGCATCCTCACCCCAGCTCTGATCTGCCAAGAGTTTTCAAGGCTTCTCTCTCATTCAGCAGTGGGCTCCTGCACTCCCCAGCTGATGCCTTTCACAGCTGGACCAGAGAGGAGACTTATAAGAAAGGGCAAACTGATTCTGTTCCCTCTCTTCAGGAGCAGGAAAGGGATGGATGAAATTTTTCTGGTGGTCACTATGACAGTATTTCAAGGGAGCTGGTTGCACCAAGATACAACTGTCTTTATGTCCCTGTCCCCTCCCCATCCATTCGGGTGGACGCGAAAAGGAGGCCACAGCAGCAGCTGAACTGTGGTTTAAGCACAGCAAGTTTGCCAACTTCTGTAGATGCATTAACTGCACCCTGGCAAGGTCTTCCTCACGTCCTCTGCTAGTGTCTGAAGGTGTTGCTAAAGCAAGAATCTGCTGCATTTTGTAAGGACTATAAGTAGAAATGATTGAAAATTAAAACACTTTTTGTGACAGATTGTAGGTCTTTCACAACTTGCTCTCACCTAGAGTGGAAATGTTAAAGAAATATTTTCCAAGATTCCTTAGCAAATATATCACTGGTGAAAACTGTAGATTTGAGTCATCACATATCATTCCCTCCTAAAAACCAAAGCTCTCTATCCAAACTTCCCAGAAGGTCCAGGGTGGTTATCACTTTCTCCTGCTACTTGAGCTATAGCTCAAATGAACTCAAAGATTTAAATATAAAATATACTGAAATTTTCAAACTCGCCCTAACCTTGCATGTCAATCTAAAGTACTAAAAAGGAACAACTTGTGATTTGAATAACTGAGCTTACAATAGCATCTTCGCACTGAGCAGTCCTCAGTAAACAGCTGAGAGGGTAAGCATTAAGTTTAAAATGTTTGCAAGCATTTTGAAAATTTAAAAATGGATTTTTTCCCCACATATTTGATCTACAATTAATTAGTTCTATGTCATTTAAAGGTTTTTATTTTGAAGAACTGTTTCACAGTGAAATACTGAAGTAAAACTCATTCCAGATTAAGACAAATATAGCAAAAAGAACAGAAGTATGAGGGCACATCAAATATGGCAGAAGGCACATATTCTGTTCAATGTATACATTTTTAGAACATTCATTCACTCCTTCCAATCAAGGCAAATTGAGATATTTTCTTCATTCCTCATTTTTTCAAATGTACATCCAGATGACTGGGCAAACATAAAAGGATTTCAAGTGAAGGACTCCTTTGGAAGTGTTATTTTAAACTAAAAGACACGATAGCTGCAGTTGGAAGGAACAGCTTAAACTTTTGCAACCAAAAGCAATTACAAGAAGCCCTGTATTTTTTCTGGTTTGTCACACAAAAGCATATTGTGTGCAAACCTTTGCAGTCCGTCTGTTTGTAGAGATCCTTCTTGCCACAAAGAAACAAATAAAACCTTAATAGAAAGACAATGATATTTAACGTTCATAGCAACATTGTTGCTCAGCTACTGCAAAGGATTTACACCCTGTTAAATATTGGCATTTTTCTTCTTAATAAACAGAATGCAATTGTAAACAAAACAAAAAACCACAACCAAACAACAAACCAATCAATCTCATAGCAATATTTTAATGAGTTTTTAATGTAATGATAAAATATCTATACTTAGTCAAATATACACCAAAAATTACACCCATCTCTTTCCCAGACTGAGTGGGGGACCTTCTTTTAAATTCTTACACCATCATTATCTAATACTTCTAAAACTACTTTTACTCCAAATGATCTTATTCGTATCAGCAATCCATCAGCTCACTGCTGACACAGTTTCCTCTGACAAGAAGCAGGACAATAATTTCACATAGTCCACAGGTCGAACAGGGCGTACATACTGTTGTACTGAAATGCCAATGAATCTCAGCCCAAGATGGGACAGGGAGTCTGCAGCGCTCTGGTGACTTGTTCTTCCTAAGTAAAATTGGTTCTTTACAAATCTGGGGAGACAAATAAACTTGGTTTTCCTCAGCTAGCTCCTCAGGGTATAGGCAACGGGGTTCCCCCTCCTCAGTGACACGTGAGGCATTCACATGGATCTTGCTTTTTCTCCAGGACTAATTTTTGGGGATGGCCGTAGATAATAGGAACACTAGGCATTCACACAGCTCATTCTCCTTTCTCATACCCAGACCTACCTAATGGCCATAAATAACTTCCCCCACAGCAAGCCGGTTTCCAAATGAATGGCAGTGGTCCCCAAGAACGGGGTTATGGATGCAGACTGCAAGTTACCAACATGTGTCACTTCCTTTTGTTTACTGGGTGAGTTTGGTTCAGTGAGCAATAACAAATTTTCCACAACAACTGAAAGCCCCCTAAAGATAACATTAATAAGGAAGCCTGCTCTAATGAAAGTCTACCTGCTCTCCAGAGCAAACTTAAGATGTGTAAATTATTTTTAAGCAGATGGCTTTAAGTAGTTAACAGCAGCTTAATGAGGCAAATTAAAAACAGTTCATGATATGCTAAACCCTCTCTGCTTTGTGCCTTAATTGTTCAATTGCCATTTCCTGGCAAAGAGCAAGAATAAAGAAAGAAGCCAGGCATTGTTTCAGAAGCAGCACATCATGCCAGAACTGATGCTGTAGTCCCAACACCTGAGGGTGAGTCTTCCTGATAGCCCCGAGCAGCTGGGAAGCGAGCCACAGCCTCTCCCTGACCCCAGGGCACGTCCTCCCGTCCTTCCATTGCGTCAGAAAGCTTACACATCACTTACTGCACACCCAATAAAAAGGGTGAAACACAAGACTGAGCAGAAGAACATTTAGTGTGCACAGGGTGCCGTGCTGGAAAGCAGCATGATGAGCTAACACATAAGCACAGGCAGGCAGAGATGCAGATCAACTATGCCCACAGGATTTTTAATCCATGAACTGCAACTACAACACTGATTTAATATTTTAAGGTACAGACAGCTAGAGAACAACCGAGCAAAAAATCAGAAATTTGGCAATATGCAAAAAACCCTCAGAATTTAAATAGTTAGTTATGACTGTAAAGTAAAGGAAGACTAACTTAAGCCTGTGCTGTACTCCATACACTGGAAACACCAAGATAAACTAACTATTGATTAATTTCAACCAAAAGCGTAGTAGTACAGAACAAAGCAATAAAAAGGGAGGCTGATCTTCCTTAAGGATCACAAACAAAATCCTTAACGAAGTGCTACTCTAATATGTCAGAGAGGAAGCTCAAGAGTGGCAAAATGAAGTGACCAGGAGGGAACAGCAAAGTGATTAAGGAAATACTTTCATTAAGAAAACCACACACCCCATCACCATTAGTTGTTCTGGCCTGTACCAACTGGCCTTACACTGCAGGAGCTCTCTTTCTCTGTGCAGGAAACTTTCAAAGAACTTTTTTTCTGTTTGTCTGCAGAGTGGCTCTGATTAAATTTCATTTCAATCTTTACTTCATGTAGTTGTGCTTAGTGCTCCTCAGCTGCTTTAAATAGGTGCAAGCTCCCTTCTAATCCTTTAATCCAGAAAGCTGAGGCCCTGGAAATTGCATCTGCTGCAATTCACAGCAGAAATTCAACCTAAGGATGTCGTAAGTCATAGTGGTTGGCTTAAAAGTGCAAACACTTGGAAATTAACTGCAGCAGATGCAGCCCCAATAAAAAGAGGTGGAGGTGCAATTTTCAGTCAGCTATGAACTATCTATCACTAAGGAACATCACCAGCATGACAATTTCTCTGAAAACGTGCAGCTCAGTTGGTTAGAGCATGATGCTAATAACATCAAGGTTGTGGGCTGGATCCCTGTATGGGCCATTCACTTAAGAGCTAGACTCGATGATCCTTGTGGGTCCTTTCCAACTCAAAATACTCTGTGAAATCTGTGAAGTTCCACTTGTTGTAATTCAAGAAAATCCTAACAGAACCACATTCAAGGAATGTAAGTTAGGGTTGCAGCACCAAGCATTTTTAAGTTGGGAGATAGCTGAACAGACATTGCTTCCCATTCTACTCTCTGGTACAACAACAGAATCAAGTAACTAGAAGAACCTCGTTCAGCTCCTCCCAGCCTGAGGATCCATGATCACACCTGCTCAGCACACACAGCTCTAGAGAACGTAGCAGCTGAAATCTAAATACACCATATGGAGAAAATAGATGTGAATAACTTTAAAAGGCTTGGAAAAATATGGATGGTTCTTGAGCTCCTTAACTGTCCTCTTACTAAAAACAAACTTTCATCTGGGTAGAATCACATTCCACTTCTAGTTTCATTTAGAAAAGGCTAAAGCATTTTTGTCAAAGTTGTTTAAAAAATCCCAACAAAACAGCTTGGGGCAGACAGAATATTCCAGTTGGAAGAGTTGAAGTCTGGCAGCTACAAGCTACAATTGAAAACACAATCACTTAAAGGAAAGTATTGAGCAATCTTATTATTAAGTCCAATCCATTTGTCTTATAATAAAATTAAGAAAAATGACTTCCTAGAACTGTAGGGATAATCAAACTAAGGATTAAAAATTGCCAAACTTGCACAATTCAAGTGTGTGCAAAGATGAAAGAAATAATTTGAAACAGACCAGCAAGTATAACTAGCCCAACTAATATATATATTTAGGTAACTGATGTTAGAACCAAAACACTTTTTCAAACAGAGTGTAATTTATGATCCTGTAATGCCAGAGGAATATCCTAATTTGGTATCTTACAACAGACTGTCCTTTCACTCTTATGAATTCACAGCTGGAACAAATATTTTGGTTCTTTTGTATTCAAACTTTCCTGAGACATCAAAACATTCCAGCTATTATTTATAATTCTGGAAAGATTTAGGTCATCTCTCAGAAGACATGTTCATGAATTAAAGACCAATCAACCCATTACATCAACTCCAAGTGCTAAAATTAGAAACACATTAAAACTTCACATTGGTGTTTTCACTGAGAAGTAAAGTGGCCTTTTATCACCTGAAGTTGTCGTTTCAAGATTATTACACTCACTCACAGAGCCACCCAAATAAAGCACACCTGCCTCTCTGCAAAGTTTGGAGTCAGTGTAAATCCCACCTGTGCAAGCAGCTTTAACTAAGCTGCTGGGATTTGCAACGAATTGATGGGACATCAGGCACATGTTTGTCTCTGATGACTTTTTTAACCTGACAAGGTGGCTGTGGAAAGCAGCTAAAGGGTGGTAACATCACCGACTGCAAACAATACTGCCGTAGGTATGTGCCCACAATGCAGAGTCCCTTTTGAATACGATTTCCTCCACAGGGGGATTGATAAGCTCTTAAGGTCATTACCACCTTTAATTTATTCACCTTAATCTTCCTTGAAGATCTCAGCTCTCTTCTTACAGATTAAAAACAAGAACACAGGAGAGAGAAACCTTTATTAGATTAAATCTAGTCCAACACTCATCTCCACAAAATTAGCTGACAAAACCACTGTCAACAACTTCACCCTCTCCCTTCAAGCTGTATCAAGACCATAGCAGTTTACATATTTACAGATGGACGCGTGTGTATATATCACGCATGAAAGCTGACAGTCAAAAGTGATTCCAAGAAGCAAGGGAAGATACTCCCTGTTTTTAATGTACTTACGGATTATACCACATACAATATAAATCCAGGCTAGCCTGCCTCTTTCTTTCTTCCAAACTTCTAAGTATCTCTTACTTTTCTTGTCACAACAGATGCCTGAAATGGCACACACAGCCAGCTGAAGTTTTGATCACTCTGTAGGTACCAGCAAGTTGTGCTGACTTTAAGACTTACTCAGTCCATGACTGAGACTGAGCTACCACACCGTACGTGGACTGCATTCATCACCATCCCTCTCTTACTTTTGACCATGTAAGTTAAAAAGTGCTATCTGCAAGCGATGTTTTCCCATACACGTCCACATTAACTGTCTTCAAAGCCATCAATGTAAACTCTCAAAAACATCCCTAAAACATGCTGAACTTTGTTAACACATATTAATTTACTGAATCCAGTGAGGAAAACAAATGTTAAAGCTGCTGGGGGACAAATTTTGAATTCTAGGTATTAATGCACTCCCCATCAAAATCATTCTTTAGAAGTATGGTTTGGTGGTAGAGCAAAATGAAATATTCATCTCTTTCCACAGCAACATATGCAAGCACTTTCAAAACCCAGTTACACCATACCCAAATAATTTCTTTAGGAATTATTTATAGACACTCTTTTGCAAATGAATAATTCATATACATGTTTAACCCTCCAATAACACTAGAGTCTGTAACACACTAAATAAAGCTTTTATTTGTTCACCTTTTTCAGCATCTTCCTCAACAGACCAGCAAAACATCTTAACCTTGTAGTCTTATAAAAGCATATTTCCTGTAAGGCACAGTTCTGCTGTATTTCATTAAAACAAAGTTTTAACAGATTATCTTGCTCTTAGCTTCTAATGAATAAACAAATTTGAATGCAGCTGTTTCTTAGAACACAGCTACTTACAAAGTATTTGTACAAAGTTGTAAAGCAAAAGGGCAAGGGGAATTCCCCAGCAGAGATTACAGATTATTTTTATTCAAAGCACATGCAGTTCCTAAGAACAGAAGAACACAAAATATACTGGAGAGTAAAATTAAGGACATCTGCCAAGAAGGCAAAAAAAATTAAACTGCAAAAAACTGCCCCCACCTTCTCACCTGAAACTGCATACCTACTGCTGGAAGTCTAGAAATAATGCTGTATTTCTATTTGTTCATAGTGCAACCAACTGAAAGTAAATTTCAAGTAGAAAAACCCACCTCAAGAAATGCTTGGTACCAATATTCAAACTAACCATGGCAGAGAGCCCATATCTCCAGTTCCATAATTGACATTTCAACCACAAACCAAAAAAAAAAGTTTACTTACTAAATCAAATAAATGTGCTAAAATGAAGTCAGGTTGAAAACTAATCTACAAGTACTATTACAATATATAATTATTTTCATTTTCTACCATTCCTATTTAAGAGAGAGAAAATCCTTTCCTTATGCTGGAAGGAAAAAATATCACCTGAGAATTAAAGCAGTAGAAACTATTATTCACAAGTCCAAATAGAAGGTTATTATATGAAGAGTTTTGGAAAATACTTTGGAATATATAGGCTTACTTGACTCAATTGCCTTAGCTTCTTTTTAGATTATGGCTGTTTTGCCAGAACTTGACATTACATTTCCCAATTTGATTTTTCACAATTCATGGCGCTGCCAGTTTCTTAGCGCTGTATAAAGCAGGTAGGGTTATTAATAGATATAATTGAAGATACTTCTGCTAAGCAAGGCACTTGGTAAATAAGTAAATGGAGGACAGAAAATGCAAAATTCATAGTTAAAGGAGAATACCAGCAGCTTCAGCTGGCAGAGACACGAATTTTCCTATACTAGCATCTTCCTCACTACCTGTAACTACACTATCAACCTGTTAATTTATGCTACAATTATATTTTTATCTGAAATATTTATCTGCAGTATTTCTTTAATCTTTTGAAAGACCACTTCATTCTTCAGTATTACTCACTTCACCTTGCAATCTGTAAGGGTTTTAATCTCCCAGAGGCAGATGTAAAGACTGAAAGGGTTTCTTGCTTAATTTTAGAAATTAAAGTCCCAATAACTGATAAATAAATCAGTATTTGGATTTCTATCTCTGCAGAACGTTTGAAAGCTTGCATTCAAGAGAACCACTTTCCCTATATACTTACAGATACAGCTGCCACTGTCAGGGCAATACCCCTCAGCTGACATGCTGATTATTCTCAGTATTAGCAATTCTCACATGGAGGGATATGCAGAATATGACAGAACCTTCATCAAAAAAGAGTCTGCAGGTCACAGGGGACACTAGATGTGGGTGGCAGAGCCCAGAGGCTGCCAGTGGGTCACCTGGCCCGAGGTTTATGTGCCAGCACCTGGAAACACCCGCGTGTGTTTGTTTTTCCCATGAATTTAATTCCAAGTGCAAGTGCGTATGTGTAGTTCACTAGCAAACTTCCAGCTGGACAGCAGATCTGCATCTGAAAAGACCCAAGCTCTGAGCTGATGGCTGCATAAAAGGTCTAGGGTGCAAGCACAGGCACTGGGTAGGCTGAGAGCCCTTGCCCATACCTGAGGGAACCACGAGCTTGAGGACACTTGTGAAGGCTGCGAGTCCATCCGTCTGTTTGATCATCCTGGAGGAGGATCAAAACCTGGCTACCTGTAGGTATGTTCTGTGTGAGTTGTGGAAGTACAACAGGTGGGTGCTATAAAGGCAGTGCTGTCAGTGACAGTCTGGGTGGGCAGCTGCCTTAGTGTCCTCTCAGTGTATGTGTGCACCTCTCTAGGACACATCCTCAGCCTCGCTACTGGCCAATCCCCAAATGGGAACTTCAGCAGTCACATCCACTGGATAGGGATGGAGAGATCTATATCCGGCTGGGCTTCAGTAGCTGAGAAGGAGGAATCCCCAGGTCTTGGAGTCTTGCTGGATGCAGTGGTTTTCCTAACATCTTTATCTAAGTGTGTTCCCAGCATTTTCATCAAATTTATTTTCAATTTTCCTCTAAATTCTGAATAATAAATATAGACAGATGGTGCTATGTATTTGATACAATATCTTATCACAAATGAAAACAGGATGTATTGCTCATGGTTTGTCTCTTAGCTGCAAGAGTTGAAATTAAGCAGTTCAGTTAATTACCTAGCTCAGCCCAAGAACATTAGCCTAAAACCAGCTTTACAGGCAGGCATAAAAACCCTGAAACAGTCACCCAGTATTTCCAATGATTTAATGACAGTAATTTCAAATTGTTTTCACTGGTTTTTCTACGTTTGAAAACGGCATCATTTTAGCAGAAGTGTAAACCTAATCCAAATAAATTAAATCCATAGCAGCTTTCTCTAAATAGTATTTTAAAATTAGAAGTGCCTGGTCTGGTTTAATTTAAGCATTTATTGTTGAAAATCAAAAACCACCTGAAGAAAATAAAATATGCACATCCACAAAGGTATTTGCTTAGGTTTATTTAAAGGCCAGTCTAGAGCACAAGCAACTGAGAAGCAGAGGATATAAGTTTCTCCCACTGAGCCACCTAGGCTGTGCCTCTACTTACTCTGTAGTAACAGGAGCAGGGAACTGCAAGAAGGTGAGAACATCACCAAAAGGTGCTACGGTAGTGTGTGCAATGAGGCAGGCTAAATACCTGTGTGAATCCTCTGTCTTTAAAGAATGGCCATCACTTTGTAATGGAAGACACCATTTAAATTTAGTGCACTAAACACACAGATCACACGCGATTGATACCACACTGTCAGCGAGTCCTTGTAAACATGCTGACAGAGTGCCCCTCATCGGGCTTTTACCTTAGACTACTTGCAAGTATGACTAAGGAAGCTTGGTTTTGGTATGGAGACATGAATAAAGCACTGCAGAATAGACTGTAGTCTGACTGTTCATCACATCAGCATTCAGTGGTGGCAGATTCAGGATCTGCTGTGACATCCCTAATAGCAATGCTCAGTTTCATGCACTGTAAATTCACATGCTAACTTACTTTACAGCAACTTGTTAATGTGCTCACATATCACTAAGGCATAATAAACACATAAGATTATCATAGAATAGATATTTCTGCTTATTTCCTTGCATATGGAAGCTGTATTTGCCCAAACCCCAATTTTAGTTAAACAGCCAGCTTTCTCAGTAGCCAATCCAGGTAACTCCTTGGGCAACCAAGGTGCAGGAAATGAGACTTGAGGTGAGAGAGATTAGAGATCCCCTTCAATAATGTTATTACTTGCAAAAGATGTTGGAACCAAAAGAAATATAGTAATTTATTTTTGGTATTGGAAAGCGAAAAGGAGGAATGCTCAATTTACAGAAATGTGCAAACATGAGTGGTGTGCCCTGCCTTTGCAATAACATGCAAAGATTGGCATTTCCTTTGTTATTGCTCTTCTAGTCGGTATTCTCATCTAACCTGTTTGCAAATGTAAATTAGAATTAAATTTTCTCGACATATTTTCATTTAAAAAACCTCATTTTTCTTAGGTACCAATTAATTTCCATAATTCTGAAATCTCTTGCTTTCAATCAAATTTCTGATATATCCGCATAGCAGGCTTCCCTAGAAGCACTGTAACTGCTTTGAAAATAGTCTAAATTCAAAGTTCTGATGCTTACACCAAACCAACCACTCATCATGTGAAAATGAAAAGCTAACAAAGTTAACTGAAGGTTAATGTGCGAGGTTAGAAAATGCTTCTTGCCGGCTGTTTTCTTTTCAGTCTTACAGAAACTGAACTCTCAAAGCAGAAGTATCCTAAATCACTAGTTCCTACTGGACCATCACCTTAGGTCATAAGTAAAAATGGGATCTGTCAACATTCCTGTGGGCATTATAGCTCTGCCTTCTAGCAAATGCCCCAGTGAGCTGACAAATCCTGAGCTGAACCCATTAAAAAAGCTGTCCGTCATGCCACTCATGCTGTAATAATATCTGCAACATTATAGGCTTAAACACAAATATTTAGCCATCATTTTCCTCCTCCTGGGTATAATTCATTCCTGCTACACAGCAGTAAGTGTCCAGTTGTATTACAAAGCATTTGAATGGGAAAGCATGGAGATATAGGAATGACCAGTAAGCCATTCACCCAGCAGTTTTTAGGACTGGGTTTTACAGCATTCGAATGGAAAGAAATGATGGAATGGAACTGCAGTACCTGTTCAGCCCTGCCTGCTGTGGCTTTAGATCCTGGCTGCTGTTGCTGCTTCATGAGCAAGGCAGAAAAAGAAAGAAGGTAATCTGCCACCACAACCCTTCTTCAAGGGCTATGTCAAACGCATTAAATGCAAATGAAAATTTATATTAATAAAATTGTAATCACTTCAAAGACATGGATATAGATTAATGTCACACTGCGTGTGATCTGACTCATCTCCACAACTTGTTAATAACCTGGAAGCAATGGTCACGTCCTTCCTGATGAAATCATTATTACTAATGGACTGGTAAGCTACTTCACTGATTATACCTTTTCAGGTATTTGTAAGGGAAACATTGACTGGTTTGAATTGAAAACACATCTTTCTAAGCTCCCGCAGAAGCACAGTGAGCGAAAAGGATGGTCTGCATGTCTCAGGGGAGTGTCCCCAGAACATCATTCCCCAGCAGTGAAACCAGCAGAACACGCTGGTTTACACTGAGATCAAAAGGCCTGCACCCTGATAAATCAAACCACAGCAGAAAAGATTCACTGGACCCTGCATCCTAACATCAGAAGGATGCCAACAAGGTCGCAGCATAACATATACACCATTCCTCTTCTCCTAACCCAAGAAGAGCACAGACCGCATTTCCAGCCTACTTTTAAATGAGGAAAAACAGACAAGACACGGCAACGTGGCTCAAGATCTACAGACGCTAAAGACACAAACATTCTGAGGCACAGAAAAACCCCATAACAATTGCTGCTCACTGAAAGATCTTTACAAAAGCCAGCTTGTCATCATTTGAGACCCCTGGATAAGCAAAGAGCACTGGGGAGCCAGTGTGCCCTCTTCTTTGAGTCTGGGCAACTTGGACATGCCTTGGTACCTGTATTAGTCAATTAAACTTAGCAAAAAATGATAGGAGGTAAAAATGAGCTTGCTTAAAGAGTCTGTAAACAAATAAATATCACCTTCTGCTTCCATGAGACCCAGCACTGAATTTTATTACTCTAATTTTCCAACACCAGCAGCTGAGATATAAGCTTCATAATTAAGAATTATATCCAGTTCACATAAACTTTGGACAGACAACACAGTATTTATATTCAGCAAAATCTAAGCTTCAGAAAACCAGAAATGTAGTATGTTGTGAGACCTCATCTCTACTAAGCTACTTATGTAGCAGCATAAATTACTGCACAAGTCTCTGGAGAAAAGAGGAAAAAAGAAATAAATATTTCTAAATGGGGTATTTTAATGCCACATTAATTGCTCACACTAGCAGTTAATACTTGGGATGACAAGTCAAATAAAGTAGATGCAATTCCTGGGGTGGGTTTGTTTGGGTTTTTTTTGTTAAAACCACAAAATTAGGATGTGCCTCAACTCCTTCGGCAAACAGCTCTGAGAAGGTATCAAATTACTCTATCAAGAACCAAGGTAGAAGGCATCAAGAATTTTCCACAAAGTTCTTTTTTCAAATAGAGATCGATCCAGCTTACAGCCCTACGGGGCCACACCAAAGCCACAGAAAAAGATGCTTCTCTTTCCTTCCACAAACCTGTCCTGCGATAGAAATTTTGTTTATGCATCCAAGTTTCTCTGTGAGCCTCTTCGAACAAAATTACACAAAACACCAACACTTCTAGAAATGTATAATTTTTCTTTAAGTCAAGTCATATAAATTTTTTCTTAAAAAAAATAAACTATAAGGTAAAGACAAAACTTGACTGAAATGAATTCTTCCAGTATGTATTTTGTCTAATACTTTCTGATAATCAACTGGTAGTAATAACGTTAATTACATCTGATTGCTATGTGCACATTACTCATGTTTTTACTACTTTGAATAAAGATACCACTAGAATGAAGGGTACACAAACAGAAAATAACTCCACCACTATTAAAATGCTATATTGCAGCTACATCCTGTATTTCTTCAACAGTGCATTTAGGTATGTATTTATGTAGATTTATTTTTACCTATTTCACACCCCTCATGACTTACTTGGAATAGCACACATATTAACAGAAAACCTAACTAGAACTGAGCCAAAAAAATCAGAGGAGAGGAAAAAAGTGTTAGAAGAAAAAGGAAAAAAAAGAAAGAAAAGAAAACCCTAAAAGGTCAGTCAGGAGTTACATGTATCTAGGCAAATAGAAAGTTCTGAAAAAATTCTCAGCAACTATCTGCAGAAAGTACTTTGTAGAAGATAAGATGCATTGAACTAAAGGTCACAGCAAAGACGAAAAGGGCAGCTTTCCCAGAAGCTGAAAAAAGAAAAGTTATGCTTTGGTACTCTTTCCATTGTCTCAGTCTTTCCAGTACAAAAGTATATAACAACCCAAATATCATGTTCTTTGAAATTACCTTCTGAGTAGGACATAAAAGCCTTGCCTGCCTTTAATACCAACCATGTGATTCAAGTCAGTAACAGTACTGGGGATTCAGACACGAGTCCTCAGTGAATTGGGATGTCGTGTGTGAAGGTGTCACGCTTTCTCAACTGACTCGTGCAATGCAGGACACAAACTCTGCAAGGGAATCAGGAGAAAGAAATCCCTGCCTAAGACAGTCCATCTAACACATCCAGGGTTTCAGTCCACATGCTTTTTTACTATAACATCTTAAATTTTGGCACATAGGTTCACTGAAGAGCGATCTATCAGAGATACACCAAAGACATTTTCTCATCATTCCATCTGGGTTTGTGAAAGGAAAAAGAGAATAATGGATCATTGCTATCTGGCCCCCACAGAACTTTTCAAATGAGGTTTAAAAATGCTTGTTGCACTGAGAAAATCCTAGAAATACTACCAGAACACTTGTATTTATATTCGGACAATTATTTGCTAAAAAAAATAAAAATCCAAAGAAAAAACTCCAACCACCAAATTCCAGGAAATTATTGTCTCATGAGCAGCACAGAAAAATTAAAGGCTCTATAAATTTGCATTTCTTTTTACCCTCAGAATTTAAGTCTCAGCCTGTAATCCCAAACTTTAGTCCCAAATGTATCCTCTTTCAAAATTCATTTAAATAGTATGTTTGAGCTCCACCAAACTTCTGCAAAGTTGAAATTTTCACTGTACTTTTATTCTTATTGACAAGGAGTACTTTATTCCCAATAGATACTAATTGGGAGCACTGTTATTGCAAGAAAGCCGGAGAGGGACTTTTTACAAGGGTATGTAGTGACAGGACAAGGGGGGAGGGCTTCAAACTGAAAGAGAGTAGGTTTAGATTAGATATTAGGAAGAAATTCTTTACTGCGAAGGTGGTGGGGCACAGGAAAATGTTGCCCAAAGAAGCTGTAGATGCTCCATCCCTGGAAGTGTTCAAGGTCAGGTTAGATGGAGCTCTGAGCAACCTGGTCTAGTGGAAGCTTCCCTGCCCATGGCAGGGGAGTTGGAATGAGATCATCTTTACAGTCCCTTCCAACCCAAGACAATCCATGATTCTATGAAACAGCCCCTAAAGAATCCCAGTGACGTGCCACACTGGATACTTTTGATAAAACAAGCATAAGCAGTTAGTTAGGAATAGGAAAAAAAGCAATACCAAAGGTTATTTCAAAGCAACAATGTAAAATTGTCTTTTGAATAAATAACACATGAGTATTTGTATTTGCTTACTTTCTTTTTTCTGGATGTGTTGTTAAGGTACTAAATTTATCAGAAGAATTTATCCCATCCATCCATTTGCCTCTCTTAGGTGTCACAATTCACTCAAAGATTCAGATGAGATATTAGATCAGGGAATTTTGGCCTTAACAATAGGATTAGACACGTATTTCACAGTGACTGCAGTAACAGCTGCATTCATCTCCCTCACATACTAGACTCAAAGTCAGGAGCAAATTCTCATTTTGCAAGCCAGAACATGATCTGCTGGATATTTACAGCCAACCACTGAAATCCCTCAAACCTATTAATGATGTCAAACAGGACAGAAATAGATCATCCTGCTTGTTTTTTCCCAAATAGACCTGCATTCATAAAAGAAATAGAAATAGAAACCTTGAAGAAAAAGATTCTCTTTTATCACAGCCACCATGAAAGCACAAAGAACTAAAGAACCACTTCAAGAAAAGGAATCAACAAAATCTAGTTTTTCTTTTAATTCCAAAGCCGTTCTTTTTTTTTATGGGAGACACATTGATACCACCAGGATCTATAGGGAGGTTCATCATGCCATTCCACATGCTACTAAATAAACGAATTATGTTTGTAGATGTCAGTCCCTAACACAATTTAACCACCACAAACATGCATTACCTCTACATCACCTTAGAGTAATCCATTTAGCAGATAGTTTGCAGAACAAAACCAGGAATAGAATCAGAATGAGGAAATACTTTCAGCCTCATTCTTTATTACTGAAGATTTTATTGACTGATAGAAGTAAGAACCGGCATCAGATTTAGTAGGAAACTGCTTTCAGAAAGTACAAGAAAGAGCAAGCTCTGTGACTTCAGAGAGCAACAGGCAAAAACTGGTTTCAGGAGATCTCAAGTCTAAGTAATTCTTCAATGTTATATGTTTTTAGGTAACACTGTTTGTGCCCTATAGAATAATCTTCCTGATCTCCACCTCAGCAACAAAGTAAGAAATAGAATTTTAATTAGGAATTAATAAAATAAGAATACTTACGCTGACCCCACCGGCCTGTTCTTGGATTCAAATAATTTGGATAAAGCCCATTAGGACGATCCATTTTTTGAAGTAACTTCCGAATGTGCATGACCTAAATTAAATCAAGAATCAGGATCACCACTAACAATGTTCATCTGCTCTCTCCACACAGTTAAATCTAATATTTTTCTTTTTCTTTCTTTTTTAGCAGCAAATTTTCTTAATCTGAACCACAAGCTTTCTTGAGGGCTTTCTTCAGATTTGTACATTTTTGTATTTAAAGGACTGGTCACATAAACATGTTTTAAAATTACAGTTTTTAAATGTATGCTGAAACAAACAAGAGAACTTGTGCTGTCATACATTTCTACTTGAAAAAGACATCTACTTGTAAAAGAAGTACAAGCATGAATAAATTGACCTGCTACCAAGAATGCAGATAGACTTCAGTATAGAAAGTACTTTCCTTTTAAAGCAATTTATGATGAAATAGAATAAAAGATACTAGTATGATAACAATACTGATTTTGAGACTTACCTTGTTGTAGTATACAGGGTCCCCTGTCAAGTAGCTGAGGTGGACAAATTCCATGTGCAGAGTACCAAACTCAGCGAGGATGCTGCTGCCAGCAGAAGCCCAGCCCCAGTTGCGACCGACACCACTGAATTCCAACAAATATGCATCAAAAAGGGAGAAAACAACAAAGACTTCAGAACTGCTGTACACAACACAACTACTACAGCTAATTAAACAGGTACCATCTACATTTTAACCTGTACTTAAAATTACAGGAGTTGTGATGTGACTGATCAGTTGTTTCACTTTTGGAAAAAAGATACCATAACCTCCTCAAGAAAAAGCCCTGCAATCAAAAACTATAGTATCTTGATGTCACAGAAATATGATGACTTAACTCTGGGCTCCATCTCAGTTGTTTATTTACTGTATGCTCCGAAGAACAAGAAACAAACAGAGATAAGTACACTTCTGAAGGCGGTAGCTTTCACTTCCTTGTCCTGCCAAGGATCTGGTGTGTTCCCTTAACTTGTGTGGGATGTGCTTCCCTATCTGTATCCACATAGGAATACAGTATGTTTACTCTAGGCAAAATATATGATTTCCTCAGGCTCACATAAAGAATTAGCAAAAAGCGTCACATACCTCCTATCTTTTGCACTCTAAGTGATACTATCTTTCTAGGTGGTAACTCCTAAATTACCTGGTTTAATCTAATTTGGGAGTTTTGACCACCTTTCAGCATGGGTTTATTTAATTTCTGGAGTCAACTACATTTTCCTGAAGATTACTTCTACCTCCTCTCACAAAAAAATTTCAGTTATCAGTCAGACTGCAGTCAATTAGGAATGTCTTTTTACTTTTTTAAATCACACATTGGAAAGAGAAAATGTAAATGAAAAATGTTGGTTATGGAGCATTTTAAGATACAGTAATCACGGCTTACAATGTGAAGACACAATCCCAGCTTGTCTCAGAGTGTGTTTTTTGTTTTTCATTATGAATACAAAAGCTAATATAACACAAGTCAATAATGTTCCAAATATTTCTTTCAGGTCTGGTCTTCCACTGCATGTCAGCCTCATGCCAAGTGTTCTCCTACACGCCTCCTGCCGTCACTGCCCTCTGGCATGCCAGCCACCGTTTTCTGCTGTGATGCTGGCTGGTTCTGTACATTACCTCGGGACTGACACTGAAAATGCATAAACAACACCAGCATGCAGGAAATTTCTGGCACTTCAATCCTTTCCCCACCACCTACTTCAAATCCTTCTCCCTGTCCTGCCTTTCTGATTGAGTTTTGATACCTGACCTATCTGTTTTACTGATAAGTATCCATGCATCTACTGCTTTAGCTTCTTAAAACCTCACCACCTGTGTTGCTTGAGCTAGGGAGGCCATTGCCTGTGCTGCCTGAGGAGCACGAGCCACCTGGGCCCTTCAAACACAATGGAATCATGGTGCAGGTTGGGGCTACACAAAGCAAAAATAAAAAACTCATTTAAGCACAAAGGAACTTCATGTCCTACTGCAGAAAGAACAAAGGACTGAGTAAACCATAGCACCATTCAGGAACTGCACAGGGAAATTTAATCCAACAATACTGGCCATACAGAGGTCCAAAAAACAGCATCAGGGGGGAAAAATAGCATGGACAAAGGAGAGAAAACCAGGCAAGGGTGGTGATGCCCTGTAGCAGCAGAAGGGCAAACCACAGCTCCGTGTTCTTCATCCAAGGCTGACAGCAAAGTGAGAAGCCTATCCTTACCACAAAGAGGCACTTAAGGCTAATGCTCTCAAAGTAGTCCTAAATGTCTCTGCAGTCTTAACAAAGCACAACAAACATCTCTCCCAAAAGGAAAACAATGTAAAACAGTTCAAAACTGTCTGTTATTCACTATCTCACACTGCTTAAATGTGCACATGATCTAGACATGCATCCCAATTCAGGTAGTGTTTAAGAACATACTAAAAATTTAAAGAATGCCTTGCATCAAAACTTGCTCTCTCAAAATCTGAGGGAAATCCCAGCACTGAGAAAGCAATACAAGATGAATTAGGCAAAGCAATTCTCTTCCAGAATGCAATGCAGACCACCTAAGTCCAGTATGACCAGAACAGTCATCTAACAGAGCCTCTCCATCTGCACAGACTGTAGTGGACTTCCACACACTAGACTTCATACCTAAGCTAAAATGTAAAAAGAAATAATATCTTCAGAGCCCCATCATCTTCTCAAATGCTATGAATCTTCTAAAGGTAACATACTGGGTAAGTTCAACCATGTCCTGCAAACAATTTTGGTTTTTAATAGGTTCTTCAGTGACCAAAGAACCAATTATTAAGCTCTGGGGCAACACACAGAATAATACGCTCAGTATGGTGCAATGGCACATTGAATGCTTCTTGCAGAATGAGAGGAAAAAACCCCATGATCATAATTTAATGCAGTTAATGAGTTCGAAAGTTCTAAACTCTATTAACCTTCTTCTAACACACCAGGAATGACAGTTTGTCTCCATCTTCTACAGCTCCGCTACTAAGAAAAACTGATGTATGCCATTACTAATTTTAAGCTGGAGGGAGGGGGAGGAACACACTTCCCCACAAAAGAAAACTCCTTACCTTTTCAGATTCACCATTGCCCATGGTATACCCGTAGGTGTGTTGAAAGCTGGAAGAAGTTTTCCTGCCAGTTGTACTGCTTTGATCTTGAAAACCTAAGATAGTAGGATCAATTGCAAATAGTTACAAAGTCTGATTTATCTCCAAGAACTATTAAAGACCAAAATTTCCTTGCCCCACCCACCTCTTTGTATTAGAAAAACTTTACATTGTAAAAAACATATTAACTTATAATTTTTTGCCACTTGTTCACTTTATAAATTTCGTTTAGATTTGAACATGAAAAGCAAACTTGTCATTTTGATTTCTTTCCTACCAAGCTCTCCAGCAATAGTTCTTAGATTCGTATTACAGAAGAATATCAGCTCTCCTCCCACCTCCCTCCACAGATATTAGGAATTTCAAGTGCTTTCTGAAGCCGTCTTTAAATCATACTTCATATTTGATAGCTAAAAATCAAGACACAACTCTCCTACCTGAATATTTTAACTTTAACAAACTTCCAATCTCTTTTTAATGAGATTAGTGCAGACAGAGTTCCTATTCTTTTATGAACATTGTCTATGCAAAACCATATATGCAGTTTCCTGCAGTTCTTCCTTCATTGATAACACATATAAAAAATAATTACAGGGCTAATCTTCCCTCCTAGTCTGATTACTCAAGAGAAATTACTGACAGGACAAAATCTCTTTCATTTCTACTGCTGTTTCTACTTACTTTCGGAACATAAATCTGTAATAGCCTTATTCAGAGCCTAATGTCTGTTAAATAAATGAGCAATTGGGAGAAAGCTCCGTCTAAGCCTACATGAAGCACATTTTCCAAATAAAGTATTTTTGGCAGATCTCTGATGCCTAAAAATCCTGCAAAAGACTCTCAAAACAACATTAGTGGAGACAGATAAAGTAGTCCTTTATTGGAAGTTTCCAGGTGCACACCAAAGGTATGCACACACGTGTTGGCCAAATGTTACAGTTTTTATACCTTTTGATAATTAACATACGTGATATCTATAGCCAAGCTGTGGTACCCATTTCCCCTGGTGCCCACCCTCAGAACTCCCCAGAACTGGGCCCTGGAGCCCCAGAGTCCCTTCAAGAGCTTTGAGCTTACTCTCTTGTTTTGACTACCAAATATCTTATTATCTCAGTTCCAGTTCTTGCAGGTGTTCTTCAAAACAACGTGTCCTTGGTAAATGTGTGTGAAAATGCTCAGTGACTTCTAAATATCACCTAAAATGTGAGAAACTTAGGAAAACCCATTCAACCTATATAACCCTATAAAAATCTACAAAATACATATTACAATCCTTAGGCATCATCCCCATGACATGAATCTCCTTTTACCAGTTAGTTGCTAGCACAGATTTTAATAAATGCACTTTAAGTATTCACTACTCTTATGGAGAAGTATCATCCAATTTGGAGATAACATTATTCAGCAGTTTGAAGTACCATATGAACATATAACAAAAAAGAGCTACCATGCCCCAAAATGCATCCGAAGTGCAAAACTTATGGACCACAGACATAGTATAGAAACAGTATCTCTCCAGTGACCAGCAACAGGACCTGAGGAAACTGAATGAGTTTCAGGGGAATTTCACATTCTGAAAAGGCTCTTCACCAAGAGAGTGGTCACATCACCAAGCCCATCAGAGCTTGAGGAACATTTGGATGATGCTCTTAGTCACAAGGTTTAGTTTTCGGTAGTCCTAAGAGAAGCACGGAGTTGGATTTAACAATCCTTCTCATTTGCAATATTCTACCATTCTATCATTATCAGCTACCTGACCAATACTCATGTAATCAAGAAGAACTAGATCTTTAAAAAGGACTACATAATAGCTTTGTTAGATTTATAAAAAGGATCTCTCCCTTTTATAAAGTCTACAGGAGGAAAACAGGAGAAATGCTCACTGGAGAAGCAAGCTGAAAAATAAGCAATCAAGAACATCCTTATTTTTCATATGAAGGTGGGAAAAAAAATCAGTATTTTAATGTTTGAGGAGATGACTAGTGAGACATGAAATAAACCAGAGCGAAATATTAAAGATGACATCTAACTGTATTTGATGCAGTGTAGTATGGAGAGATGGAGGTGGATCTGGAAGCAATGAGGCAGGAAAAAGAACTTTTACAAAGGCACTCCAAATGAATTGTAAGATGGAATATGTCTAAACTGAAAAAGAGGATACTTCAGATATGATCTGATAGAATTGTGAAGTAACAGTGGCAATATGGCTTGAATGAAAAGAAACTGACAAGAGTCAGTCTTTGAGAAAATACGCAGAAATTTAGCAGTAAAATTCAGAAAACGCTCTGACCTTAAATAAAGGACCAAGTCAAAATAGGAAGGCATAGATGAAGGAAGAAGTATAATACATGTGCAGTCTATTGTAACTGGGGAAAAAGAAACCATGAAGAGAACTAAAAGCTCATTCTTGGCCCAGTTACATATAAACTACCCGATTTACATCTATAGATAAGTGTCAAAAATTCATATTGAACTTTGAGGTTTTTAAGTAGTAGATGGGTCAAGACCAGACAGAACTATCTACAGAGAGTCATCTAAAGGGAGCTCCTCTACAGCACACACAAGCTTCAACACCTAATCAAGAACAGAATGACGACTTCCAGTTAAACAGTAAAACAGTTTGGAAAGACATTTGTAGCATGAATTTCTTTAGCTTCAGCTTTTCAATCTTGCACCCTCTGAAAGTGCTACACATTAATGCATTACTCATTAATAAAAGATACTGAAGCAATAGTGTAAGAATATTCAAAGAGAAAACATCCCTACAAATATCCTTACTAGAAGAATATTCTTAACGGTTAATTATTTACATACTGCTATCCAGTGTTTAATCAGTTTGAAATTACTGCAATATCTAAGGAACAAGCCATAATATTGAAGGAGTTTTTAGAAGGAGCGTATGAAGTAAAGGCTGAGCCGATCTAAGTGTGCATGAATCTAGTTAAAGCAAGGCAGTCACCGAGCCATTTCAGCATCAGAGCAGCAGCAGTAACTGCTGGTTCAGACAACCATGTTGTTAGCAGTACCTGCCAAAACCTGCTGTGATTAGAGGCACCTTCCTGTCACCTCCATTGGGTTGAGGGCTCTACATACCACTGATTCAGCACCAGAAAGTATAAAACTCCCTCTCTACATCCCTCTCATCCAAGACCAAACGCAAGGAAACACTTAAAAAACTGGTTAAAGGCACGACTTTATTTTCTATTACTGCCATCTCAGTCTCACCTCGCTGCTGCTTCCGTGTAACAAATCCACTGTGTACTTGGTACAGTGTTTAACTGTGCAGGCTGGAGTGAGAACTGGAAGACAGCTGCATTGGATTTTATGAGGGCCAGGTGACCAGAAGAGCATATTTCGAGAGATGTAGGAAAAAAAAGAAACATAGCAAGCAGTGGTGGGTAAGCTGCCTTTTATGTGTCCAGAGTGCCCTGCTGAGCTCATTAAAACGCCTTCAGACTTATCATAAGAACAACAGCAAAAGCCTCAGGCTCTAGCTTTCAAATAATGTGCTGGTATCAGACAACGTGATCAGTTATCATATAATATTTTTATTTTTTTTTAAACAGGTTGAACAGATAGGTTCTGTTTTAGCCTTGGCAGTTTCCTGTTGACAGGCAATGCATTTCAAAAAATCTACAGGCAAGAAGAACAGAGAAGAACAAAAAATTAATGGTTGCCTTGAAAATAGAGCTCATTAGGACACACTAAAAGAATTGGGATTATTGAGTCCAGATAAAAGATGCTCAAGAAAGGACAAGATAATGAGTTTTTAGTATATAAAAGGCTACAATAAAGAAAAGGAAATAATATTTTTTTCCATGGACATGAAGAACAGAAAATAACATCGAAATGGAGCAAGGGAAAGCAAGTTAGTTATTAGGAAAAAGTTGGTCATAAGGATAAGTAATAATGAAGCATTACTGCAATTGCTGCCGAGTCATCACCACAGCGTCTAAAAATGCTCTGTACAACAGACACTACTATGAAGACTGAGAGATTTGACTCTGTCGGGGAACAGAAAAATAACTGAGAATTACTTAGCTGCCTTATCACACTTCCAGACATATTGCTGCATTGGGTTTGCATGGCAAGGTTTTGGTCGGGGGGACTACAAGGATGGCTTCTGTGGGAAGCTGCCAGAAGCTTCTCTGTGTTCAATAGAGCCAGTGTCAACTGGCTCCAAGACAGACCCACCACTGATCAAGGCCGAACGCATGAGTATTGGTGGTAGCACTTCTGGGACAATGTATTTAAGAAGGCGGTAAAAATAACAACTGCAGAACAGCAACTGCAGCCAGGGAGAGGAGTGAGAATATGCAAGGGCAGCAGACCTGCGGACACCAAGGTCACTGCAGAAGGAGGAGAAGGAGGTGCTCCAGGCATGAGAGCAGAGGTTCCCCTAAAGCCTCTGGGGAAGACCCTGGTAAGGCAGAGTGTCCTCCTGGAGCCCATGGAAGTCCATGGTGGAGCAGAGATCCACCTGCAAGCTGTGGAAGAGTCCACACCAGAGCAGGTGGACGCCCAAAGGAGACGGCAACCTCATGTGAAGCCCACACTGGAGCAGGCTCCTGGCAGGACCTGTGGCCCTGTGGAAAGAGGAGCCCATGCTGGAAGAGGTTTGCTGGCAGGACTTGTGATCCCATGGGGGACCCACACTGGAACGGTCTCCTCCTGAAGGACTGCACCCCATGGAAAGGACCTGTGCTGGAGTAGTGTGCAAAGAACTGCAGTCCGTGGGAAGGACACACATTGGAGATGTTCAGGGAGTGCTGTCTCCTGTGGGAGGGACTCCATGACGAAGCAGGGGTGGCATGTGAAGAGTCCTCTCCATGAGGATGAAGGAGCGGCAGAGACAATCTGTGACGAACTGACTGCAAACCCATTCCTCATTCCCCTGCACTGCTGTGGGCGAGGAGACAGACAAAAGTGTGAGTGAAGTTGAGCCTGTGCAGAAGGTGGGGGTGGGGAAAGATGTTTCAAGATTTAGTTTTTATTTCTCATTATCCTACTTTGATTTGCTTGGTAATACATTAATTTCCCCAAATCAACTGTTTTGCCCATGGCAGTACTTGGCGAGTGAGCTCTCCCTATCCTTACCTCATAATTTTTTTTCCTCTTCCCTGTTCAGTTGAAGAGGGGAGTGACAGAGCAGCTTTGGTAGGCACTTGGCACCCAGCCAGGGTCAACCCACCACAATTCCCAAGTAATGAGATGGCTTGTGCCACACATGTAAAGGAAAGTGTTTAGTCTCTTGGGTCATTTTATCTACGCCGTAGATCCACACAGCATCTTTGTGACTGATGCATAAATCACGGAGACCATTCACCCTCAAGTTTCTTTGCTAGCACAAAGCTCCCAAGGATAGAACCCTGTAACAGTGAGGAAGTCACAGAAATCCCAGAGTCAACAGCTCTCAAAAAAACCATTGCTCTTGCAGGGCAACTCCATCTTTTTCAAATACACATTCACACCTGTCAAAATTACAGAATTCAGCACACAGTGAGTGGCCTTAAGATATGAAGGTAACAGATCAGAATCTTCTTAAAGTCCCCAGAACAGCAGTAGCAAGACATCCAGTTTTGAAGACGCAAAAATACTGTACTAGGTAAACATGTGTATTAATCCCAGGCTGTTCTGTATGCTCTCAAAATACGGACATTTTTCAGAAAAGCTTCAGAAGCCACCACAGACCTGGAGAAGTGTTTCCATTTTACATGGCAAAATCTAACACACTAAATCCATTAATTTACATGGCCTTTTCTATGCTAATGCTTCTTTCTACAAATACTGTAAAAGGAATGGAAGAATCTTTTCCCCCTTTCAAAAACAAATCAAGCTGTTTACAGCTAGAAGGGAACAGAGTGAAAATTGGCAGAAAAAGCAAAACTTAAACCCCAAATCAGATAAGTAGATCCCTCATTAAGATGAAAACAGCAATCAGTATTTACAAACTAGTGTGTACAGCAGGCCAGCTGTGAGGGCCTGAATAATTTTCATCCACTAAATTGATGCTTAACATATCAAACCTGCCACCCTCCCCACAACATGAAAGCTAGCTCCTGAGCCTAATCCAAGTAAGGCAAAAACATCCTGCAGAAAAGGCCTTAAAGATTTCAACGAGTCTTCAAAAGCCTTATTGATGTATCCAGTGACTGCCTAGACACATGGCTGCAACTCTCAGAAGACTATATTATGCTAATACTGCTGTTAGGTGTTCCCTTCCAGCACTATGAATGGCAAACAGCATCAAGTGACCTCTCTTCCTAACTCTGAGGGAGATCATAAATATTTTATACAACTAAAGGACCTCTTTCATTTGTGTGCATGGACCAGCCTTTGAGTCATTCTTATTAAACTGAAATAAATGCCAGACTTCTCCTTAGTCTGATGGTTAACAAGTGAGTATCTATGGCCATGCAACATGGCTGAGTCTGTAGGTTTGATAACCCTCGATCCTTGAAAAAAGAACATCAGACAAAACAGATATGCCACACAAGTTCACAAAAATGTAGTGCTCAGCTCACTGTCAGTACTACTATTACTACCAAATCCTGCACCTGTTTCCTTTGACACTAAGGATGAAGATGATGAAGCAGACCTACTTAATTACTGAATGCAGATTAGAAAACCAGAGTACCTGACAGCATAGCAGACTCAGATCCTTGAGGAAACTATATGGTATTCCTTGGCCCAATCAGAAATAGTTGTCTTTCTACCTTCAGAGTTCAGCCTGCAGCAGTGAACTCTTCTCTGCCTTTTGGTGGCTAACCGCCCATTTAAAGTTCAACTTGTCAGGCTGGACCTTCTGCACAAGTAGAGATAAAAGCTCACGGTGAAACTCAAGCAGCATTGTCACAAAATAAAAATGAAATATGGAAGTAGCTTCATGAGAACTGCTGTTTTGATGCCTATTTATACATAAGCCTGAATGCATAGGAAAAAGATGTCTGAATGCCAGACGAACAGCTCTAAGCTCCATCACACTTTACCCCTTCAAGATTGGGAACTCCTGGGTTTTACAGTGTTCTTAGGGCAACCCCCCTGCAAATAGGGGCCATCCTCCTACCAAGAAACTGAGAAATGGCTCCCGCTTTGCACATCTGCTTCTAATAATTTTCATGGATTTAATTACAAAAGCATCTTGTGAGATGAGGGAGATGCTGTAAGATTCTGGTAACATTCCAGCTATTAGAGTATGAAAAGAGAGTGGGAGAGCACTTCAGCCATGTTTTACAGATGTTTGCGAGTGATGATTGAAAAGGTATGCCACATCTAGAATTGGTCCTGGAGAATGTAAATCATGTTCATTTGAAATTTAGCAATGCAGCTACAAACCAGACTACCTATAGTGGTGAAATGATGTAGAAATACATAAATTCAACAGCACCTCTTCAGCATTTTACATCTCTTGAGTTGCAACAGATGTTCAAGGAAGGAATATTTGCACATACTGTAAAGACAACACCATAGCTATGTTCCTGTCTTTGGTGAGTAGCAATGATTACCAAGATACTTAATGAAGAACAGTTAGCATTTCTAAAAGACTGAAACACTTTAAACAAGAGAAGACTTATCCTGCAAACAGATGCTCTGTGAATTTTTATTACTTTCTCTGTGACAGAAAAGAAGATCAATATGGAAACAAAAAATCTAAACCCATCTCAGCAGTCTAAAATCAGAGTTAAAAAAGCAGGAATCAACTCAAATCTGGACTATGGCATGAACTTTAAATCACTATGGTCTCCAGTCCCCTAATGATCTTTGTGACCCTTTGCTGGACTCTCTCCAGGGTGTTCATGCCTCCAGTACTAAAACTGGACACAGCCAAGGGGAAGAATCACCTACCTTGATCTGCTGGCAAAATTCCTAATGCAGCCCAGGATACCATTCACTTTCTTGACTGCAAGGGCACATTGCTGCACGTGGTCGACCTGGTGCAAAGCTGGGTGGCCCCAACATAAAGTGGTACATAGAGCTGTACTTCCCCAGATGAAGGAATTTGCCCTTGCCCTCTCTAAACTCTGTGAGGTTCCTCTCAAGCCCTCCTACCTTCATCCTATGGAGGTCCCCCTGGGTGCCAGCATGACCCTCTGGCATACCAGTCACTCTTCCCAGTTGGTGTCATCAGCAAACTTGCTGAGGGCGCCATCTGCCTTATCACCCAAATCATTAACGAACACATCGAAGAGGATCAGCCACAGTACTGATACCTGGGGTACACCACTGGTTACTGGCCTCAGACTGTATTTTGCACCACTGCATAGGTTATCAGGGTTGGCTGAGAATGAGTTTCCCAATCACCTTGTTGTTCGCGGGCTAGGGAATTATTTTCCAAATTTACTGCTCCATCACCTTTCCAGGGATAGAGGTAAGGCTGACCAGCCTGTACTTCTCTGGGTCCTCCTGCTGGCCCTTTCTGAAGGTCACACTGATCTAGGGGTGATGCCATTCATCTTGTGCATTAATTTCAGTGCCCCACGTTACTCATTTAAACCTTTGCCTTGTAAGCTAATATACTTCTGTAAGGCAGCTGTTACACACGGACAAGTTACATAGGCTGAGAGAAAGAAACTGGATTTAATTATAACAGCCTTCAAAATTTTAAAACACTGTCAAATTCACCCTGACAGAAATCCAGGACCAAATACTTCTGCTTTTGCAATTGTTGCTGCAAAGTCCTCCTGTGCTATGAGAATTCTGGTCTCTCAAGAATAATAGAATAAAGTAGATAGTACTTAATCCATAAATATTACATAACTTGATTTTACAAGACAATAAATGCTTCATGAAATGTTCCTTCTTTTGGGAAAAAGACTAGGTTGACATTTTCTTTAGCCAGTAACACCATACGCAAGACTTCTACAAATACTTTTATTAAAGAAAATCACACTGGATGCCTCCCTGAAAGACAGGCTTTTGCTAACAGTTTTAAAGAATGACAGGAAGGCAAGGAAGGATGTCCAGTTTCAGATGATGCATGAAACTAGGTGATGTAACAGTTGCCTCTGATCTAAAATTCATGGCTACACAAGCCTAACTGTCCTCAGCCTCTCAGCCTAGAGATTCAGAGAGTCAGCTTGTAAAAATTTGCTAGTGTATCAGAATTAGCATAACTTCCAAAGGAAAAGCTGCAACTGTGATCTGAATTTGACTTCCAAAACCAAAAGCTCAGTAAAGCCCACAGGACTGGACAGGTCCAGTCATACACCCAAGCGGCCAGATCTCCTCTTTTCTAAAGGCTCTAGACTTTTCTGAGATGAAAATACAGGTCATGTTTCTTCAGAATAATGAATACAGGGACAAAGGCTAGCAAAAGAGATGGCAAGGAATCGTAACAATTGATCTGGATGGACTAGGCAATCTAGGAAAACTATCCTAATGGCAGTTCCTAAGTTAAAAGTTGCACTAAAAAGCATTAAAAGGCCTATCTAATCGTATTTTTCAGCTACAGTCTACAAGTGAAAAATAAACACAAATACTTAAACTGCATCAGTTAATTGCAGATACAACAGATATTTTTCCTGGTTGACTACAGCTTCCCCTGTTTATATTTTACAAATTAGCAATTATTTATTCAAATGCTGCTTCTTAGATATAATAAATACTATGACGGTTTTCTACCATCAGCAGGGAAAGACTTGCAAACTGAATTCTTAAGTGACACTATCTTTATCTTTTTCAGAAGTTTTCCAAAGCTGCTTTCCTGGACAAGAGACATGAAGAATCTAGTTACTGTTGACTGAGGCATCTTAGGATTTAATGAAATATTCATTGGTTTCACACTACTGATATTTTTGAAAAACCCACATGAGAAAGTCTGTGCATATATTAACTTATTAGAAATAGTTGACATTTTTGCTTTAGAAGATCTAAACATAAAAATTTTGCATGCACTGGACAATCAGCTAATCACATTTAAACTACCTGGCACTGGCTAATAACACCTCAATTAAACTGCATAATTTCCACTCACTTCAACACCTGTATCAGCTTCCTTGGCACGGGTTTCATGCGTATCTGAGTAGAAAAGTTACATGTTCTCAATTTTTAAAGGGCCTTTAAATCCAACGCACTTTACACCAGTCAGTCAACATCACAGATCACTTAAAATTCAGAATTAATGCGATGAAAATCTAGCATATAAATGCCTCCTCGATCTGATAATTCTGGAAGATATAGCCCACTTTTTCACATCCCATCTAACTGTGCCAAAAACCACAGTAGTCTGGAGTTAATTTTCTCTTCTACTATTATTATTAGAAAGTTGCTTTCAGCCTAGGCAATTTTTGTGCTTTATCTTTCCTGCTCTTCATATCTCTGGCTTCTTCACTTTAAGTTTAGCCTCATAGGCAGTATTAACCTGCCAGATTAGCTACCTTTGTAAAAAAACTGTCCCAGGACTAGAAGCAACAATCTTCAATTTGCACAACATACCAATCACAATCACTCGTGCCTAAGCATGCCCTAAGAGTCTCTTTTCAGATGATTTCTTCTTGCTGTGGGAACTACTACAGTAGCAGAGGGAACCAGATGGGAGAGCACAGACAACGTCTGGCATCTGGCTTAAATGTTCCCCCAGTAGTTGCTGGCACAGAGAAAGACTGATTCAAACTGTAGGAAAAGGGAACAGAGAAAGAGAAGGGAAGAAAAATGATTCTGGCCACTAGTAAACCGAAGGAAAGAGCCACCAAAGGACAGAAGATTAGCATGGAGCTTTGCCAGTGGGGAAGCAGAAGTGATATCCCCCATCTCTTATAAGGTGAAGTGGCAGGGAGAGGTTGGTAAAAGAAGGGAGCACAAATAGGTGGTGAAGGGAAGAAACAAAAGGCATCAAGAGGAAAGACAGGGAATGAATGGAGGTCTAAAGCAGGTAAGACATAAACTGGATGGACTGCCAAGAGTGTAGCTGTAAGGAATAGGAGTATGAGAAACATCTTCGGGAATCTGACAGGGAAAGAATGCCTTCTCATTTTCAGAACATATTCCTAGGAACTCGAATTGACTCTAACATATCAATCTTTCAACGTGCCTTTGTAACCAAACACAGCCAGGCAAAACAAATGGTTCCTTTTGGGGGTGGGTTTTTTCGTTATATTAACCAGTGATCTTTGGTATTGCTGTTCCACTCAGCTGTTCTACTGAGTTGAGTAATAGACTGCTCTGTGTTCCTGAAAGTACCAAGCCAACTGATGATCCAATCTGTGGTTTTTAAGGAAAAAATCTGCAGAAGGAACCTTAAGAAATGGTTCTGAAGTAAAATAATTCAGCTATTTGTACTAGTGAGTTTTATGAGAATCATTTTCATGCAATAGAAATTATCTACTTTCTGCGATTATTAATCTCCCTTGACGTTGGCTTTCTTTTTTGTAACACCTGTTCCTAATGCTTTCTCCACTCACATCAAATATCTCCTTATTTTCCCATATATTTTTCTATGCCATGTTATCTTTTTTGTCCTTCAGCTCTGTGTTTACATTGTATCAATTTCTACTTTCTTTCTCAGATTATTCCTCTATCTCCTGTTTCTCTTGAATGTGCTGCCAAGCTTTCCATTTTAAATTTAATCTTGATTTTCCTTTTAGTCTTTGCCAGAAATGACTCAGTCCCTTTTAGATTGTATTTGCCTTTACAAAGAAAAAAAAAAGGCAAAACAGAGATTAAATTACATATTCTTTCACACTCTGTGCAGTCATTATACAGCCTCCCTCCTCCCACTGGGATGTGACAGATTACAATGCAAAAGCCACAGAACAGAGAAGAAAAAAAAGAAAAAAAAGGAAAAATTACATAGCTTTTACATCTTCCAAAACAAAACCTTTACACAACATCAGGCTCAAAGCACATTACATTGCACTTGATGAAAGTAAATAGTGTTCTGTTTTATTCTGGTTTTTAATGAATGAACTGGCTTGTTTTCACCGATTAACAGACATTTAACTTATCTACAGCTAATATTTTTACATATATATATATATATTTAGGCTAAGTTGTCACACAAAATTAGTTGGCAAACAAAACCTTTGAGCAACAAATTAGTAAGTATTGAATCTTCATAACTGCATAAATACTGCAAGGCACTTGAAAAACCAGGCATTTATTTGGAAAAAAAATAGTGAGTTAAATACCCTAAACTCCTGTAGCATAATTTATAGATCTCAGGGCTGGAAATATAAGAGAAAAATGTTCTTCTTTTATGCCACGCAAACAAAAATAAAAAGGTTCAAGAGCAACAATCTGATCATCTGCATAAAATGAGGCATAAGTACCAAGGTACCTTTGTAGTTACATCAGTTCGAAGCACGTAAGAGAAACGTTTCTTCCAGAGATGGATCTGGGCTGTGTCACGTCCCACACACTGACTATTCATGTGTCCAGGAGGCATAACTATCTTTTCACGATTTTCCTACCACTTCTGCTGGTTTTACAAATCCTTCTAAGAACACGATTACCAAGAATCTTGCAGCATACCAACAGCAGCCCTTATTAATGACTTAAACAGAAATAAATTCCTCATATTATTCTAAGTTCCTATTTATAAATCCAAATGCTCATGAGTCTTTTGCCACAGGATTTCATACTAGAAGTACAAGCTGAGCAGCTTGCCATTGGTGAGTTCCACGTGCTCTTCAAAGCCACAACTACTCAAAACACAATCCCTTGTTCTGTTCCCATGCTGGCCTGCCCAACATGAGTTGTTCACCCTTCTAGTAATTTGCAGCCTGCACCTACACTTTTGGCAACATCAAAACGCATTCAATTTATACAGACCAAGTTGAACATTCAATTAAATTTCTCTGGAGTTTTCTACTTAGCTGCTATCTCAATATGAGCAAATCTACAGTCAGCTATGAATTTTTAAGAGAGGGCTTTTATTGTTAAGTTACTACTGTACTGATCATCTCTTATTTTCCATTAAGTGAATTTCAGGGATGGGGAAGAGGAGTGAAATCAGACTATTTGCCTCATAGTTACCTAGGTCACCTTAAAAGACCTTTTCTGAACATAGACATAGTTGCATTCTTTTTGTTTAGGCATTTATCTGTAATCTTATATTTTGAATTCAAAAAAATAATGTTAATAGGCTAGAGACTTTCTCAGTCATTTCTTTAACGATTTGTTCCCAGATTAACCAATTCATAAATGGTAACACCATATTACTGCAGCCAGCATCCCTTCGATTCCTAACAGACTAGAAGAGTTCACCACCTTTATCATGCAATAGGGTACACGCATCATTAGAGGCAACAGGATTTTTGTTAAAATTTTTGCTAGTTTTTAGTGGGTTTGCTTAGCAATTCTTAGTTACCGTAGCTTTCATGGCATTTATTTTTCTCTCACCATGTCTGTTCTTAGTTTTTAATATTCAAAGTACTTTTTAAGATAAAAGCATAAGAGCTAGCACTGAATGAGAACAAGTTTCAAAAGGCAAAACCATCTAAAGATGCCTTATTTAACAGTAGTATCATGTCTAGAGTCTTACTTTTGCTCTGTTTTAAAGTGAAAAAAAATCCCACTGGAAGAACTGTGCTTTGAGTTGACAAATGACAATACCACACTTCCTCTCAAGATCAGATCAAGCATGAAAATGTTCAGTGTAGATGCTAACTAGGAGGAAAGTACATAGGAAAACTCAGTGGGTAGAAATTAATATATACTCTGTCAACAGGAATGCCACGAAATGCTGAGGCCTGAACAACAGGTCCTGAGCCAGAGCAGACCTCTAGACAAACCTTCCAAACTACTGTTTTATTTAGCCACGTATCTGCTTATTAGTCAAATTTATGCATAATCATTAGTAAAATATGTAGTATGATAAGACTACACCTGTGTAAACATGCATGCTTGTTAAGTAAGATATATTTGTATCTGCTTATTAGTGAACATTTGTATCTGTTCATTAACGTATCTTTCTGTATTTAGAGAGTGGTCAAGGCCATGGAAGTAGATAGCTGGCCTTGTTTGACAGTAGTTGGTCCAAAATGACTCCCTGATTTTCCTCTGAACCCTGGCCAGGCTTTGGTGAAACCCAAGGAGAGAAGAAAGCCAGATGTTTTCTGCACTAAGTAGTGATGTAAGCTTGTTTTTTTAACAATATAAAAGCTGGGCCCTTTCACAGCAAAGACAGAGATCTCACCTATGAGTGGATGACCACGTAGGATTTCCCAGTTCCCAGGAGTGGTTCTCTGACCCTTCGCTGTGATTGGGGCTCCCCAGCTGAGTGTGGGTCTGGATGATGGTGATGTACTAAAGGGTAACCGGTGATGTATCTTTCTTAATCACTATAAACACTCTTTGTAGTAATGATTAGCTGCATTGCTGAACTTGTCCTTTTACAATTATTTGCTTCTTTTGTAACTCCTTGCTGTTTCACACTGTAGTAAATGTACACACTTGCTCTTGAAAGTTGGTACCTGTGTCTCTCGTGCTGCCCCTCATCCCCTGGCAAAACACGCCAAAAAAAAAAATCAATGTTTGGAAAACTAACAGGTAGGACACTCTGCTTGCTGGCAATGGTGCCCATCAGCAGCAGTATGATCCAAACTAGTGAAGAGGGACACAAAAACGAACAGACTTGGTCAACAGGAGATACATGACATTGTACCAATGATCTACTTTTTCTTCGCTTTTATAGCCCTCTACAGGAACACGGCCAGAGTTTTACAAGTAGTTACCACTGTATAGTTACTGTATTTTCTATTGCTAAAACAGCTTGTCCTTTATTTCCACCAGTTTAAAGTATGTTATATTAACAGGAAAAATCTATTTCCAATCAGGCTTAAGAGTGGAAGAAATAAATTTGCAATGAAGTCAGTTTTTCCCTCCTCTTCTCCACTTCACGTGCTGTGCAGGACCAAGGTGCAGCGATAAACTGGGCTAAGTGCCATTTGCCAGTCAGGAAAATGTTTACTACAAGCCTGGTAAACAGGAACTGCACAAGCGTTACAATCTGCACTGCAGTGAGCAGTAGCAACACCCAATATGAAACAATGCTTTAACAGTCAAGGCAAAAAAGAGTTGTTTTCCAGGCTGTGGTCTGTTAGAGACCAGTGAGCTGTCACAACTACTTATGAATAAGCACCTCATCTCCTGGCAACAAGCTCAAATCTCATCTTCATTGGGCAGGACATATGCAGTGCTATTAACTCTTCTGAGAGTTTCAACCTTTGAAAACTTAATTTAGAGAAGCCTTAAAACTTTAATTTAGATGGTTTCATAAATACATTTGGGAATTCTGTGAAACCTGGACACATAATATTGCCTGGCTTATTGAAGATCTATATTTTATATATTTGTCTGTACATTGGCATATATAACATAATTTGACTGAGTGTTCCTGAACAGAAGAGATGCTGCCTGTCAGATTCCTAGAAAGGATTAGTTTGATTATCTGTTAATAGAGCATCAGGTACTTAATGGCCCTCGCGCTCTGCTTTAAATGAGATTTGAGGATGGATTTATCCACATGAATTATACTATTATTTTGCCCAGAAAGATATGTCATTTTGATGGTGTTTGAAAAGATGAAAAAGATAGTCATGTAAATGAACTGCTTTATATCCAAGGCTGGCAAAGGTAGACACAGTAAATCAATAATTTTTTTTTTATATTGCAAATACTGTAAATAACTTTGTTCAACAAAAATAAAACAATAAGCTACCCTTTTTATTGTACTAATAAATCAGCAGCAGACAAGAACACTTTGTCATAATGGTCTAAGTGCCCTCCTGATGCTATCACACAGCAGCCTTTAGAATAATATTCACTTTGTTTTCCTTACTGGATGCCATTCCTGAAGCACAGCCGTGTACACTGTACAACAACCAACCCTCTATCCATCTCTGCGCTTTCGTCATTCCGTGCATTACTACTAGCAGGAATATTTTATTTGCCATTAGTCATGCAAGAAGTTTTAATAATTTGTGAAGCTCCACTTCATGAAAAAAAGCAAGCAGTCAACAGGTCACTTGTGCAGTCTCTCCTCAGACAAATGCTTTTCATACCAGATAATGCTTAGTTACTTTAAAGGCAAGATGGGGTTACTCCTGCACACCCTACAGATCTTATGGATTTGACTGCTAACAAAAGGCTCTAGGCAGAGCATATAAGTGTCATATACCCATCCCAATTCTCAGCCACTTTCTTTACAAACCAGAGCATATGCAAGAACTGGAAACAACCCCAAATCCTGCTGGAAACAGCTGCAGATAAACTTTTGCTGGGAGGAATCCAAAGGCAACAGGCTCAACGTTTGGTTTTGTCACAGACTTCCTATGAGATGCTAGCAAAAAGAGTTAAATCCAAGTTTTCAGAGACCGCTGCTAGCTATGGCATTCCTTTTTCTGGTTTCACCTTGCTTCAGAAAATGTGTTGAATCGTCAGAAGCTCTAAGGACTCTGTAAGTGAGGGCTGCAGGTACTCAGAGTTCTAATTGCTGAGAAAAGGTAGTCATAACTCCTGATCAATGAAGCCCTCGAAATCCAGTGACTCTCTCCAGTATTTTTATCCTCACGTCTATCCACTTTGCAATTACTGATGCCTGAAATTAGCATGATAACATGCACTCTCACAAGCATACTGTAAACCTTCAGGAATTAACATTTATGGAACACATGCCCAATACAATTCTACAGAAAAGATCAAGAACAGAAGGTTCATCCTCGGTACTTATAAAGACAGGTGTTACACACACACGCATACGTTCCAGGTCTCCTGCACAGAAGGTATGAGTGATGACTAAGTAGCTCCTCCCCTGTGATCTCCCCTCTGGCTGGCGTTGCATTTCATGCATTAGCAGGACAGGGCACTACTTCCCAAGCACCCTGTGACCTACTGACCATCTCAGATGTGGAACAGAGGAGTGCTGGTAGCACAGTACTACAGTCAGGACACACTTTGAGGGAAGCCCTCAAAACAATCATCTTAGAAGACGCATTCTAGAGCCTGTGATACAACCCTAAAAAACAACACAGAACAAGCACTTAAAACAAGCAATGACTGCTTGAGGATCAGAAAAAAATCTATGCTCACCCACTGAAATACACGTTAAAGAATTGTGTCTTTTTGTACAGATGAGGCTTCTATTCACATGTTTTTGTACTATTTCTTCTTTAATGCTCAGAAAGTCAGGGAAAACACACACTTCTAAAAGTTCCATTGTAATTTGAATAAAATCTAGATGCCTGAAACAAGGTCTGCAGTGAATAAAAATAAATCCATGTAACACCGTGTTCCTCTGACTCTCTCAATCTCAGTTAACTGCATCTTCTCACTCTTCTGATGATGACAGGTATTTTTCATCCTGCCTTCTCCTACCTGAAGACACAGCTCCAGCAACCATCTGGATATGTTTGCTCCAGGTACTTCCAGTGTTGGAGGATTTTATTTCCTGCTCTCAGTACAAACAGGACCTTGCTCAACTCCTAACACACACGATCATGAGAGAGCAGAAAATAAAGCATGCTGGGAACACACAGAGGAAACACCAAAATTCTTAACCTAGGCTGAAACTGCTATTTGAATGAGTTTACCAACTCCCCCAGGTGAAATCAAGCCCCAGAAGGGGTCCATGGCATTAAGGGCTTGCCACCACAGTGAGTCACAGACATAGGTGGTGTAGGAGCCACAAGTAACAGGCAGACTTGACACAGAAGGCAGAAGACTCCTTCCTCAGCTGGGGAGAGGCTGATAACTCTGTAATGGATCAGTGGATGGGATTCTTGTTTTGTTTGGCTAGAACTTGCTAAGTAACAAGGAAGTATGCCAAGTCACTCTGGAAAGACAAATTTTCTTGAAGCAAGGAGTGAGAAGGAAGAGGTCCTACAGCATGGAGAAAAAAATAGTACTTGAGGATTATCAAGCTCCAGGGAAGATGCCACAGTATCCAGAAACAGCAGACATGCCTATGATTGGGACCACTGTGAAGAGATTACTATTCCTGTAGATTTACTGAAAATCTGGACTTTATCTATCTGTTATTTGAGAAGTTGGACAGACATTTGGCATTTAACATGAGTATCATGTTCATTCTAGCAGTGCGCATAGTCAGTGCCGGAGGCTACTGGGCAGGAGCCATAGAGGAGAAGTGACAGCAATTCATTAAATACAATGGTAAAAAAATCAGAATTTGAACACAGAGCAATCAACTTTGGTACAACATTACTCTTTATCTTAGGTAAGCTTTATTGCTCCTAGGATCATTCACTGTGTTTAATTACAGGATGATTCTGCACTTGGGCTCTGCAGCTGTTTCTTTCTCTTCCTCCTTGAACAAACTCCCATTTTGAGAGCAGAAAGTTCATTTACAGTGTGTTCACAAAGACTTGGAAGTGAAGATACTGCTTCTAGCAGGGTTCAGCATCTTAACTGCTGTCTTTTGGATGGGTTTCAGAAATGAGGAATAATGGATCCTACAATAAGCTGCCTTAGGAATCTCCATCTGCCTTTATGAGCTCAAAGAAGTATGAAGGACTGCGGCTGGTTTCTGCTGGCATTGTCATCTCGGAAGTCTTCCTTGTACTGATTGTTCCTTTACTATCCATGTGTGGGGACAGCATAACAGAAGTTGTAACTCTTGGACCACTTGATGCAGCACACCACAAGACAATCCAATTTCTGCTGAAGATTCCAGATCAGGTTGTGACAAACCTTTTACTGTCCAAGGCCTTGAGGACACTGTAATTCCTGTTCTCCTGTTAGCCTGCTCTCACAAATTCTCCATTCAGACACTCTCATCATGGACCTGTTTTGTAACTTTTCCTGCAGCTTATCACTGCATTCTCTTGGCAAACTTTGTTGTTTCAGCATTAACACAAAGATCAGCCAATTCTTTTCTGCTTCATGCCATTCATTCTTACTGCTTGCCTGGTTGTTGTTTTTTGCACCAGCAGTTGAGAGCATTTAGGTCAAGCAGTGATTTTATAAAGCAGTGCTCCTATTCTCCCTCAGAAATCAATATCAGCTACCCTGATGCCCAAGAACACCCAGATCCAGAAATGTGACTGAACAAAGTGGAAGAACATATAATCAGTCATATACCAAAGAAAGATCAATTAGATAATTTGTGTTGAAAAAAAGGAATTTACCAATACCAACAAACATGGTGAAGCAAAAGCCTCATGTTACCCAGAGAAAGACCAGCACCAAACATGACTGATCTTGAATAAAATCTTTAGCCATAGAAGTAGACACACCATAGGAGACCAAAGAATCCCAGAGCCACATTCTGAGAAACCAGCTATATACTATGGCTGATTTCTAGGCAACCTCCCTGGAAAAAGATTTTAAAAGACCATACAAACAGACAGCTCCACTCTAACAATAAGAATGTAACTTGCAATAGCATCCTTTCTTTTTTGTGTGAAATCCAAGTGGCTTTATCTCATTCAAATCTCTGAGTATACATGACACTCTTTCACAAAGCATTTCTATCCTGATGCTATTACATACAACAGCGTGATATCAGGATATTGTATTTTATTAGTCTTGGATAATAAAGAAAATCATAAAGAACACAACATTCTTATACAGTAAGGGTAGAGAATTAACTTGGAATAAACAAAGAAACCTACTGTTCTGGGGAAAATACTAAGTAATGCCTTCTTCAACATCACTGAAAACTATAAAAAAATGTGGATTCATAACTATAGATAAAAATTATACATGTGCCAGGATGATGCATGAAAGAAAACAAATCTCTTAATGCAGACACACACAAAAAAAAGTTGCTTTTTTGTTTTGCTTTGGAATTTTTTTGTTGGGTTTTTTTGTTTGCTCATTTTTTAATTCATGTAAGGTTGATTTTCATCCTCTCATACTCAATGTTTGCTCCAAACTAGGCATGTGGGACATTTCATTTCTACTTATTTCTGTTACACTATCAACTGTATCAGAGTGTTGTTTCCCCCCACCCCACCCTAAAGCATAATGAAGACTATTTCTAGTTCTTACAGAAATTAAAGGATTGCTACAGGGATTACTGAGAAACAGCCTGGCTCAATTTAGATAAGAAGTCATTATATATTTTACTGCCAGTATGTTATTTTGGACTGCTAACCCCATTTGACAGATGGAAAAGAGGAAGTATTGTGGTACCTCTGAACTCAGAGGGTGGAAAACTTGTAGCTCACACACTTTAACTTCCAATCCTGTTTGATCAAAATTTAAAATGTAAAGATTTTATCCATTCTGTCATAATCTGGAGTGGAAAATAGGAGTGGCTAGTTCTCACAGTATGGCTCCCAGCCACTTTCTACTAAGCAATTCTCCTAAACTGCGAACCTCAAAAAATATTCAATTAGTGGCTCCTGATTGAGTATAGGCACAATGCATTTTGCACTTCTCATTTAGAGATTTTGGTACTTAGAGATTATGACTATTAATATACAGTTTAATAAAGAATAGCAACGAGTGAAATAAACACACTGATTGCTTGCTCAGGGGAAACTGGAAAGAAATCTCTACCATTCCAAAATATACAAGAGAGCCTGCCTGGATAGGCTGGACTCTCTTTGAGGTCTTTTCTAACCTAGACGATTCTATGATTTTATGACACACAGCACTCCTGGGAAAGATCACACTTTTTTCTTCTACTTTTTATTAAGTCTCTTTTTCTTTCTTTGTTTTGACAATATAATTTCAAAAAAAGTCCAGTACACAGTATACCCCACTTATACAGAGGACCCTAGCACCATTTCCAGCTCTGGGACCCCAAGACATGAAAGAATTTTGGAATGGGTCCAAAGGAGGGTCACAAAAATGATCAGGCTGGAACACTTCTGTGAAGACAGGTTGAGAGAGTTAAGTTTTTCAGTCTAGGGAATAGAAGGCTCTGGGGAGACCTTACAGCAGCCTGCCAGTGCCTAAAGGGGGTCTGGCTTGTAAGAAAGGTATAGAGGACTTTATACTATGACCTGTAGTGACAGGACAAGAGACAACAGTTTTAAAACTCAAAGACAGTAGGTTTAGATAGACATAATCATGGAATTGTTTAGGCTAGAAGGGACCCTAAAGATGACCAGGTTCCAAATTCCTGCCATGGGCAGGGACATCATCCACCAGATCAGGCTGCTCAAAGTCCTATAAGGAAAACATTTGTTACAATGAGGGTAACGAGGCTACTCACAGGTTGCTTAGAGAAGCTGTGGACGCCCCATCCCTGGACATGTTCAAGGCCAGGTCAGACAGGGCTGTGAGCAACCTGGTGTATTGAAAAGTGTCCCTGCCCATGGCTGGGCTGTTGAACTAGATGATCTTTAATGGTCCATTTCAACCCAAATCATTCTGTGATTCTATATTCCACTATGTTAACATATGTTCATTATATATTTCAATAAGGTACTTTGGAGAAGAGCCACAGGCTCAAAGGATCTCAAAATCAATGACAGATTGAGACCTCTTTCCTACAGGGGAGCTGAGGCAAAGAAGGCGCACTCTTCCATCTGATAATATACACCTAGCCAGACACCAGATGGTCCATCCATGATCAGAGCCAGGAAAACCGTATTGTGCAGAGGATTTAAACAAGGGTCCCCCAGATTGCAGACCTACAACCCCTGCCAGATTAATATCAGTGTTGTTCCAACTTGAAAACATTGAAACAGGCACATGGGCAAATGTTCCACTGTGTCAAGATTCATAGGCATATCTTATTTTCTTCCATTCAAAAGCCATTCTGACATGGAAAAACAAAGAAAGATGGTGCTTTTTTCCCTGAATGAGAACTGCCTGTTAAGACAGTGAAACACTTTTGCCTCCCTACATCAACAGAATGGTACAGCAAGACAACCAAGACATTTGCATGACAATGCATTCTTCTCAAGTTCTAGTTTTACATGCTCATCACTCACTGAAGTCCAGCAGAAATTCCCACAAGTAAAAGGCTGAGCTGTTAAAAAACTGACAGGTGCCATGTTTCATGAAGAAAGGCCCGTGACTCAACACCAGGCAGGACACGCGGCATTTTCAGCCAACCTGTGTCAGTTGCTAAAAAGAGCAGCTTTATTTTTGCTTGTAAGGGAAATATATGGTTCATTATTCCCCCATTCACTGCAGTGAGTAAGAGGGAACTCCTCCTGATAAAAGAAAGGAATATGCACAATCTTAATATGAAAGCCCTAAAATTTTAGCAGCAACTGTAACCAGCATTATTAAAACCACGATCACAGTTGATCCTCCTCTATATAATACCAGATACATGACAGTTAAAATATAAATATAGCATGGAGACCACAGAGTCGTGCCACTAGACATGCTAAATCATTTTTTAAAACTAATACTTTTTCAATAAAAGTACTAAAAAGGACAATTTTATCTAAATTGTCTGCTGTACTTCAAAACTATGGTCAATATCTACCACGATGATTCAATCAGATAACATCCTATCGAGCCCTCTCCCTACAAATAACAAAACCATATGGATAAACTATAATGACTATCCAATTCTCCAGACGTGGCCATATTAAAGTTCCACAGCTGATACTGAGTTTTGGACACTTTCTTTTATGGTTGTTCCTATAAAATCTTTAACAAGACTAAGTAACAGTAGACAAAATGAAATAAGAACAGTTTTGTAACTATCACCAAAGAGCAGTAACTCCTGTTGCAGACCTGAGCAGAATGAATATATATATTAAACTGAGAAAACCAGAATTAATTCAGAGCAGCCTGTTCATTGTATTGCACCTTACTTTAAATACATCAAACAAGGACGCAAAAGTACAGAAATCAGTATGAAAACATTGTAAACCAATACCTAGCAACAGTCTTGCAGAAGTAGAGTCTTGGAGGAAGGGAGATGGAGACTGAAATATCAAGAAGGTGTGGTAAGTGAATATGAGCAAGTAAATGACAGCTTGATGAACAAAGCCCATCACTATATAGAAACTCCCTTAGAGGAATAAGTCCATGTGCATGTTCAAAACCTGAACAAGCAAAATGTCCAAAGAGTTGGAAACAGGCTCGTCTGCTTTAGCAGTGGCCAAAAACTGTCTCCTCATATGTCTGAATGCAGTAAAAAAAGAAATCAAGCATGCCACAACCCTGAGTTAAGGAATACCTTCCCTTCTAGGGAATAGGAGAGAGAAGACCAGACTGGAAATCACATCTCAAATAAACCTGTTTTCAACTCCAAGGAGTTCCCAGACACAGGTGTTTCTTCTGGGCTCAACTACTGAAAAGCCTCAGATTCCCTTGCTTGCCATATCCACAATGACAAACTGCAGAGAAACACCATCCAACTTGGCAAATGAAGTAGTCTCTCAGAAACCCAAAGCAATCCTAGCTGCCACACTATTTTGAAAGAAATGCAGTCTGAACGCTTCTTTTAGCAGTTGTTCTTTAGGAAAACAAAGACAATACATAGGGACATTTGACAGGAATAATCTTGTATCACAAGTCATGAAAAAATTTGAAGTCCGTTGGAGAGAACAATGCCACAGAAATCTTAACACCAAAAGACTCAGCCCAGTGGCCAACCTTTAGGAAAGACAGAGGGTAGATGCTATCTAAGAAGGAAAGAAATGAAAGCTCTTTAAGCAGAGGAGCTTGTTCTGACTCTACCAAGCGGTTAGGACCAACTGCAAGAAGGAACACTCAGCTTCACAACTGCAGGCAAAGCGTGTGTTTTGGCAGCGTATGACTGCATCCATCTGCACACTGGGGCAAACCAGTTCTTGTTAAGGGGCTTGTGCACAGGTGCTCTATCGATCTATACAAACAATCCAGCTACACATGTGATCTTTGCTTTTTCTCTGAGGTGTAAGCAGTAGCACTTGATGAAAAATAAACTACCCATTTCTTTCATGATGTACACTGGATTTTTGCTTTGCCACTAGCTCTTCTTCTAAAGACAAGACACTAAAACAAGAATAAATTCACAGATCCCAGGATGATTTCAAAGACCCAAAGAGCCAACCACTTCTGGGTATTCTATTGATTTTTTTTAGAGCTGCCGGCTTAAAGTCCTTGAGAACCTCTTGATAGGTATGTAGAGCTTCCCTAAATAAAGGAGGAAGATACCTACGAACGCCTGAAATCGCATCAAACATTAAGCCATGAAGTATGTCTGGTAGTGGGCTACAGAACTGCCATGAAAATAAACGACAAAACCAAAGAAATCAAAGACATGAGCAATACAGAGAGATGCTGAGACACGAGAGGGAAGAGCTATGACTTAATCCGTAGTTTGGGTCAGGCTCCAGTCTTGTCAAAGCATGTGAAGTAAAAGGTCACAGCAATGTGACTGCTGGACCAAAGAAGTCCATGGTTGCAAGTCTTTGGGTATATGCACCTTTTCAATCTAAGCGTGCCTTTGTATACATGCTCAGAAGTTTAAGGGCTTGATCTTTTTTAATACAACTTTCAAAAGTAGGACAGAATTGGCCTGCTATTTATCAGTTTGTCACTGAGAAAGTGGTAAGAAGATTATGTAGTACTTTGATGAAGCAAGCCTACAGCCTAGCAGGACAAATGACAAAGCTATTATTTCTACCTTCACGCAGTTATAGAATATCAAAACAAGTTATTGTTGGCATGAGAAGGTTGACATTTCACTTGACATTTCAGGCTGATGCTTATTTCAGTAGATATCTTCTGAAAACATCTTGATGAAAGAAGCATTTCAAAGCTCTAACAAAGGGTCCTAAATGGTGAAAGACCTGCACAGAAGCAATCTTTAAAGATTCCACAGTCTTAAGAATTTGGTTATTTTGGACAATTGACTCCTGTTAAATTAGTTTGTAAACTGCTGAGAAATCAAGATTCTAGAAAAGTCTTCACAGAATACAATGAATTTTGCAAACACCTTCCAGTCTCCTTACCTCTTGTCCTGAAAGGTAGTATGCTGCTAGAAGCCCGCCAATGAAGCGAATATTGACCTCAAAAACAGACACTTCGGAATTCTAGAACAAAAAGAAAGAATAAATAATTAACCAACTCCTTAATCAAAGGGGAAAAAAAAAGAAAACAAAGCAGAGGCAAGTAGATACCCCAAACCAACCCACATGCAAGGGTCTGTACTGTTTCAGTTTCTAGATCCATACTGAAAATCTTGTGCACGTCTTCATGACATCAAATGATAATTCTAGTCAGTTCCAAGTGATTTTTTTAAATATCAACTTAAGTTTTTCTCCTGCCCTCTAACCATATTATCACCACAAAGTGCAATTACAGCAATTTTGGGATGGTGGGAAAGAAGGCAAGGACCCTATATTTCCATAATTCAGCATCTTTTCCTCTTATGTTTAAACGTAACACCAAATCTTCTAGGTTTACAAGATAAAGCAGAATAATAATTACAGAATTCCCATAATGCACTTTCCTAACCTGAATTATTAATGTGCAATCTCAAATTCAGAGCTCCATTTTAACACAGTCTCTGTCTTGCAATAGCCTTTATGTATTTAATACTATGACAAGAAATGCTGCAAGACTATTGATAAACTCAAGACAAGAAACCGTTTTATTGCCTTCCTCCACATTAATATCCTTGGGCTAAATTCAACAGTATCTTTTGACTCATTTAATCCACACAAAAATTAAGAAGAATCAGGTAGTTTTAACATCTTTCTGACTCCCTCTGTGCCCCATTCACTCATTTCCCTGCATACACTCCATCTCTCTCACCCATAAGCCTTTCTTCAACGCACTAGACAGAGAAATGTAGTTTAATTAAGAGATTTTGAGATGGGGCAGACTATTCTTTTTATCCAGAAAAGTCACTAGAACGTACACCATACAAGCTGACTCACCAACCTGCACACAGGGGAAGTAATATTCATAGGTATGTCTTTCCTTTCATGCTATTTCCATGGCACTTGCAGTTGTATCATGCATTTTGCTTGTGTACAATTAAATGCATTTTGCATGTACTGCTTATTTCAGAAAGATGATATGAGTACTTGAAAGATTTCCTCAAATAGCACTGATGATTAAAAGTCTAAAGTTTGAAATATTCCCAAATATAGGATTTAGTAAAAGGCGTTCTCTTTTTACATATTCACAGATGATACAAGAAAAATAATATCAATGCAGCATATGATTCCACTTAATAGCTATTAAAGACATGAGTCACACAAGCAATGGTACAGTGTAACGTGAAACAACTTATTTCCATTTCCCAGTGAGAATCTAAGAGGAACAAATTTATATATTTATTTATAAACTTCAAACCATATAAAGAAATTACTCAAGTCTGGTGTATATACAAGACAACTCGTTAACCTTCAGAGATGGGTTTTGATACACACGAAGATGCAATTGAACCCCAGCGGGTTATGTAAATCTCTTCCATCCTAATCCAAGATTAATTCTGCAAATTTATATTGAAATTGCCTTAGACCAGAAGAAAAGTTATGGGAGCAATTTAATTCACCCTCATAATGGTATCATTATGTCTACACTGTCTCTCATATATTTAGGATCTTCAGTTTTAGACTGAATAACTATCTGACACTAAGTGAAGAAGCAGAGTAAAATTTCTTTAATGTTTGCCAGACAGTTGATGCATAAAACAAAAAGGAAACAGCCCAAACAAATAATTTTTGAAAAGCAGGATAAAATACAAAACCAACAGTAAGCATTTGTTGAATTCTGAGTGTATACCTACATTTCACTGTGTGCATTTACAGAAAGAAAAAAGTATTTTTGGAACCACAGGGCAAATCACAGGACTGAAATAAAAATTCCATCACAGAGTCTGTGACAGTCCCAAAATTAGTAATAAGAACACTAATCAATAAGACTAAAATAGAGCCATTTCTTCCATGCAATGCTTCCAAACTCTGCACACAAGAACAATGTCAGATGCTGTATGACCATCAGGGAAGTTCTAGTGATAGAAAAGGAAAATTCAACAACTCAAGTGGCATTTTTCATGTTAAATCTCTTAAGGACATTGAAGAAAAAGAGATTCTGTTCTTAAGCAGTTTATACACCGTGGCTTGGGGAAAATTTGTCTTTCACAGCTCAGTTATTTATAACTACTATCAGTATTCTGCCTTCATTTCTGAGGCCCTGTTGGTTCTCACAAAACACCTTCTTTCTTCCATTATCCAATTATAATTTGCACTTTGAAAATACAATATACAGATGTATCTTAAAATTTTAAGTGTAAAAGGGTTTCGGGTGTATTTTTTTTTTCCAAAATAAAGTTAGATACAGAGAGAACTCAGTTAAAGCTTACATATGGCACTTGGATTCTTAAGTTTTTTAAGATTTAGCTGAAAGACCTCTTCTGTCTCCCTCCAAGAGGGATATTGTGAAAAGGACTAGAGAAATATTAGGGCAAGCTCTACTCACCACACTGAAATCAAGATTTTTGTCAATCCATTCTTGTCCTTCTCTGAATTCATCATGAAGCCCCATGATATAAAGAGTATCCAATGCATCTACTATGGTAGCACCCATTTGTGAGTTTCCTACATGCAAACAGAAGAATTTCTATTTTAAGTGATGATTTTGTTACTTTTCTTAAGCATCACAAACATGACAAAATAATTCAAGCAGTAGCAAAGTTACTACAAAGGTGTCAGCACAAAGAATAATCAAAATGAACAAGGAACTATCAGGTACGTAAGAAGATTCCCACTTCTCTTCAAAGCACCACTCTGGCACAATTTGACTTCTGGGGAGAAAAAAAGACTAAAGACAGAAAAATAGCCCTTCTCACCTGCTTTCCCAATCTGAATTTGAGCAACTGTACTCCAATACAAAAAAAAAAAAAGGGACAGAAAAGACATTCGGCTTCAAAAAGCTACTGGGAATTCTAGGACAAAAGCATTAGAAAAAAAAATCATATGCAAGATAATGCAATCTGTACTTGCAGTAATTTCTTACATTTACTTCTGAAATGTTCAAAGCTGTGCAATTATGAAAGCTACCTAATCACTGAAAAGCATGGACTGATGAGCAGGGATGCACTGGCTTCGCTTGACTGAGACAGCCACAGTCCCAAGATGTCACCTCAGTGTCACCTGGGTTCCACACCAGAGCTGCTAATGGCTTTCTCGGCTGCCACCCTTTCAAGCAGAGCATTGAAAGAGAAATAAAAATCAATGGTGCTTTACTCTAAAATGCCATTCACTTGAAACAGCAGCAATTTAGAGCTGATTGGTGAGTGATTCATCAGTCTGTACAAGGGGGACAGGATGATGTGGTGGTGAGCCATTGGCCATGGTCTCTTTAGGCCACCCCTGCCCAAGATGTTGCCCTCAGTAGGCAGAGATCGTTGTTTCTAGAGGAAAGCAAATATTACCACAGGTTTTACTTATTTTCATAGCGTGTAAAACATCCTGTGCACTAAGAAAACAGCTGAATTTCACTGTTCATTCATGTAATCTATAAACCAGTACAGTAACTACGATTAGCAATTTAATGACAGTAGTGTCCTAATTTTAAGGTTTAAAATTTTAAAGCCAATTTTGGGGGTTTTTAATGTGCTTTTCACCCATAATGGAATCTCCAAAGCACAGTGTTCCTGCCTCGTGTTTTCTCTTCATCTATTTCTGACTTTCACATGGTTAAGAGCTATTTTTTTTCCCTCAAGCATAACAATTACAGAATGAATCCATCACACACCCACTGTATTTCTTTCACACACCTAAATGACTGACACACAAGCTTAACTTCATTTTCAGGGATTTCTCTCCTCAAGTAATAAAAATTAAACACAACAGTATCTATGACAAAGTAATTGCCACACCAACTAATTTCTTTTAAAATAGCCACAAATCAGCTTTAATTAATTTCAATTAGATATGGAAAGCCTGAAGTTGGTGGCATTTTTTAAGAATATTCAAGTTACAGACTGGGACACACTGCCTTTTGCAAGATTAATTAAAAGACATATTCTCTGACTAACTGGCCACCATCCATACCCATAGCTCTCAGGAAATTAATTCACCGTGGTGCATAAGTACTGTGAGGTTCAATGCCTTCAGTCAAATGACAAATTCCATTAGGTGTGCTGAAGTGGAGGCTGCTTTGAGCAGAGCTACAGCACTGCACTTAACTTTGCACCTTCTCATAGGCATATTGTGACAGTTATCTAATATATCACTTCAAAAATATGTAAATCACACCAGGATACAAGGACTACCTTCAGTACCAGCTGACAAAGTATCTTTTGACATAAAGCTGGAATGTGTTATACTGCTTCCAGGACACACACAAAGTAACTTCTGTTCCTTTATTCAAACCATGTTGATAAAATTTTCAAATACACAAAGTGTCTGAACAAATAGCGATACCCAGCCTTGAGAAATCCTGAAAGTTCCTCTTGTAATAGTTTCAAAAAACAAAAACCTTGTAACTTAAAACAGTGGTAATCGCATCAGTAAACTCTCATATTCTTCAACTGGCATGGGATGAGGAGAATACACTGCATGGGAATGGACTGGTGTGTCACTGTCTGCCACTTTACACCCCCAGCCTCCCCTCAAAAATTTCAGACACCACAGTGCAATAATCCACAGTTTTCTAGACCTCAGAAGTGCATTCCAGCGTTCATAGTATGGAACAGCAGTATGTTGGGCACAAGAATACCTACTTGCCAGTCTACAAGAAAATATCTTCAAAAACACAATTTTAAACAACCTTTTTCATGGAGTTCTTTGCACAGAACCATGAAAGAAGGGCCATGGAAATGCAAAAGCACATGATTTCTTTTGCCATCTCACAAATCCAACACATGCATTCAGAGAAAGCAGAACAGTCCTCTCTCCAGAACTGACCAAAAGTGTCCATGGTTTCCCTAATGGATCCCACAATGACTGAACAATGACTTCACCAAATACAGAGAGGGAATTTGCTTTCATCACCACTGTGCTAAAAGTGAGCGCTCAACCTTCTATACAGGGATCTCACCTAAACCAGCAGACCCCAAAAGGGACTGCCTGACAACCTGCTTTATACTGTTTGCAGGGGCAGAAACAAATGCAGTAAAACAGACTTACTCAGAATTTTCTGCCCAAGTCAATTAAAGGCATAGGTCATACTCTAAACTTTTGTCTGGGCCATACTCCAACGGTTTGTTCAAGCTCTCCCGCCTGCTCCCTATACACTCCTTTCTCTCATAGTTTTATCTTTCCTAGAACCAAAAACATCAATAAAACATTATTGAGCAAAGACCCTTCTACTCACACATGCCTTTTCCCTGAGCAGCGACGGGTACCTGTTTCTGAGAGGCAGATTGGTATTGTTATAGTTTCTAGACTCCATGTGAGAGCTGAACTATTTTTTACCACCATCACTTAAGGATAACATTTATATCCCAACCTATAATAAATTATTAGATTTTCTTCTTGCTGGTAATCAGGTTATTTCAACCAAATTTGGGTTATTTTTCTTTCTTCTGCATGAGTACTTCTTCCTTCAGGAAGAGTCAGAAGAACCACCTTTGGTTTTTTAAACCCTTTTGGTTGAATGCATTTCCCAAAGGTCAAGAGATGACAAGTCAATATTTTGCAACAGACTGTCTACCCAGTCTTCTTCCTTTAGTGTCAATCAGGCAGCATAAAGCCAGCTAATTCCTTCCTGCTGGGCATTGAAGGGGAAGAGTCCAAAATGAGAAATTCACATCCAGAAGTCTTGTGCTTACAAGGATAAAAGGCAGTGCTGGACATAAGGCAACACTGAAGACAATACACATGTAACACCTCAGCTGTCCCATACACTGGTAGACGAACAACTTAAGGTCATTTGTGGCTTTGGTTAAAGAGTAAAATTAATTGCTCTCAGCTTCTTTCTTCTAGGACTGCACGGAAAGGATATCATTCTAAATTTGTTCCTAACTAAGAGCTTCCATTGAATTCTTCTGTACTTGCTCAGGTCTACAACCTAACCAAAACAGGCAGTGATATTATCATAGCTGTCTTCACCTTAAAATGCACTGCAATACCATTAGCAGCAATACCAATGCAGAAAGGCATTAGCTGAAATATAAGCAGGAAGAAACAGCAAGTGTTCAACGATCACTGACCTGAATTAGTGTCACTCATGGTGCTATAAGGAAAGCAGAGTACAGTGAATAGGCAGCTGTACTTCCCCGTCCTGATATTGATAGGAACCACTTGTATGAAGTCACAAAGAGAAATCACATTCCATTCATAATAGAGTATGGGGGTTTTTCGTTTCCATAATCATGCTAAAATCCATAAATTTTGCCATAAAGCATAGCCTTCCTGGACTCAGACTGTAGAAGGTGTCATTTGAAGAGCCATAAAGTAACCCCAAACAACGAGATTACAGTTCAGAGGAGTACACACCGCTTGCTACCATTTCAACCAGTCTGATCTATTATCGCTCCAGATACAGAGTGAGCAGATATCTCACTGTGGTGAAAAAGACTATAAAATAATTAAACTGTAACAGAAAATAACACTTCTCCTAGCTGAAGGCACTCCTCTCAGGGTCTGCCTCCATTCAATAAAAAGGCTCGGCTAGTCATGTTGCATAAGATAATAACTGATTCCAAAAAGGCTCAGTTTTAGAAACGTCACATTAGGAACTTTCCTCTCCATATAATTATAGTTCTAGCTGATTGAGCTTCAAATTTAATGAATTTTGCCTAACAAATGCAATGCTTATTCTTCTAAATAAAACAGAACATCCATCATGAGCTAATGGAAAGAATTTAGCAGTGAAATAGCTGAACTACTAAGAAAATCATGCACACTCTCATTAAGCAACAGTATTATTCCAAAGGACTGCAACATAGTAATTCAGATTTGTATTTAGGTAGACTTCAGTTTTCCTGAGATAAGCCAAATAATCCCTTCACTTGGATAGCACATAAATCTACAGCTTGAAATATCTAGCAAATCATATGACTAAGTGTAAAACATCAGGCCTCTAAAAGAAAAATGGTCTTCCTATCTAGAATTCTTTCAGTATGCCGAAGTACTAGATGAGGAACTGGTTTATTTGTCCCATTTGAAAGTCTCACAAGAGTCTATCAAAGTACAAGGGAGACATCTTTGTCATGTATTCCATGACAAAAGGAATATGAAGAAAACAAACAGCCTATTTTCATTATACCATAAGCATAAGTGTAGAGATTTAGAACTCTTATATCAGCTACAGGGTTGCTTAGTGTATTATGTGGAAGCAGGGGAGACTATGAGCAGCGAGGTACAAGAGAAAACATATGAATAATCATAGATCAATTATGAACAGAGAAGACTGAAGACATGAGACACAGACAAGTTAAATAAGGTACAAGATGACCTATTAAAATTCTGCACCAGCAAACTGAAGTCATGCACTTCGAGTTGAAAGGCAGTCACCAAAAAGGTGCTTCACAGAAACTTTGATTATTTGACATGTCACCTACATCTACTCCTTACTTCAACATGTATACACTACACACAAATCCCATTACTTCTCCTGAAAAACGCTTCCATGGGGGCTTTCATTAGCCCAAATTAAGGATGGAGCAGGTGTACTGCGTCTGCATAGGACTGAGCTAATTTTCTTCACAGCAGCCTGTACCTTGCTGTGGTTTGGATGTGTGACTAAACCAGTGCTGATAACACACCAGAATTTTGACTATTGCTAAGCAGTGCTTGCACAGCATCAACGCTCTCTCTTTCCCCCCCTCCCCTTTCTGTGCCTCCACAGTGAATAAGCCGGGGGTAGGCATGAGGCTGGGGTGAGAATTTCCCTTCTTACCCTTCTGCCTCTGTCCTCTAACACTTCTGTGTCGCAAGTGTATTAGAGTCTTAGAACACATTTGGCATCTACCCAAAGAGCAGCCAGAGGAGTAACAAACCTGAAGGAAACCCAGCCTATTCAAATGGATCTTTCATTACCAAAATGCACAACTGCTCCTACAAAGTCAAGGAAACCAGCCTAAGTGGAAAATTACTGTGAGGCCACTCTCCTTCCAAGGAAGGTCATATAAATAGGCCTAAGAGGTGCATATAACCGTTCCTACTCTTCTACTTTACGCAGTGACTGAGAAGGTTACTTCACACAGGAATCTAATAAAGACTATTATTCCTGTTTACTAGGACAGCCTGTGGACACCAGCAGCAGCTGTGTTTCGAAGAAAGCTAAGGGAATTGGCACAACTGCTTGAGGAAGAACAGGCAGCTGGATACAGTAAAAGCCCTTGGGCTGTTACTGAAGACAACTGCTTCTACATCATACAAACAGCAAGTATCTCTGTCTCAAAACATCCCTGCTCTGGAAATAAGTTATTTTATATCATAGAAAGACAACTTTTCTTTCTAAGCATTAGAAAGCTAGAATCTCTAGTTAGTTACGTGTCAAGATGAGAGACCTAGATGTAAGGAAATGGCTTTCACTCTTAGAACAGTAGGGCCAATGGAATGACCATAGTGACTGACACAACCATAAGATACAAACAGACCTTGCCTGCCACAATTAGCATTGGTCTCAACCACTCACAGCCAGTTCTTGGTTTTGCCAGGGCCCTAGAAACTAGAAACAGAACCTACTCCTAACAGCATGGAACACATTTGATTACTGGTGTAGTTACTTGAGGGTGGAGGGGAGGATCAATTTGCAAAACGAATGTAAGAGGAATAAAGTCTCTAGGGATAATTTAACTTAATTCCTAAGATAAATTTTCACTAAAACAAGTGAACTCAGCTTCAGAGTGGTCCAGCACAAGTGACAGAGCAACCCAGCCACCGGGTGTGCACAAGCTTGGAGCAGATCCTCCCTATTTCACCACAGTGATTCCACAAACAGAAGAGGAGATGTAAAGCCTCCCCAAGGAGAAGTATATACTGCCACACTTTGAACCTGAAAAATTATTTTTCACATAGGAAGGTGTTCTAATCCTCAGCATCAGAACGAAAATGCTTCCTTGATAAACTCAGCCTGATATTAAATAAAGAATTGTTGCAATCTTACAGAAAATAAATATTCTTGTTATTGATATTCCTCTCTGCCCAGCTTCATAATGGCTGAAAAAAATGCAGACTGGGCAAGACTTCATTGATCTAAGGAAATTATACCAACATCTACTAAAAAGATTCAAATAATTCAAGTACTCACACTGTAGCAATAGGATTTCTTGATGTGACAGACAATTACAGCCATGGTAGGAAAATATGTAACATGAAAATTAAAAGCAAACAATTATCAACAGTTTTCTGTATCTCTAATGAGGCTCTGGCAATAAAGCTGCCACTACTGAAGCATACCACTTGCAAAATATCTTAATGACTCACGAAGAACAAGATAATGTTTAAGAAAATTAATTAAACTTTCAAATAAGAGAGTTTCATTTCACTGAGAAAACAAGTGCCTCAAAATTAGTCAATGAAACCACACATTTCATACAAAACTGCAATGTATGATTTCGGCTCAGTCATAAAATACAATGAATAAGCCTTTAAGTATCCATGAAGAAACCAATTGCCTTTAACATTCTAGACTAATTAAAAAAGCAGAACAAGAAACTAAGCATGTTGATTGCTTAGTTCTGTTAAATTGCTGATAATAGGCAACATGAAAAGGAGGTCTTAATGTCTTGCACCAGACAATAAAGTACTTTAGCATATAAATAACATTAAATAATCAATTGTAATGCTTTCCTTAATTTCATAACTGAGGAAGTAACCAGAGTGAAGCACTGAAGTGTATGCCAGTCTTTGAATCTATTAAAAACTGGACCTGCTGCTAGATGTTTAATTAATCAACAAATTGCTGTTTAAGTAGCTAGGTTCTTAAGACCCAGATTTTAAAACTTTGTCTAAGAATCTGTACTACAGTAAATATTCCTGTTCTCTGTTTGCCCCTTAATTGCTTCACTTTGCTCTCTAACTAAATTTTATATGGCACTTCAAATTAATTCAAAATCCATGCAAGCGAGACTTGAATGCAGTCCCCCTGGTAAAAAGCCTAAATGTCCTCAACACTAAACCTGAAAAGTCCTATGATTAATATCAGAGCATTTTGATTTTCTACATTTCTATCCAATTTTCTCCATATTTTTTGTTATTTCTTTTTTTTTTAAGTACAAACACAAAGCTGAATTACTGTAGACAGGAAAAGGACTGTGTGCAGACCATAATGAAGATTAATGCTGGACCTATGAGCTGAGCTAGTGGAAGGTTAAGACCTGGTGATAACTGAAAGGCCGCAATGTTAGGACAGAAAGGTTAGGATGAACTTCAGAGTAGGAAAGGAAGGAGGGATAGGATATGGCATTAAGTACAAAGCAGGGGAAGGAAGTTTATCAGAAGTGAAGCAAGAATAACATGTGAGAAGTGAACGGTGATGGCAATCTGCTACACACACGCAGCAGTCAATCAAAACTAACCAAAAATACAGATCTGAATCAAGCCCATTTTGAGAAAACAGGAAGTGGAAGACCGAAGGGAAAAGCACCTGTGACTGATGGCTCAGAAATATTCAGAACCTAAACACTGGCAGCAGTCAGTTAAGCTCAGCAGGGAGCAAAGCTTAATATTTGACAGTAAATAAGAGAACAAGATGTTATCTGGACTCGAGTATAGTTGTATGACCTAATGTATGAAACAAGTTAAGTACTGATCTTCCAAGACAAGATACAATCTCTTACAGATCATTGTAAGCTAAGCTATTTTGTGAGCTAGGCAGTAGGAAAAGCATCATAAAAAAAAACACCTAAGAGACATATCACGAAAGCTTTTCTATCTTTAGATAAAGGCTTGGGCCACTTCCACACATTTTGGTCCAAACCACATTCTAAATTTTCTTTGGAACAGCTGAAGAGGAGCTGATTTCAGCGTGGTAGCCATAAAACTTGACCAGAATGGTGCAAAGCCTGAGTGTACACTATCAGTGTGTTAGGCACTGTTTCTGAATTACAGCTGCCTTGTACATCTGGCTTCCGATCACAGCAAAGCGTACTCGCATCTGTCTCCCTCTCTGTACGTGTGCCCATGGAGTTGTACTCAGAATATACAGTTTTAGAGCTCAATATGCCAATTCTTACTTAGCTGTCATGCCTGTTTACTTAATATTTTAACACAGACCAAAACAGACTGCATAGCCTTAATTTCATTTCCTTATTACACGCTCTGCTCTTAATTCCAAATGATAGGAAACAAGTTTAAATTCATGAACAGAATTCCCACAACTTCAGTAATTCCCAAATCAAAACAAATGTCAAATCCAAAAATTTCCAACGGGAAAGAAATGTTTTATTTCCTCAGAGCAAACCATCTGGTTTTTTAAGAGAAGAGCAGAAGAGGATGCTATTAGAAAGAATCAAAATTCCCAGTCTGAGCCCTAGCCCTGAACTCTAGTATGACTTAATTTCTTCATTACCATTTGATGCAGACATTTACCTCAATACTTTACAACACAGGTTACAGAAATGAGGTATGTTTATCTAATTCCACTTTGCATTTGTGTTTTTTCTTGTTGTTGTTGTTAAAGCAGAATTTTCAATCTTTTGAATAGTAAGATTTAACATCATTGGTTCAAAAACATACAAAAAAAGCCACTGAGAACAGCTGACCTAAATGTGTTGTACATGAGCTAATACAAACTGGCTGAGAAGAATTCAGTGGGAATACTGTATTATTAAAAAGAAGAACAGAAGACAACAGCTGTTCATGGTGAATTTTCCTGATTTGCACGGGCACACTTGTGTCAATTTGATGAAATATCAATGGCATTCAAAAAAGATTCTTAGCTAAGCAGTTGTTTTTATCTATGGCACCAGGACTGTAAAATAGTTAAGAGGGAACACAGAGCCAGACTGTATCCTGTCTGCACACATTTGCAAGTTTTAGAGAACAAGCATATTCTGAATTAGTGTGACATGTATTGCAGTGAAGCAAAATACTGTTAACAAACCACTATTTGCCCAATTGGCAGCGTCAATCAGAAGACAGCTTTAAATTAGATGAACTGAGGAAAAGCCAGAAATTTGTAAAGGAAAGCCTTATCTTCGGATCAATGTTGAGGTCTTTTTAAGAAGTGAAGTTGTATATGGAAAGAGAATATACACAGAAGGGATGTGAGAACATCTCTTAACTAAAGCTCTTAAGAAAACTAACCTGACACAGGATAAGAAAAAATTTTTATGCAGATAATTGTTTCAAAGATAGGAAACAGGATAAGTGTAAACAACCAATTATCACTGTGAGATGAAACCACCAGTGGGATCCTACAGAGATAAATGCTTGGGCAAATGCTTATTTATGAAATAATTTGAAAATATTTATAAATATTTATAAATAAATATAATTGGATACAGTGGATGAGGACTTTGAAAAGGAATGCTACTGCAGAAAAGCTACCCTGTAGTAATTTTCTAGACTCCGTAAGGAGCCTAAAAGATACAAAATACAATGACTAGGAAAGGAACAGTGAACAAAACAGAAAACAGAACAAAGACTTAGTCTTTCTCTTAAACAAACAAACAAAAAAGAACTTGAAAAGATACAGAGAAAGGAGATAACACATCAGGTATGAAAAAACATACATATGAGAAATGAGTTAACAGGTCAAGACTCTCCATCCAAAACAGGCACACAACTGAAGGCATATGCAGTTCTACAAACTCATGAATGGCAAGGAAAAGATGAGTAAAATGATTATACCAAACTAGTCACCTAGGACGGGGAGCAGACTTCAAAAGTAAAAAGTTTCCCACACAATATCAAATCAAACTATGGAACCACTCATAACAGGATGTGTTGCGTGCTCTTAAGTTTGCCCAGGCTCCAAAGCAGTTTGCACAAAATCAAGGAAAAATAAACTACAAGTTATTAAACAAAACTTGCTACCTGTGATCACAGAAGCACTAACACTGCACAAACTTCCGTAAGGCTGTAGAGTACTCAGACAAGCTCACTTACTATAAGCTTTTTCTGCTCTTCCATTTCTTCCCTAGGTACCTGCTGTAAACAATTTCTGAAGGATGAGTAATGATCATGTTTGATCTTCCATCTGACCTGAAGGACCTTTTCTTGCAATATCAGAGCACAGTTCTAATTCTAAAAAAAGCCAGCAACTCAGGGTTATGCTCCCTCTCAAAATTTTACCTTTCCAAAATTTGTGTTACTGGCCAAAAAAACCCGAATTCAGTGCACACATATTACTCAACATTGTTTCACTGTAGTCACTCATTACAAAGTTTGCAGAGGACACAGACGCATGGGCCTGTCCTAAGGCCAGTTCCATTTACTTTAAAATTGAATAGAGATTAGGCTGACATTTGCACCATGAAACTCCCTCTCTTCACTAGTTAGCATGAATGGATTTTCTTTCCCCTTCCACTTGCCACAGAAAAACATAATGATGGGTAGCTTACTTGTGCAGGTACAATTAAAAGATAAGAACTACTGCTCACTAAGTAGGTTTTTTTCATCAAGGTATCATATAGTCAAGAACATTTTTGTTTACGTATATACCTCATGTTCTTTTTCTGTGCTCATTTATCCTCCACGTGGATTCAGAGGCTGAAGTCGTGAACAGAAAAAGGATGTCGAGTAGAAGCTGTGTTTCCCACCTTTATTAAGATTTTACAGTGAAATGACACAGGAAGTTTTCAGCCATATTTTCAGGTCATCCCTCAGTCTTTACTTTAGGGCATATCATCTGCTTTCTTTCCCGGAAGTGTCTGTCTCCATACCGTTTATAAGTTTTTGCAGGTATTTTACCAGAAAATACAAAAGGCCCACAAAACCAGACACCCGTGACACTCAATTATGTGAACTTCAGAAGTAAATGAAAACTAATCAGGTGACAGCAGAAGAAGGTGTCAGAGCAACTCAGGCAGACCAATAACTGTTACAAGGACAGATAACAAAGATGTCTAACAAACTAATGGATATTTCCAAATGTAAATTAGGAGGGAAAAAAAAAATCTGTTGCAGCATTTTCTTGTAGTGCTTACAAGAAATACTTCCCCTCTCCTTTCCAGGACCACAGACCGAACAAAGAAATCGCATTTCTCTCCCAAGCTATACCATGCCTGTCAAAGGTATTGGAAAAAACAGGCTCCTGTGCCTGAGTCAGCTCCTTCTTGCAGTAGCCTCATGTCCTTGTGGTCTGCCAAATGCATTCTGTGAACGGGGCTGGGGAGCATCGCTGCTCCCGCTCTCCGGCACAGCGCAGAAATGCACTGTCAGGTCTCCATTGCTTAGCAACACGAAGATCTGCAGCAAGAGCTTCCTCCACTGCGGCACTGGGCACTTGGCAGCTGGCTCAGCAACTTTCGCCCATGTCACAAGGGTTTAGCAGTGGCACGGGCAGCAAAAGGCTGAGAGGGGCTGTGCTCAAGCCAGGCAACAGGACACACTCAAGGAGGTGGTAGGAAGAAAGCAGCCCCTGGCAAGTCAAAAAATATGCAGCATACTAGCTGCCCCAATTGAATCCTTGAGTTGTTCCCTTGGGCACATCTTGCTCCCTAATGACACTGAACGTGCCAGACAAAAATCCCTCGTATGAAAGGGAGCAGCTTCCTTCGGGCAAGTTTTAGGGAAGAGAGAAGGCACTGCATTGCAGCCTTGAGGCTCTCCCAGGTAACACAAATGCAACCACAAGGCGACTCAACTGATAATTTCCTCTTTCCCTTCCAGAAGACAAGATCCAAGACAGAGCTGGCAGACATCTCCGACTAAATTGACTCTTTGGGTGGCTTGTGACATGAGAGGACAGGAGAGCCATGAAAGTACTATTGATGCACAAGACGGTTCTAGTGTGACAAAACACAAAATAATGATTTTATTAAATCTTTGTGCATGAGAATGGGTGTACCTGTATGCAAGAGTGTACGACTAAAAACTTCACACCATTATTAAGATTTTTTTTTACACCCTTTGAAACATATCTAGACATATAACTGTTTATGATATATACATGATCAGATTGCCTTCATCTCTAGACAGAATATATCCAAATGCCAGGTTTAGAAATGCACTGCTAGTAATATGGGGAAATTTCAATTTTGCAAGAGTTTTATCAGTACATTGCCATGTACTTATAACCTGGAAAAAAATGCACATCTCCACTTTACTTTCAGACAGTTAGAACTGCCGAAACAAAACAAAAAACAACTCAAACAAAAAGCCTACACAACTTCAGAACTCTCATTTCAGAAAGCATCGGGTAAAATGGCAGATTATGGTTTCTAGTTTGGGTGAGGACGATGTTCCAAATTGCCCAAGAATTGTGGTCTATTTTCACTATCTTTTTCCTTAAAGTCATTCAGGTTCTCAAATAAACATCATTTTAGAAAAATAAAGACTGAAGACTGATACAAAGTAGATACTAGATACTAGATTGGTACTACAAACTACCAATTTAACTCACAACAAAGCATCCTTACAGCTTATGCTACGGTAATTAGTTCATAAAATACTGAAGTAAAAGATACCAGGAACACACACATTTTAAAACTCAAAGCATATCTGGACTGAGCAATTTTAATTGTGTTTTCATTAGATGTTCACCTACGGGTCAACAAAAAAATGCAGGGACAAATCACCCCCAAACAGCATGTTTCAGATGGTTACTCTCATCCTCAAAAACAAATCCAATCAGATTGCATTACAGCAAGAGAATCCAACAGTATCATTAGCTACTCCAGTTTTCACTAAACTCAGAAATTCTTCTGAAGCAAGCTCAGAGTTTGTCGTGCTTGCTCATTATCTTACATGCATTATTTTCCATCAGCCTTTTCTCTTCATCCTTTGTGTTCTAATGAGAACTTGACCCAGATCTCATACACCTCTGTAATAACACCCTGCGGCTGCCATCAAATTATTCCAGCAATTTAAGCAGTCCAACAGAAAAGATTATTTTTTTTAATATATTTTTTTTAGTTTAGCTGCTACAACCTTCAGAAGAGCTGCACATAAAAATTTAACTGGAAAGAAAATTTACACTTCTCTGCTGTACTTTCTCTTTGCCTTTCATATTTCATCTTATGGGGTAGGAGTAAATAACAAATCTTGAGAATGCCAGTCTTTTCAAAAACAGGTAAGTGATCACCCTGTTTCACCAACAGAGAACCTATAAAGGTCTGTTTCAAATGCCATCTAAATGTAAGTATCTTTAAAAGCTCACCAAATCCCAACCATACTTTCCCAAAGCAGCACCATACTATTAATGTTGTGACCCAGCAACTGAAGAGCTACTATTCAAGATTATAATTACTGAGCGACTACACTGTTTGATAGACAAGTATTTTTAGCAGGCTCTCTTTGACAATTTACAGTCATCTCAAAAAGACTGACAAGAGTTCCTAGTTGCCGGCCAACCAAAGCAACCCTAGCAGGTTTTGTTACAAAAGTCAAGTTATTAATTGAGGAAGCCCATAAATGTTCTTGCTGGCATGCTTCAGTGAGGCATTGAGCATCTTGCTTCAAAGTTTATCCCTCCTTTTATTTTTAATTACTTAAAACAAAGATTTAGAAGAGTAGAGCAGACCACCCCTTCTCCCCTTCTCTGACCCCAGTCTGAACCCTGCTGGATCTTGCAACGTTAGAAACAGCGGGGTTCCTCTTGGCAAAGGAATTGATACACACTTTTTCGGACAAAAAAGAAAAGTCCAGTGGAGAAGACTAATGACTTACTTGCCTTCTACATCGAACTATGTTATCAGTAAACCTGATTTCCCAAAGATTCATGCAAATGGTTGCAGTGTCAACCAGCGATACCATCTCCTTGCAGAATCTCACAGATGTGCTAGGAATTTCAATGGAAGTACAACAGACTGCAGTAATGGCAGAAAATAGTTTGGTTCACATCATCTTGCACGTGAATGATAAAAACAGGTTTTGCTAAGCATCTCTTCACTAAAACTAGCGTAAGATTTTAAAAAGAACGATGTGATCCCTCTGTAAAGGCAAATACTGCTGGGAATGGTGTCATTTGGGGTAATAGAGATTGGTAAAGAATTCTGAATAACAACACAGCCTGGTACAAGTCCTAAGTACCCAGGCCAATTTCCACACATTCCTCCCATGAACCACACACCAAATGAACAATAGCTGACTCTGTTTTATACTTGATATATACTGAAGATTATGTATTTAAGAAAGGTTTTCCATATGAAATAGCCTTGAGTAATCATGACATGACTTGGCTAGAAATGAAACGGCACAAAACAGCATCTGGATTTTAAAAGGACAGGCACAGAGTGAATCAGCTGCTAGAGTTAACTGGAACAAGAGGAGCAGAAACTTGAATGTGGACAAAGCCTGCAATTTCTTTCAGAAAGCAAAGCCAAAACTTAAAAAAAACCAGCATTCCAAAGAAGAAGCATTCCAAGGGGAAAAAAAAAAGGCAGTCCTCCAGACTCAATAGGAGACATGCTAGAAGTATGCAGAGAAGAATGGAAAGAAAAAAACATAGTGAAATTATAATTCATAACTACTTCAAAATACTTTGTCAGTCATATTAAAACCAAAAAATTATAAAAAATGTTTTCCTGCCATATGAAGAAAGAACCTTACTTCATAGAGTCTGAGTTACAAACCAAGGCTAAGTTAAAATTATATATGGCAAATTAAGCAACAGAATTGTACGTAAATTCAACAGCTAAGACTACATGATCATACAAGTGAATATTAAAGATTTTTCCCTGTCAGACCCCACTTCATCAGCTGGAAAAATTATAAAGGAAAGCCATGAATTAGTCATAACATAAACCTAAATCACAGTAGGTTTCAAAAGAGATCTTTCTAGTAGAAATTAAAGCAGTGTAAACGTACAAGGTAGCAAACAGAAAGTACCTAAGAATACTACAAAATACTCTCTTGGTACCTAAGAAAAGTCCTTTTGTCTGTCATGGCAGAAGCCTGTTCCTCCAGTCTTTCCTTCAGTCTCACACTCTCTCCTTGCAGTACCAGGTGCATCTCAAACTTCTTCATTTCACTCATCAAACTCCTCACCCCGTCCACGTTTTCTCTCCCTGTGCATGCTAACTTGGTTCATCCTTCCTGCCCCAGACAACTCGCCCCTATCCAGTCATTTTCTTTATACAAGAATACAAAGAAGTAAAATAACATCAGAACATTATCAGCTTCCAAACTGTACTGAACTGCAAAAAAACCAGGTTCCAGCACAAGACCAGAAGACATCAATGCCAGGCTCGAAGGCTTGCAGTAAAGGCAAACAGTCCTTACTCCAGATTGGCCTAGTACAGCAATTGAAATTATTCTCTTACAGATTTAAATAAGCTTCCAAGGAGGAAGGAAGTTTATTTGTGGGTGCTATTTTTTTGTTTCATTCATTTGGGATTTTTTTAAAGTATTGCAGAAAATTTAACTCAGAGGCTCTCCTTCCATTGCTGAGAGCAGGGGAAAGGAGCAGTGTGTCTACTTAAAGTTCTCCTCCCTTCTCTGCTTCTAGCACTTAGGGTTGAAATTCATAATGCAAATAAATGTGATGAAAAACTGTTTGGATATAAAGAAAATAACTTGTTTATTTGGTAAGATACAAGAATGGCTTCAAGATGAAATTTAAGGAGATCAGGGAAAAGGACAGAATAAAAACTAACTTAGAAGTCCCTTTAACTATTACAATACACTTGAAACACCCTTTGACACTTCTTTTAGAACAGGTTCCTCTGGGACCTTACCCTTTTCCTACAAAGGAAAACAAAAAGCTAACCAAATCTTGATTTAAGTAAAAGTATTTTATTCTAGATTCAGGCACTCCGCACAAAAAATGAGACAATTACACAATCCTAATCCATATTTCTATCATCTACAAGAAACAAATTCAATGTTTAAAGCAAGATAAATAACACAAATATCAATTACAATGAGAACCAACCTCACACAAAGTCGCTAGACAATTGCCTTACAATATAAGCCAAAAAACACTTAATTCCAAGTAAAAATTTATAAAGAATGCTAACATAATTAAGTTATAGACAATATATTTGCACTCATTTTTGATGTAAAAAGGAATTATTATTAATCTGTATCTTCCCCAAATATGAGAGTGGATGAACACAGTATGAAACCCTGAAAAGAATTCAGAAAATTCTTTCTAGTCTCCTTTGTGTGTTTCAGAATAAATGCACAAGCTTCACAGTTCAGCTATCTTGGGTGCTGTGCATTCTGGACCAATCCAGACTTAATCTTAATTACTAACATCAAGGTTATGTGCTTTGATATACCAGAGGATGAAACTAAAGGACCTTCAGGGATCAGTCCTCAACAGTTAAAACCATGGTTTTGGTTTGGTTTGGGGTTTTTTAACCATCAGTCCTAAAGAACTGGGGTCAAAAAATGGATTCTTTCCTGGTTTGAATACCAATAAAAGGCTTGTCATTTTTCCAATCACTATTCTACTTACTCTATCTCAGTACATTTACACTAAAAAAAGCAAGTACTGCTGCAGAACACTGATATTTTACGGAAGAAAAACCATCTAGTCTGATCACATGTATGCAGCACAAGACTATTCAGTTTCTTGATCTTTACCTTCCTCATGTTTTATACTATTCTAAATGTCATTTCTAACACTTCTATTCACACTCCATTGCTCTAACATTCTCACTTCATCCCTTGAATTTCTTCAAAACTTGCCCCTACCCTCAAACTCCTGTATTTTGAATATAACTTTTTTCTTTCACTCTAGTCTACAGGTTCAGGATCCACAAGTCACACATATCAAGTAACAATACTTTCTCCTTACCCAGATCTTTTTTTAAAAGCCACTTTAAATTTCACCTTGGTACTTGCAGTTTTTCAGCATCTTACATGCACATTTTCCCTATATCACGAGAAGTCTGCCCAGATACGTTGCGGATGCCCCATCCCTGGAAGTGCTCAAGGCCAGGCTGGATGGAGCTCTGAGCACCCTGGTCTAGTGGAAGGTGTCCCTGCCCCTGAAGAGAGGGGGTAGGACTAGATCATCTTTAAACTATTCCCTCCAACTCAAACTGTTCTATGATTGTCATGGAATTAAACACAAAGATCTAGACAAGATGAGGGGTTGGGTTTTTTTTTTTAAAAAAACCCTCCAAATTTATATTCATTGCATTCCCAAAATACCATCGTTGCATTAGAACTTTCATTTATATATACATATACACACAAAGTAACAGTGCACGTAGACACAGCTTAGCTTTTGCAACAGTAATAACATATTACTCCCAAAAAGATAGGTGAGTAAAGTAATTCAGTGAAATACCATTGAAATAATATAATTCTGTCAACAACACTTCAAAAAATTTCTATTAAAACAGAGTTTGGTAGAAAGTTTGGGTAGACTTTCAAAGACACACAAACGGAAATATTAAAAAAAAAATAAAATTTACAAGCAAACAAACATAGCCTACCAAATATGTTGGTGGAATGTCCTTTCCGGGCAATTGGTTTGAGCTCATTATGTCCCCAACCGTATTGTCTATAATTGTCCCAGGCATGCTTCATCATCTGAGAAATGGAAAAAAACAGGATTTGATTACATTGTAAAACTACTTTCTATGAATACAATATTTTATTCCTTATATGACTTATATTACTCCTTATTTGAGACTTCATCTTTCACAGGCATTCCAGCATAATTACTTTGCCACTGTTTCTATCTGTTACAGAAATCATATTTTACAGCATGAATAAATTTGGAAACAACTTCAAGTCTGTTTGATTTGAGCTATAGAGCCTAATGCTCTGCATTAGGTTGTCTTCCTGTTCTTTCCTTGCCTTTAATATATGCACAGACATTTAAGAATATAAACATAAGGAATGCATTTGATCCTAAGGAACTGCTGTAAAACGCTGGCTAATGTCTTAAGATGCTGACTAAAAGAAAAAGATATCTACCAATATCTGAAGCATAAAAGGGATTTATTTACACTGGTACATCCAAGTATGACTAAACAATTTTGCAAAAGGCATAATAAATTTCTTATTAGCAACACCTACTTGACAAAGGCACGGTCATACAGCCTCTGCAAAAGAAATGCCAAAAGCTTGCTCTTTAGAAAGCATAATGAACAAAGCAGTATAACATTATTAATATTTGCTACACAAAACCTTAAACTTTTTAATAGATGCTTCCACCACCTAGTAGGAAAAATACATTTAAAAAACCCAAAAGGTCTTGCTGACCCCAAAGTACTAGCATATCACCCACAAAGCAGTGCTTTTCTGTATTTGCTAAAACTCTTCAAACTCCTTGCTTCTTGGTATTCAGCAGCCTGCAAACTGCAAAGTGAATGCAGTCATAAAAAAAAAATAAATATTACTAGTTACCTAAACAGATGCAAGCAACAGGAGGAAATTATTTTTCAAAAAACACTGCACAAGTGGCAGGAAAAAACTCTTCTAGAAAAACAACCATGTGTCTGTATCCATAACGTTATACATATACATTATATATATTTTATTTTTATATCACATTTTTAAACGGTTAATATAAACAAGGTCTCCAAGAAAATATTTAGCCTGGTCTATCACCATCTCCACAAGTTTGAGAAATGCTCTCTAAGAGGAGAAACTATGCAATGTAACTAACAGACCAATACTAAGCATTGAAGAAACTGAGGCAATGCAATCAGTTTTCACTACGGTTTGCACGACTGTAGTTTTCTTATTTTAACAGAGAGTCACTATCTTCACAGAAAATGGGAGGGAACAAGCAGATGCTGGCTAAAAAATGAGGTGCAGCCAGTTACCTTACCAGCACTACCTCACATCTCTCCTTACTACCTCACAGGTTTCTCTTACAGAGTTCAAGATTTAATGGAAGTCAGCATCCTTACAGTAATTCCAAATCTTTCAAACTGCATCTAATCTGCCTGCTGAGACATGGAAAACGAAGTCCCCTATCTCCCTACAACCATCAAGAGATCCCTGTCCAAACTACACAGCCGTAATTCCTTTGCATGTAAACTCCCTCCAAATTTTCCATGGCTCAGTTAACTCCTGCCTAGACAATAAATTCAAACCACAGCAAAGGTGTATGCACAGGCCCAGAAGATGGGAAGCACTCCTGTGTTAAACTGGCATCGACATACACCAAGTTTCCCTCTCAAGGTGCCAGAGGTGCCACTCCTACCACTTGTCATTCAAAGCCAGCTCATACGTTGCTTTTGGTATTTGCACTAAAAGATTTTGACACCTGAATATGCAATAATACTACATCGCTTCTTTTAGTGTGATGAACTAGCAGTGTAAGAAAAAGGGGATGTAAATATTATCCTAAAAGAGAGAAAAGCCATTTCATTAGCATTCAGAAATTCCCTTGTGATTACAAAGCACTTATCAAACTGACCAATTCACAGAACCTCAAGATGACACAGGTGAAGTGATTCTCTCTTGACAGCTAAGAAAACTGCAGCATGACAAATGCAATAAAAGCCTGGTCACAGTCAGTAAGTACAGAAGTTCCTCTGAGAGCTCTTGGTAACGTTAGCCAGAACCAAAGAACAAATTTCTATATAAAATTGTTCATTAACTTTAGATCATAAAAATCGAGAATCACAGCATCATTCAGGTGGCAAGAGACCTCAGGATGTCTCTCCAGCTAAACGTCCTGCTCAAAGTAGGATTAGTTATGGGATCAAACCGGGCTACTCAAGGCTTTATCCAGTCAGGGTAGAGTTACGGACAGTCAGAATGGGACAGTCAAGGCGCCTCTGAAAGGTCCTGCTCTAACTCGCAGCTTGCCAGACACCCTTTAAGTCCTAAAAACTCTACTTGGGAAAACACAGACCTATAACTTCAGAGGATGAAACTAAAGACTGACTGACCAGTGCGGCTGAAAATAGATGGATGACTAAAACACAAGGTGACCGTGACATGGCTAATCTAACCAACTGGCTTGCACATAAGGGAAACTGGCCTTCTGAGATATTTAGATGACTCAAATATTTTATGAAGGGGAATCAAATAATCATTGACATTTTAGCTTTGTAAAAATCTCAAAGGGTAGGCAAATACCAGTTAAGTCCAAGAGAAGAACTTGTTTCCTCACGGCAGAATGTTAAATGTGGAATATTTCACTGTCCTAATTTGTTGTGCTCCTGAGGGGAAGGTACAGTTTTTGTTACAGAATATTTACTTCTGAAGAAACCCTAAAAAGTCTGAAAATTACAAAGGGCTAAAACAGAACACATCACAACGTAAGATGTTTCTATATCCATAATTTATCCTAAGATAAAATTCTATTAAGATAGAAACTGTAAAGGAGTACATTTCGCCAAATGCATAACTTAATGCAGAAGTAACTTAAGAATACACGACTGAGACCTGAAACTGTCGAACACAAGAGATTAAGACACAGTTGACTGCATCATCTAAGGCTGAGATAGGAAACCATATCTTTAGGAAACTAAGCTACTCTGATAACCACAAACACATCTGTCCTCTCCCCTCTGCCTCCCCCAAGCAGTGTACTAAGCAATTATTGCTATTAATGCCATATTTTGCTTTTGAAGGCAAAGTCATTCATAGGGAAGAGGTCCATTGCATACTAATATTGGATATGTTTATTATGGGAGGCACCAGAAACAATAGCCAGCAAGACACTGTTGCACATACAACTTGATAATTCTACAAAAAGACTCATTTGGACTCTACTGCAAGAGAGCCAGAATGGTAAGAAGCTGGGCATGTCAAATGAAACTGCTTTGGTAGGTACAACCTTTATCTAGTTGATTTTACTGACTTTAGAATACATTCGTGGGATCTGATTCTCTACCGTCAACGGGAAATCAGGTTCTTATAAATACAGTGTAATGACATCTTTTAACATGACAAACTTATAATTGTAACAGTAAAAGGATGTTACAGTGATTGAAAACAGTTGTAAGGAAGTTTATCACTCCAGCAACATTAATTCAAACTAAGGATTGGTTCCAAAGCACCTTTCCAGTCCTCAAAAAAGGGCAGACAACCAGCAAACAGAAAATGGAAGTCCTGACAAACAAGCAAAAGGAACAATTTACTGGAAAACTGAAGTATTTACTGGTTCCTGCCATTCCATCTGGAATGTGTGTAACAGATAGAAAATAGAGTTTGGTTTCAAAGGAACATATTCTGGTTAAGTGTACGATTTAGAGAGATTTATAAAAACCACCTTCAAATTATGTTTTAAAATTAACCAAGGATTTGCTAGACAAAATTACTGCTCAACTGGCAGATTAAAAATTTATAACCATGTTCCTAATGTCTGCTGAGAATACCTTTTGGAGGTTAATTTAAAGAATGATCTTTTCCTTGTATACTCAGATTTTTGATGAAACTTAGAAAACTCAGATTTTTCATTCTTCTGGGAGCTCTATATAATGAGAAATTATTTCAGGCATCAGTTCATGCCTCTGCCGTGCATTTCTGAACACTGACACTGAAAACGTCTGTTTGGAATATGTTCCTAACACACACAGCTGGGTTTTCATTTACTGTCAAATCTGGTAACAAATCCATTACTAAAACGAAACAGTTTATGAGATGGATGCAAAGTGAGAAGCTTTTTTTTTTAGCATTAAATACTTGAAGTCTTAGATGCCTGATGAAATTAAGGGGAAAGTACTTCAAACTGGTGAGAACTGGAACTGTAAAGAGCCTAAATTTGGAGACCTTACAGCTGTGGACCAAGCTCAAATTTGTACAAGAAAGCCAAATGCTTTTTATTCAAGATGATAAACAAGGATTTTTGACTTTGTGCATCGTCACGGTTCCAGAGAAACTGGTATTCACACAACTGACTGATCCTGTGGTGTTTAGAAAACCAGAACCTCTCAGATCATCTTTGTAAACAACCACAACTGCACATCAGCCAACAAAAAGCAGTTCCTTTCTTCCAGTCTTGTCAGGCATCAGTCTAATCACCTTCCCTGCACCTGCCAGCTTTACTGCATCCTTTTTGAAGCTGAGACACAGAACTACATGAAGCATGCAAGATGCACAGGCACCTGAGCTCCACAGGCTACCATAAGAACCTTGCCTGTTCTGTTCTCCTTTTCCTGAAATACTGAATATCTGCTCTTTGCTTGCTATTGAGCACTACAGTGATGTCTACAAGGAGGTATAATAAACACAATTTCTCACTCTAGAGTGGTAATAAGTCACCTTACACCTTTTCATACTAAGTACAAAGTTGGAATCTCTCCCTCTCCAGCCCCGATATGCATCATTTTACATTTAGCTATGAAATAAAAGGGGAGATAATCATTCAGTCCCATACAGGGGTTTTTTTGCAATTCTTCACATTGGCAGCAAAGTTACTGTACCTCTATTCATCCATTTTCAAACTCTAAATAATTTATTTGTGTAATTTGGAGCATGGATCCCCAGCACAAGTCCTCTGTGGCCTCCAGCACCATTTATCTGTACTCTCCATTTCCTGCCTTCTAATGAATTTCTCCAGGCAAACAGAGAAACTACCCTGCATCCCATGGCTGCTTAGTTCAACACCTGTTAGCAATGAACCTCGCCAAACATTTTTTGAAAAATTATGTATCTAGCCATATCTCCCTTGTTCACATGTTTTTTGACTCTTTCAGGGATCTTCTGTAGTTTTGTGCATCATACCATCAATAAAAAGATAGCAGGAAATCTTACATATCTGTGTGCTCAGAGAGTCTATTCCCTATTCTGGTTTCTGTTACTCTGCAGTTCATTCAGCACGCAGAGAGTTCTGCAGTTCTTTGATCTCCCCTTGAATCTCTTTCAAAAACTGACACCTTGTTAGGCACTAGTCCTCTGATAACAAAGCAGAAAATAAGAATAGATGCCAGCCATGCAAATCAGGAATCTAAATCTCAAAGCAAACTAATTAGAGTGAACTGTTACAAGTTCTGGGTATTTCAGTTTTGTGTGCAGACTGTCTATGCCTTAATGGGACACATCATGAAAGGTTACTAATCAACTACCAGGACTCACGTGGTGTATCGATGACGTAATTAATACCAATAATTGAGAGGTAACACCATCAGAAAAACTGTATTTTAAAAATACACTGGTATATATTCCATGGAGTTGCTCTGGGAAACACAGATGGGACTACAGGAAAAATTATGTAAAGGTGACTAGCAAGCACATAGCAAGACGCTCTGGCTTTCCAGTCGAAGTCTCCATAGCTGCAAAACACACACACTGTCACGGGTATAATAGATCTTGTATCATTTAAAATTGAGATATCTTCCATCTAGCCATAAATCATGATTTTTGCTACGAGCATTTATGTTGTATGGGAATAAACAGCATATAAAATACAAAATATAAAAAAAAATAGCAGCAAGGTCAGTGAGATTTCATGGAGCCTTTTGATTTACTCAGTTCTGAAGATAAGTAATTTACCTGGAGTTCTGCTCATTTTTGTTTGGCTGATTATAGGAGGGAAGTGAAATATCTCCTTATTTCTTTGATTTTATTTTGCATTTATGAATATTAAATACTGCAAAGGCGCTAATTCATTGCTGAAAGGCAGGTTCTTCTCACAATAGTCTGGAAAAAAGATATCTTTAATAATGAATTCCTTCTTGAATTTTTAACTGTTTCCAATAATGCAAGAGTGCTGGAGAATTCTGTCATTGCTACGACTTGAATAAATTGATTCATTTTTAAAATACCCTCAAACAAAAACTTGTACTCTTCATAAGCAGAACATTTCAAGTTACCAACCAAGCAACTTAACCAGGATGTGCAGCTGAAATACTACACATAAAACTCCAAGCTTTATTTTCATTCTTCTGTTCCAGCAAAATAAATACACCAAGCTACAAAGCTTCTCATAGGCATAAATGAAAGATTTACAAATGTAAAATGAGTTCTTTATGCAATCACCCCAACAAGCTGGGACAGAACGTTGCACAGGGCCACTCCTAACATGTCTGTACTGGCAAAAGTGCTAATTGTAAAATATTAATTCTAATATATTGACAGAAAACTAGTTTACCAACTCGATCAAAAAGATTTTATCCTTAATTTACAGGTTTCACTAATGCAGTAAAATTAAGGCATGCTTTTAAAAAGAGCAGTGAAACTATGTGAAAGCCAACTTACCTGTTCTCATCATGTCAAATTACACTGGAGAATCCAGACCACAGAATTCAAATAGTGTGCAAACAAAACCACTTAATAACCAATGTGTGTGTGTACATATGTACAGATAGACTTTTATATGCACACACACTTAAATATAAAATGAGTGTGTGTATATTTCATACAAACACACGCTGCAGTGACTGTTATCTTAAATACTGAAAAAACTAGTTCATAATATGATGTCCTTCAGTTTCACTGGGATCTAAGTCAGGAGCAGTGCTCTACAAAATACACTGCAAAACTCTTAATACACATGGATTATTAAAAACTCATGTCATAGCCAACCAGAAGTCCAACTAAGTTTGATCAGGAAAACAAAGAGGGTACAGTGTCAGCAGTAATTACTTGTTCTCAACTGGTATTTGATGTTGAAAAAAGGTCCCGCAAGCCAAAGAAAGCAGCCTGTTTGGCTAGATCAGAAACACTGCAATTAGAAACAATAAATGAGACTAGCATCGGAAGTTGTATGAATAGTAACTATGAAAAGAGAAGTTTTTCAGAATTAAAAGATCTCTAGATGATTAAGTATTTCTTTCTTCTACACAGCTCTTTTCTGAATAAGAACACTAAACAGAACTCAGGTAAAAGGACACTTACTATTTTTAACCTGATTTCTTAAAAGAACAGGGCTTAAGCAATCTTGCTGTCTGTACATCTCTCATTTGACACATATATTTGCAGTAGGCCTTTGAATTCATTCTCCAATTTCATACTTGATTTTAAAAAGCTGGAGGAACAAGATCCTCTACTTTCGGTGTTAGGGGGGGGAAAAAAAAAGGGAAGAGAAAAACACCCATGTCTAGATAAGGCAGAGACACACAAATTAATACCCTGACTGAGAAAAAGGCAGTTATAATTCAAGTCTTCATTCATTCAGAGGGGCAGCACCGGTAGCTCTAAAGCAGGCATGAAATGCATTGCAATTCATGCAGTGAAACAGGAAGATAAGAGGACATTCACAGCAACATGTGCATGATGAGCAGAGGGTGGTATAAGGAGATGTAGGTCAAAGATCCATAGGAAACCATTAGTTTTGCTGCTTATAAAGCAGCCTGTTACTTCTCAACGCTATTAACAGCCTCTTGAGTATCACTCAGAGACCAGGATGAAAATACATTTTAATCACTTTTCTTCTTGGCACGTTTGTAGAAGTATTTCCAAAATTGCCTCCACTAGTATTAAATAATTAACTTTCTCCCTCTCCTTCTAAGAGGCAATATATTACAACTCTAATTTTAAAAGAGGATAAACAGAAAGTTTTGCTGAAGGAAGTTCACTGGCAAAAAACTTCAAGTCAGAACACCCTCAACTTCCCAGACAGGACCTTGTTTCCCAATTGCGCAGAATATCCAAACTTAGCAGCAACTCATTCTGCAGGTGTCAGATGTAGCAAGTGAATTTCAAGTTGGACTTCAAAGATGACCTTCAAAGGTCTCTTCTAACCCAAACTATCCTATGATTCTATGATTTTATCATCCTTAACTGTGGCACCTATACTCCCTTTACATTCATGTCCCAACATTTGCTTAAGTGTCTTTCTCCACTTTTTCTTTTTATAAGAAAGCCATGAGAAGCAGGAACAGAACCAAAATTTTGCTGTGTTGAAAACAGCTTATCAGAAAGTAGTGAGATATCACCTTGCTATCCCATGTCATTAAACATAACTGATTTTAAACTGCACAAGCCAGGATGCTACAGCCAGCACCTTCAGTCACTTCATAACTCTCACTTACTGGTGTGAACACCACACCTCCTTTGAGGTCAGTTTAGAAAAAGTGTATTTACAATCAGCACTGCCTAATTACATGACTGCATATGGCAACAAATATGGCACAAGTAGTAGAACAAAAGCTCCGGAGAACTCAGACTTTCTAATCTATCTTTGAAACCTAGAACATTACTATTTCATTCTTAAGTTTACTATACGGTCTTGTGTAACATTCTGAGAAGCTTTCTTCCAGCTGATAGGCTTTGTCAGCAAACATCATCCTATCACAGACTGGCTGAGGTTGGAAGGGACCTCTGGAGGGTACCCGGTCCAGCCTCCCCGCTCAACCAAGGTAATCTGGAACAAGCTACCCAGGTTCATTTCCAGCCATCTTACAAGTATTTCTGAGAATGGAGATCCCACAACCTCTATGGGCAACCAGCTCCAGTGCTTGGGTCACCCTAACAATAACCAATGTTTCACTATGGTCAGTTGGACCCTCTTGTGCTCCAGTTTGTGCCCATTGCCTTTGTGCCTGTCACTGGGAAGCACTGAGAAGAGCCTGGCTCCTTGCAGCCCCCCTTCAGCTATTTTATACACTGGCAGGATTCCCTCTCTCATCCGGGACAAACAGTCCCACCTGTCTCATCCTTTGCTGAGATGAGATGCTCCAGTCCCTTAGGCATCTTTGTGGTCCTTCACCCTCTCCAGTACGCTCGCGTCTCTCTCATACAGAGAAGCCCAAAACTGGACACACAACTCCAGGTGTGGCCTCACCAGTGCTGAGTAGAGAGGAAGGATCACCTGTATGGGATTAGTACTAGCATTGGGTGAAATACACTGTTCTAACAAGTATCCCCAAAGAATGCTGGCAGTAAGATAATACTATGGCATCTTGTGCTGAAAGTAAAGAAAATCTGAACCCTGAGTGAAAAAATTACCAAATTTTCCTTATTTGACTGGGTAAAATTTAATTTCTAAAGGAAATAAAACTCACTAAAGACCACACAACACTACATAATGATTACATTTAAACTGTAAGGGAAAAAATAATATTCTGAACACAATTTAAAGGACATAATAATGGAAATTAAGTGCTAAAAATTCCAAGTGTTCAAGCAATTTATATTTAATTTAACTTGGAAAGGAAGTCAGTGACTTCCAAAAGACGAGTTTTGTTCTCAATTTCTCTGCATTAAGCACAATAATAAGACACCTTAAAATCTTTTTGCGAAATTATACAAGTTGCTTCTACCACCCTACCATTTTTTTTTTACTTCCAACATTTTTTAATATGGTATAAAACCCCACTAAAATATTAATAGAAAGCTAAAGTGTAGCAGCAAGAATCTTTAAAAATTTCAGATGCGTTTGTTCTTAAAATACCAGTTCATTAAACACCCTGGCATTTTTTAAAGCCAGAACAGCAAACTAATATGCTAGAGAAGTGCTACAAAGCATGTATGGGCAACCAGGTAGAAAACCTTTACTTCTTGAAGTTGTCATTGTGCATCTAAAGTAATCAGCCAACTCAGAAATACTCCTGATTGAAATAACTGAATTAATAGAAAAAGAATATAGACAAATTATGCAATTCTGTAAATTAGTTACTTGAGAATACAAGGTAACACTAAATATAATCATCAGAACCAAAGACACAGAAAAAGAAAACCAAGACAAGGCAGATTCTGCTCCCAGTTTATTTCACGACCTTAAGAAGGGTCCCTCTCTGTGCTCAGCAAACATTTCAATTACATAAAGCTTTCAAATGTTTTACAAAGCTCTCTTAAGAGCATTACAAAAATTCTTTTTACTTTTATATGAATTTTTTCTGAAATCAAAATATGCCTTTTAAAAATATTTAAGTACTGCCAAACCACTTTTTATACAGAGATCTGTTTCAAAAAAGACTTCATCAAGTTGCTGTTTGGAAAGAAAAACTGGTAATAAACTTCCTGTAAAAATAACAGAAATTTTAAAATTTTCCAGCCTTTCTCCCAGCTACAAAGACCCATGTGTGTGTCACAAATTGTCCCCATCATTCAGCCTAATTCCACAGTTTTGCACCATTTGATAAGAGGTGAAATAGTCTAAATAATAACATCATTAATTTTGTGAATTTAAACAGTCTAAAGCTGTTCTTGGAGAGTGAAGTTCTCCAAACATGCATGAGGACACTTCAAAATAAACCAAGGCATAGGTTAAATGCCTTCTCAAGACCCCCTGGAATTCTGAAGCCAGATATGCAGCCTTCAAAGAGCTAGGAGCTTCCCTGTGCTATTTTTTAGGCTGCAATCCAGGCAACCATAATGTCTTGCATGTCACAAATACTATATATGCTATTTGGAGACCTATGTTAGAGATATTGTCCCCCAGAACTTGTTCTTTTTTTGCTAAGTCTCCATCTCATTTACCAAGACAATCTCTATTAGTCTATACTGGATACATAAATAGTGAGAGAGGAACTCCGAGAGGAACAGTGCTTATTTCAAAATGCACTTTGCATCTCTGGAATAGCTGCAGCCTTCTCTGACACATTCGGCGCTGTCAAAAACAGGTTTCAGGCAAAACATTATTCATCTGACACTGTCATGTTTTATCTCAGCCACATTATATTCATTGCAACATAGCAGATCCAAAAATCCAGAAGAGGACCCAAAGACCAAACAAAAATGTCACTGTACCAACATGGGTTCCTCAGCATTATAATTCATTCATCCTCCCTGGAAGACCTTCTGCCCCTGTATTTTATACCTTCACATATCCAGCTGTAGGAGTGATAATCTGCTGTGCTGCATGAAAAGAAGAATAAAAATTCTGGAGATCACCTGAGTATTAACAAGACTGACTCAATGAAGGCAATTCACACAACAAAGACATACATTTCACGTGTGCTAGTGTGATTCTGGACTGTTTGAGCAAAGTGGTCACACAACCAAAGACCACATAGTACAAAGGCATCGTTATCCTAACTGAAGGACTTCCCCACCTAATACATAGCCCCACAGAAACCTTTGGTCTGGCTATGAAATGCTACACTTCAGAAACCACAACAGTAGTCATCAATAAGTTATGCAATAGAAAAACAGCTTGTCAGTGTGACTCAGACGTAGGCTGATCACCAAAAAAAGGAGCAAGCCTTTTACAGCACGAAGTGTGTGGCAACTGCAGCTAACAATCACCAGAACTGTAACTTGGTGATCCTTAGTCACAAACTACCCCGAATTCCTTGGGCATTGATACACCTTCAGTTTTAGATCAGCAAGTATTGTCCAAATTTTACTACTTATTTGTGACACCATGAAAACTGCCATTCTGTATCAGCCTACAGCTCATCATCTTCTCTCAGTCTACATTCTGACCGAACAACCTCAGAAGTGGAAAAAACAATTTTCAACTCTCCCTTCAATTCCAGGCTTGATCTACAGAAACTCTGGTTGATTATTTCTCCTAGCTAGTTCTTCATTGTTAGCTGTGCTCAGTAATTTCACATTACTTGGTCAAAGCAATTTTATTCTATCCATTAAATCCACCAGTGGCAAACTCAAAGGTATTTAACTATAGTAATCTGTAGCAAAAATGAAAAAGTGTTGACAGCTACATAACCATATCATTCACTGTTCATCTTCACCCTACAGAGGCACTTTGAAAAGCAAAATACCCTGGTATTCTCACGGAAAATGTTTGAAGACGTAGGCTTGGAAAGCAGTAGAACCTCTTCAAATCCACAATTCAGTGCTGTCCTTTGGAAAACAGCCCTAACCAAGGAGGACCAAGGAGGTCCAGCATTCCACACACAACTTCCCAGTCAATATACTTCTCCAGTAATCACTAACAGGCACGTCTTCCAGGGAAGCATTTGCTACTTGAGGGATGCAAACTGTGATACAGCTCCATATGTAGTAACTATTGCAAATGCTGATACAACCTCCTGCTGTATTTCTCATGAGCAGATGTCCATTACTTGATAAGAGTGGATTCCACCCAGTCATCATTAATATTTAAAGTAAAATTCCAGATTGGGTGATCTACCCAGAGGATGGCACACACTTCAGCTACAACTCCTTCCTATGACAAGGACAGGTGTACGACTGATCTCTGGGTTTATGAGCTAACTAAACTCAGATTAGAATTTAAAAGAAGATCTGGCTGATGTAAACACTAAGTGCTGTGGTCCTGGATGTTCTTTAGTAACAGAGTCTGTGCTTGTCTACCTCTGGTAGAACCATTCCTGCTTCCTAACCCAATTTTAGGCATAAAACTGATCAGATTGAAGGAAAGAAAAAGAAAAATAAGGCTGTACAAGATTCCTGCTATACTAGTTAGAAGTACAGACTCACAAAAGTGCCTGGCAAGAGTAATAGGAAGTTGCATTGCCTGGGCAAAGAATCTCAGGGCCAGCCAGAAGTGGAGAGGGTAAGACCAGAAACAGCAATTTGCGTAACATAACGTAAGCAAATATCTTAGTTTGCCTCATTTACCTGTAAAACATTCCATCTACTTAAATGGGTCTAAAAAATTAGAAGTTCTATTTTGAAAAACGTGATAATTTGGTAATTTTCAAATATTAGCACCAGTTCTTTTTTTCCCCTTATGCTTCCAGTCTACTTTTTAAATTTTTAATAATATCCTGTGACACAGTAACATATCCTGCTCTTTTGAAGGAAACAAAGTCATGCTCTACTTTAAAGATGCTCTTCTTACTGTTCCAGCTGTTAATGACAAACTTACTTTGAACCCACACCACTCAGTGGAAGAAATCCTTGAAATAATTTTTAAGTTGTTATCCAGTGAAATGTTAACACAACACAGAAATGCTGATGCTCATTAATACTTGCGCACTTTTATTTTAATGTTTACTAAAAGACTTGTAGACCTGTTTTTCTTTTCTTTTCACTATCAATCATAGCAATGCCACATAAACAACTGTTACCAGATACAAGAACACATAGGACCACATCATCTTTACCTCTTTAACTTTGTTCCTCTTCTCTCGGATATCCGGGTCTGCTGGTTCTCCACTGTTTATCCCTATCAGATTTGGTAAAGGAACAGGGGGCAGTGGCTTGCTGTCCTTCCTTTTCAATTCTTGCACTACTTTGTTCTTTTCTGTCTGAATCTCAGCTTGAATCTCATCACGTGATTTCTTCAATTTCTCCTTAGCCTCTTCCAGAGCCTTTTCATGATCTGCTCGGATCTTATTTCTCAGACGTTCCTCTTCTTCTCTAGAGACACAAATGCTAGTCAGCATTTCATTACTAAAAACATATTGTTATAAACAAACTGCAGCTTCAAAACAGAAGCCACATCCCAGGCTGGTTTACTCCAGGTAATTCAAATGATTCAGACAAGTTTACTGAATTACATTAGTGCACAACCTTACGCTATTTTTGCCATGAACCCCAAAACAACAGCAGACACATCAGCAACATCATTGTGGAAACACGTATCATAGGAGTTTTCTAGATTATATCTTGGCATTTTTGCTTGTCCACTCAAGAATTCAGAGACGAAAAGTCCTACATCCTGTACTTCAACTAGAGGATGTGTGCAGAGGCACATCTAGCAATTGTTCACTTCTTTTAAAAAAATCAGAAGGGCTCTTCCTCACCTTCTGCACAATAAATAGATTATACATGACTTGCCAAAACCTGAAGTAATCACCACCAAAACAAGAAAAAAAATCATAGCCATTTCTTTTATTAACAATCCCCATCACAGTAAGTTTTTTCTTGAATTCAGAACTCACTGTTCCAACCAGTACAGTCCTTAAACCTCAGAAGTTAAAAGTAGAATTAATTATAAAGACCTTCAGGAGCATAAGAGCTTTTAGTAAAACATGATTTTGAAATTCAGTGTCAGCTAAATCAACATCATCTTGGTTTTAAGGAGTATCTTATAGTGTGATCTTTAAGTGTGCTGTTTTAAGGACAGGTTTAAACGAGATTATTCTCACAAGAGACAAAAATGGCCTGTTCCAGTTCTAAAATATTTCAAGGCATCAGGAAGATACATATCAAACTCTCATTATAGCACCACCTTTTCAAGCTTCTTTAAAATACAGAGTTGTTCAATGACTAATGTAAGCCAAAAAAAGTTGCAGGGATTTAAAACAAGCACTAGGTAAAAATACATTGTTACACAAAGAGTCCTTTATTAGCCCTTACATTTTTCTGAAGCGCTATTAGGTTTGCACGGAAAATAAATTATAGCAGCATTACTACCTTCAATATTTCAGTACTAGAAATACAAAGCAACATTTTAATAGATGCACTGACTGAAAGGTTTTCAAACAGAAGTTCTTCAGTCACTTTTCTCAGTATGACTCAGGTCACACCCATATTTCTCCCAAACAATAAAAAACAAAGGAGTGAGCTCCTCAATTAGACTGTCAAATCCAAGCTCATTAATACTGTTGAACAGTATCAGTGCCTCTCTCCCTCAATTGAGGAGAAAAGAAACAACTTTCAAAGTGGCAAAACACTATTCTAAAAAGAGAAAACACAAGCAATACCATTTAGGATAACTTTTACTTCTACTATGACCCACTTATATGGGAAGATAACTTCCCTATAATCCTGCAAAAGTTACTCACGTTCTGTTGTGGCAGTAATGTGCCCAATTTTCAGTAACAAACACCGATGAAAATTTCTACTGCCTGAAAGATTTGAAACCTTGGAAAACTTTTCCAAAGCTAGCAGAGGACTCTGTGTAAGATGCAGTTAGAGAGAACGAGAACGAGGGCACCAGAATGAGACATCATTCCCACACCAAGAGACATGTTCTCACCAAGGGACAGCAAGCTGTACAGGAGCCAAAGGGAGGGCTGACAAAGAATGACAAATCAGAAGTGTTACTGAACAGTTAAGAATCAAAGTACCCCAGAGTGGGAATAATATGTTTTGGAGGTACATTTCTTATATACAAAACTCAGTTTCTGAAAGTAAGTGCCAGCCTTTTCTTTCTGACTAAATTTACAATCATCTTGTTAATAGATACTGGAACTCTTTTTGCAAAGGAACAACCATCACTGAAATACCTGAATTTTTAGAAAAAAAAAATGGTAACAATTTATCTCAGACTTTAACAAAAAGATGTTCAACGTATAATCACAATGACCTAATTTGAAGATGCTTTACAACAAGTGTGCTTTATTGACCAATAAAAATGCTTTTGGTAAACCCCATGGTTAACTTGCACTTCCCCAAATACAATCCAATCCCCCTGAGTGAAAAAGATTAATGAAGTCTGAGTAGTTACAGTGAATCTGACTCACCAGAATGAGTCACTCGTGATATGCCTTGTGCACCTTCACAACTTCACACCATCAAGATCAAGTGCCAGGAAGATTTTGCTTTTACCTTTATTTTAAATTTTCAGTCCCAGGTGCTGCATACAACAGTAATAATAAAAGCTCCATCACTCTACCAACTTCATCTATTCAAATCATTAGAACCATCTAGATTCAAATGGCATGAAACAGCCATAAATTGGGAAACAAGTTTTGAACTCACATCTATTTACGCTGCAGGAATCACTGCATAAACATACAAAAGCTCTTGATTTCTACAGCACTATAATCCAATTAGAGTCATTAAGGAGGTTTGAATGACAGTCTGCTTTTCTTCAGTCAATCAGAAGAAAATACACAGAAACTCAATAGAGATGAAAAATTCTAGCGCTAACTGTATGATCAGCTCAAAGCCTTCCTTCCAGGAAGTGACATTTTGAGATAAACATAAGAAAACAGTAAGATGAAGAGAAAGGTCAACAGGTATTTGAGGGAGTTTACAGGAGATAGTACAAGAGCTTCTTCTGCAGACAAATATTCTCTGTGCAATTACCAATGACGGACAGCATGAAATACAATATATGTCATATTCTACGTGCCAGCTGAAGACGTATTTTACCAAATACATTCATGCATATGACCCTAATGGAAGAAAAATCACACCCCTAAAACCCCATACTACACGTTTCTTCTGAGTTCTTAAGCAACACGAACTAAGTGAGAATACAGAATAAAGTTAAGAGAATAAAAAGATGGGATACGTGTGAGCAGCTGACGTCCCCTCAAGTAACCAACAAGCTCCCCAGCCAGCATAAGAAAGGGTAAGCAACAGCTTAATACATGTAGATAGCACTGCATTCAAACACTCAAAGAAAAGAGACCAGAGAAAGGATCAATCTAAAAAATATAACATTGGAAAGAATCCCAGCATAAACACATACACCAAAACGTGTCAAGCTGTTTCCGTATCCCACCCCCTCTTCTAAGCAACATAAGCAAACTTAAAATTTAGAGTACTTGAGTAAATCTTCAAAAACCTTATCTAACAAAAAGCTGCTTTCTAATCAACCCAAAAGCTTATTCAAAAGTCGCAAAACAGGTCGAGATGCCATAAAGCTACAGCAGAAGCTACTTTAGAACAAGCAGTGTTATTAAAAGAACCTGTGATTACACTATTTTTGCCAGCAAGAACTATAAATAGATCCAATAATTAGAATCTGAAACTAGAAACAGGTGCAAGGTTTTTTAAACAATCACTGCAATTAACTATTGCAGCTGCTTATGCAGGAACACTGCACGCTCTCAACGTTGTCCATGAACTGTCTAAATATCATTCAGAAAAGATCACAAGTTATAATGCTTGATAACCAAATCACTAACCCAAACTTAATGTGCTTTAATTATGCACACACTAGTGGAGTCTTCTGAACAGCTACTAAAGCTTTACTTGCCAAGACAATGACTTTAAACAGTTTTTCCTATCTGCTGTGACAAAACAGGATATTCAGAAAGTGAACGTCAAAAAAAAAAAGTAAAAATGTTTTGGAATTTCTTTGTAAGACTCAAGATCAGGGAAAAAAAAAAAGAAAATTAGAACAGAGCAAAGAAAAGCAAACTGGCCACCAGCAACTGTCTTCTTCACCAAAAAAAGTAGACTACCAGCTCACTATAGCAAAAGGACAGCCAGTGTATCATCATTTGGATTTTCAGCAGGTGGATAGTCAAGATCTGTTAAAGTACATAAATATTTGTGTAAGCCTGTCATTCAGGCACCACCTCCTGTGTGGAAATGCTGAACTTTTACCCTTCAGTCAAGTTTGATCTTCAACCAGAGGCTACTTTCAGAGACTGAAACAAAAAAACAGGCACTAATTTAAAAAGAAAACCAACCTAAATCTTTGAGAGTCAGTGTCTAAAAAACATTTCACACATTAACAATAACTGTTGTTTTTACTCCAAACTTGCAGCATACACGATTATTACAATCTCTACACATATCACAACCCCATCATATTCTCCCAGAGTATGGAGAATATAAATTCATGACATACAAGGACATATATCTCACAACTGAAGATATATATACTGCTCCTTACATGAACAGAGTCTGAAGGAGGAAGAACTGGAAGAAATGAGCAGATGTGTTGGTTTTTGTTCTTGCTGGATCACCCCTCCTGGATGGATGGCTGCATTACTCTGTACAAAGATGGAGGCTTGACTGGTTTTTTCTGTGTTTGGTTTTCACTATGCTCATCCTGCAGGAGTAACTGCTTTCCTCCCAATTTGCTGGGCTGCTCTGAGGCAGCAGAAAACATGCTCATGAAGGCATAGCAGATCTGTATATGTCTATGACAGCTGAAGAGGTAAGTTCCATCACTCTTAACAGTGAGGCTGTTACTTACCAGGAGCCTTCTCTTTCAAGGCAAGTTAAGGCTGTATTTATTCTAGTGAACCTTTTTCCTTCTGGTAATGAACTTAGTCAGAGATCGTTGGTTAGAAAGAAATGTTTTTATTGGAAAATAAGTGAATCCTGCAGGTATGAAGGTAACTTAAGTGTATCAAAAACACTGTGACAAAGTATTGGTTATAAAGATTTTCCAGACAGAATTTTAAGTAGAACCTTATGCATGTTTGCAAGACAATATTTTGCCTCAAAAGTGTTTGTCCAAAACCCAGTTTCTAAACATGTTTTCACCTTTGCTTAAAATACTCCTGCAGATAGACATAGCCTGAAACTCTAGCAGAGGCAGAGTAAATAGGCGATAACTTAGAGGTAAAGTTTTTTGTTATTAAAAAAATGACTGAAAATCAAACTGTTCTTTGCTGATGTTCTAAACTATTTTAAGAACATTATACTTTTATTTATCTGCAAACATTCTACCTGCTCACTGTTTTCGCTAAGACAGCAATATCTACATACAATACATGTTATAGTTACTTGTGCATGTATGTAGTGGTGGCCTGGGAATAATGCCAAAATGCAGAATATTCCCCAGTTCAACCCTTCTCCCTCAAAGGAGATAATAACAGTTCATTATGATATCAGAAGGGAACAGATCTAATTCATTTCGAAAAATTACTGTTAAACAACTTTTCCAGATACAGAAGACCTGTGGGAAGGGCCCTGCGAGTCCTGGTCGATGGCAAGTTGACCTAATCTGAGTCAGGAGAGCTCTGGAAGCCAAGAGGGCCAACCCTGTCCTGGGGGCATCGGGCACAGCATCGCCAGCTGGTCGAGGGAGGGGATTGTCCCGCTCTGCTCTGCACTGGGGCTGCCTCACCTTGGATATTGTGAGCAGTTCTGGCTATGAAGCCAGGGAAGGGCCTTGAGGGGAAGCTGTATAAGGAGCTGCTGAGGTCATTTGATTTGTTCAGCCTGGAGAAGAGGGGAGACCTCACTGTGGTCTACAGCTTCCTCATGAGGTGAAGCAGAGGAGCAGGCACTGATCTCTTCTCTGTGGTGCCCAGTGGCAGGACCCAGGAAAGGCATGAAGCTGTGTCAGGGGACACATAGGCTGGATATGAGGAAAAGGTTCTTCACCAGAGGGTGGTCAGGCACTGGAACAAGCTCCTCAGGGAAATGGATGTTCAAGATGTCTTTGGACAACACTCTCAGGCACAGGGTGTGATTCTTGGGGTTGTCCTGTGCAAGATCAGGAGTGGATTGGATGATCCGCGTGGGATCTTTCCAACCCAAGATACTCTAAGATTCATTGTCCAGAAAATTAAACCAAATAACAGATTCCTTGAGTACTTCCAACAAAACTTACAGTAGAATTTATTTCTAGCGAGTGGTTAGATTAGGAAATGAACATGAGTAACGCTTCTCAAACATAAGGAATGTGAGACAGTCCTTATTCAAATCCTATCCCTCTCCATTCAGTTTCAGTTTTCCTCTTGCCATGACACTTCCTCTTGACCTTTTCCATGTTCCTGTTTCCTGCCTTCCTTTACTACTATTTGTACCAGCTTAGGGTAGCTTGCTTCCTTGGTCTTCTGCAAAGGCACAGCCACCACTCCGAATGCCAGTCCTTCTCACTTGCATTATTTGGACCAAGCTAGGGAGAAGGGAGAATTAACTCACTGACACAGGCACTCCACTTAATCCTAAATGCCCCCTCTTAAAGTCCCTGCAGACCTCCTCCAAATAAAACTTCCTTCCACTTCTGGGAAATGGTAATTGATCTCTTCTGCAGCCAAATCTTAGACCAAGAATCTGGGCTTTCAGCCACTTTCATCACTGCTCTCTAAACCTCTCATCTCTGCCATGGAAGCTCACAGATCCCATTTCAGATCTGGTCTCTTGTCTAAACCAAAACCACAGTCTGACATTTCTTTGTAAATAGCTAGGAGTCACCTTCAAGCCAAATGTAATTTAACTTCTAATCTTCTTTCCGCATCTTTCGTTCAGCAATGGAAACTTCTCCATTGCCCAGACTCCCAGTGTATGGGTATTCTTTCTCCTTAGTTTCCATGTATTTTAAACTTAATTACTGGCATCCTTAGACTTCTGGTTTGTTTTTACCTTCAACTTTAATTCATTATATGTTTGGGTTTTTTTGACACAACAGAAAACCATGGCAACTTTCAGATGCCTGATATGTTGAATTCATGGATTTCCATGCTGGTCAGTAAAGACCACGACTGCTTGTTAATTCTTTGCTGTCTCTTCCAAATTGTTTTCCTTTGTGTTGTAATTAAGGTATGGCCTTTGGAAGCAGCTCTGGAATGAGGATAAGCAAAATCCTTGGGGAAATATATTTAGAGAGAATTTCAAAAACACAGATTGAATGGGCACACAGAACTTGCAGAAGGGTGTGGAAAGTTGAAGCACATCCCTTATACATGAAGGTCAAGACCTCTGCAAAACAAAGTCAAAAAGAACCTGAGTATTCCTAGGTATCTTTTACAAGATTCTGGAACACAGCCAGGATCTTCATGAATCATCATATGGTAATACTTCATTAATAAACATTAACATAAGACATCTCGTGTTTTCTTCCACAACCATAATAAAAGAACGAAACGTACCTTTCAGTTAAGAATAAGACAATACAGATGATATTATCAAATGTGGAACATGCATAAACTACAAAGGAACTAAAAATAAAAGGCATCCACGCAAGGGGTAATCCTTTGGGAATTATTTGCATCCTATGTTATGAACGATGACATGAACAGAATTGGTAAAACTTATCTTGAGAAGCTGTCAAGTGCTGTGACCATTAGTAAAGGCATTTTCCCCTCACCTCTGTAGCAGCTCCATAAATCCCAAGCACCAACGAAAGAAAAGAGGAGGGTGCCAAAGTCAAGTCAGTGACTTCCCTGGGACCTGGAAGCACTGTCAGAGCTGGTACAGTTTCACCAGTGAAGAAAAGCAGATGTTTTCTACAAAGGCTCTTACAGCTGCACTTACACCAGCAGCCAGGCATTTGTCAACACCAAGAAGGGTCATTAGAGACTGTATAAACATCTCAAACTTACAGGAAACTTCTTAGGTTTGTAGTTGCAGTATCAGCTGAAACAGATCAACTTTTTAAGACTACAACAGCAATGAATGCAACTTTCACTAGTGTGGAGCAAGTAGAACAAATTATACACAGCCCTTTACACAAGTTTTCAACTAGATATAAGTAAACTCATTCAGTTTTTAGTGTCTTAATGTCATTCAGGTACCAAAACACTTCATCAGAAAAGCAATAGTTGCAAAAAGTTCAACAGTGTAGAGTTTTCAATCACTACAGCTCTATCAAACATCTCATTTAGGTCTGTTCTGCTCAGACGATGTAAAAGAGAACACAACTACATTTGCCTCAAGGCACTAACTTTATCAAAAATAGGCATTATTTCAGATTTTTTGATGATTAAAGAAACTTGAGTTAACATCTGCAGCTAATTACTTCTGTGTAGAATATAAGACTCTGCAGAACAAGGTTTAAATCTGATTGTCAAAGTACTTACCACACTAATACAGAGGGGAAAAAAATACTCGTTTAGGAATCCATCTTACTTCTAAAAAAGCATTCTGAAAAGCCTAAGTCCTATTAAAACCTTAGGAAATTTAGGATCTCTTCACATTTTATCAAGAAAACTAAATGAGAAGAATAGTTCTACCTGCCCTGTGTAAAATGAGTTTAAATAGCTTCCTGTCTCCTAACACTATACTGACTGGAACATCAGATCTTCCCTTCCAACCGCTATCCCAGTGAGACAGACTTGATTTTTTTTAAAAGTAATAAAAACAAAAGATCTTTACAAGAAACAGGAATGAAAAACACATATTGGCTATAGGAATAAGAAACAGGAAAAGAAATCAGTATTGAACAGGAGAATCGGGTAGGATAAAAAGTTAACAACTCTTCATCTGGAAATACAAGGTTTATTTTGACGTGGGATTCAAACGACACAAAAAAATAGGAAGATATTTTTAATTCAAAACTTCAGAACCCCACTATGACTAACAATGTGAAACCACAGAATTTTCTATTATAAACCATTCTAAGTCACTGGAAACACTGCTGTTGAACAAATTTAAACATGTACATAGCAATGTATTCACACTCAACTCACCACGGTCAAGTGGAAGACAGTATGAACCAACATCTTGCATACTATATCATTTATTGATATAAAAGACAGTTTGATCAAGGCAGCATAATATTTATCTGGCCCTGTGATACTGAGAAAGCAATCAACTGACTGAGTTCTCATGCAAGAGCAACATGCCATCTTTGCTTCTTATTAAGGAAGGATTTTTTATAAATAAGCACATTTACATATAGGACAAAGCAGTCCCATTGATATTGATGGTGCAGATAAGATACTGAAGCATATGCTCAAGCAGAAATAAAAAGAACCAGAACACTCCCACAGACAGCATCAAGCTCTTAAATATTATTTCTAGTCTACTACTACTGCTCCAAACTAAGTTTCCAAAATGAAAGCAAACAAACAAACAAAAGTCAAACCTATCAACACAAGTCATGGAGGAAAAAAAAGGGTGGTGCATTCTATGCTTTGGCATATATCACAAAAGCTGCTGCAGAGTCTGAAGCATTACTGCATTTTCCATATCACTCAAAGCTCATCCTTCTCAGTGGTCACCACGCTACAACCTTTACAAACATTACTTATTTTTCTTTCTTCTATACAAAACTGAAGATTTGTAAATTCTTCTTTTTCACAATGATAAAGCTGCTTTGATAGTAGTTTTTCTGGGAAAGAGTTGCTAACTTAGCTACCCAATATTAATCAGAATACTAAAATTAGCCAGACTTACACAGTTAATTTTAGATTTAAAAAAAAAAAAGATTCAAACACCTGAACATCAGTAATAGCACTGATGTTTGCTACACCTAAATTCTTACCCTTTCAAACACATCCAGACCCACAAGCTGCACGTGTAACTGCTATACTACTTATCATTTTAACATTCTCTGAAGTGAAAAGTTTGTTATTTCAAAAACACAATTCTTATGTATTTTTTTACCTAAAGAAAATGAATCATGGGTGCCATTTTGTACAACACCACCAAGTATTTCAGTATATGCTCTACAGAAGCTTGCACTACATCTTCAGCAGTACTCTACTGACTTGCTACTCCATCCTCTGTACCAACTACATTGCCTGAGAGCTGTGCCAAGATGGGATACTGGCTTCATACCCTTAGACTTGTGCAGCAATTCTGGGAGGGGATGGGGACAAAAACAAGAGGAAGTCCAGAGGAGCCCTTACCAGAGGAAGAAAGAAGTTCCTGGACGCATGCAGAAAATCTTCAGGATTAATGGAAAGGACCCAAATAGCCTCCAGAAACTGAACAAGTTTTCAGTGGGAGCCTTAGCTGGTTGAAAAATTCCTTTTCCTTCTGCATGTGCCCTAGTTAAAGGAAAGGAATTTCTCAGCACATCTGTTGATTACAGTACACCCTTATTCAGGTAGTTTGGCCCAATAATGGAACAGGTGACATCTGTTTGACTAATAAGCTATGAAGAGTTTTCTAACATTTCACCTGACACAGAGAACAGCAATATATGAGAGTATGTTTAAGCAAAAGAGAAACAGGATTTTACCTGTTTACCTTCAAAAGATACAGCTTGAAGGCTTTCCTCCAGCAGGTATCAAAAGCTTGCAGAAAATACTATGTAAGAATACCATACATCACAGAGAAAGCTGCATTTATTCCTTGTAATGGTAAGTGCTTAATACAAATGCTCTAAATACTTAATGTAACAAGGTAGCCTCATTCCCCACAGGTGGTAGGACAGGTGACGCTTCTGTGACATTCTACATAGGCATTATAAGCTTGTTCTGAAATGAACGAACAGGAGGGGACACAGTTGAGAAGAATTTGACCAAAAAGGTCCACATTAAACATATGATTCCAGAAAGAACAATAGTAGAAGAAAGAAAACTTCTATTAGGCAGTCTCTATTCTTGTTTTGAAAAAAAAGACCAAGCAAGCCATAAAATAGACCAAGAAAACTTTTCAAGCAACACAATTAACAAGCAAACAAATCTATCAACCCACCTTTTTATTTCATTTTGTTAAGAACAAGGCTTGAAAGCTTTATTTAGTTCAAAGGGTGTGATTTTTACTGCAACTAAGAAGCAGCAATCACTAAAAATTATGACAATCATTTTAACATCCTAGTGTTTCAAAATGGTAATGCTGGAGCTTTTCAGCCATAAGAGAATCCAACATCTGAGCTAACAGCAGGAGGCTGTCATTCTCTATCAGTTACTATGTAGGTAAACAACAGAGGAATTAAAAAATACCTTGACAGGGTTTCACACATATCAGCTTGCAGCAGAAAAAAAAGAGACTCTAGCTACAGTTTCTCATTGTATTTAAGCTGATTATTACCTAGCTGCTGCCAAGTGAAAGGTCCCAACAGTAATAAGGCAATGATCTGTTGAAAACTGAGGACTGTTTTCTAAAAACCTGGTGAGATAAACAAACTGATGGGACAATCCAAACAACACCTAGAGTACAGATCACCAATGCATGCACAAGCCATCGCAGGTTAAGCTTCGGGAAGTTTTTCCGATAAACTCAGAGGGGATCCATCTGCAGACCCAATTTCCAGCTGAAGAAGTGATGACACTGCCTTCACCATATGCCTGAGACAGAGAAGTCCACCTGTGCGGACTGGTAAGAAGATATCCCTGGGTAAGAGCTGCACACCACCAGCAGAAGTTCTCCCTGCTGATCACCAGCCAGACAGAGCACAGGAACAGAGCTTCCCTGGTGCTGACAAAGAGTCACCTACGACGAGAAAACTGGCAGTTCTGTGGAAATAAGTCAACTAGCACATGAAGGATGCTTGTATGTCCATACACACTGCTGATTTACTAGGTTAAAGACTGATTGAGTAAAACTGCAGTATTAATGAGCATGATCAACTGTAATAGGCAAAATATTGGTTTATGTAATAAAGGATATTATAATTCTATATTCCTTATGTTGGTCACCATCTCTGTGCAAATCACTCTTTTCTCAGGGCTTTAGTGGCCCCGCAAAAGCAAATTCACTTACTCCTTATGCTGGTACTCAAGAGACCAGGCAACAAGCCATTCAGCCAGTGGTGAGCTGAGCCAGCTGAAAAATTATGGATCATTTTAGGCCAAATCAGAGCTCCTAACTGGCTGACTGCCCAAACACTGATGTTGGGGCAAGGATATACGCAAGATTAAATGGCTGGGGACACAGAAGAACAGGACATGAGTTTCAAATGTTACAGACCTGCATGTTCAGGGATGTTAAATTGAATTCCAAGTTATAAGAAGCACGTTTTCTGCAGACAAATTCACATGTCCATCAACCACAGCCATTCTCTACTACCACCTCTAATCCCTCACTACACGATATGGTTTCCTCTTCTCTAGTTTACCCTGTTGATACTGCTTCCTCCATCAGCAAGTGACTCCCTACAATCATAAATTTTATTTATGCCTTATTAAGTATTAGCTTCCTCCAAATGTCTCTAGTATCTCACTCAGTCAATGTCTACTTCCTCTTAACCCTCAGACAATGCTGATCTTTTTCTACTTAGGGAGAAAGGGGAGAAAACCAAAAGGCACTATTTCACAGTCAACCCACCCTCTTTTATTTTGTTCCATGTCCAGTTTCCATCTTCCAGAAAAAAAAATTGCTGCTCCTCACCACCACCAAGCCCTCTGCTATCCCCGGCTCAATTTTCCCCCTCCAGGTTCCTGTTCATAATCATGTACTTCATCCTTTTTCCCCCACCTCTTATACTGGAAAAATGAGAACTATATTAACTGAAGCAACATCCTCTTCCTGATGTGTGTGTTCAAAAGGGGTACCACAGTAAGTATGACAGCTCCCTCTTTTACACCCCAAGTCCTCTTGGCAGCGTGATCTCCAGCAGTAAACATCAAAACTCCCACCAATAGAAGAGATACAGCTGGAGAAAGTCAGCAATTTAAGGCAATAGCCATCATATTAGTATGGTCTTAGTCTAAAAATTCTCAATTGTTCAAACAAAATAAGTTGCCAGCGGAAAAAAAAACCAAAAAACACATCAGGAGAGAATGGCTGCTGCAAAGTAAAAGTAGCAGTAGCATACAATGCAGACTCAGAGATGGCAAACTTTCAGTTAAGCAGATGGTACTAGACTTCTCTGCACAGGAAACCCTCTGGCAGGTCCTGCAGAGCTCTAAGGAAGTGACTCCCCTCACACAGATGTTCTGTCGACACAAACTGCCACATTTCCACAACGCTATTTTAATCACCCAGCCAAAGTTGCCTTGCACATCCCAGAAGCAACACTGCTTTAAATATCTGATTGGAAATTCATACATACTGCTCAGATTCATCTTCCTCCTTCACCTATAATTGTTACCATATGGCTACATGGTAAGGTGATACCTGCCTATCAACGTGCTCAAAATCAGACTAGAAGCCGATCTGCAGAGCACCAAAAGCCATGCTCTGCAATGTGGTATGGCAGAGCCCGAAGAGAATGAGGAGAGGGGAAATCCTGGGATCTACTCTAGGAAAGGGATACAAGCTCTTCCATTACAGGGAATCAACACTGTGAGGGGTGTGCAGCTCAGTCCAAACACTGGCTTATAGCAAGTTCTCGACTTGCTCCTCCTGACACCAAGACACAGCTATGCACAACCCTCCTGGCTGATACAGCCTCAGTGCTACTCAATCTGCCCTGCTGTGGCACAGCAGTAGCATTGGATCTGTCTGAAACACATCGATCAGTTCCTTGGAGTGCAGGATTGGCAGGATCACTCCTTTCCCTCTATGTGACAGCAATTTGAAATGTACTCCTACTTACAGATCAGGATGAATTATGGGGCAATAACAGTAAGAAAAAAAAAATAAAATTAGTTTGAACTCAGTCTCAGATTATTAATAGCTTCCAGAAGGTATTTAGTGACATGTCATGAGAAAAGGCCCTGACAGGACCTGCAGGCCATGTTTTGTTGTTACAGTTGTCCTTGTTACAGGGGGGAGAGGATATACATAAAGAGAGAGTACCTATACTGTGATTCAAGAGAAGTTCATACAGAATGACAGAGAACTGCAGTGTCGATATACTTAACAGTAATATTGGATTAATTAAAACAGAAATATAAATTCTTCTCCCATTCAGCACCACTGGGACTACTTAGGAGGAAAGAACATCAAGGTTTTATACCTCTCTACTTAGCAAATCAGCCAAAACAGTAACTAAAGATAGAGCAACAAAATACCTGGAAATCATGACGTACAGTCTAATCTGCACTGTTCCAGAGAGCAAAACTGTATCTCATTACTCCCAAAGTTCTTTAATCTTGTCAGTAAAGCAGAGGATAAGAGACAACTGTGTGACAAATTATTTAGCCTTCCAGGTGCTTTTAATAAGTTTCTACATTAAAATAATCCACACAGCTAATAAAACGCACAATTTTGATTCAAAAGACTGATAATTGGGTGTTGGGTTTTTTCCATTTCAAAAAGGTCAGAAAACCAACACAATATCACTAACTTCCCACCTGAAAAAATATAACAATGCAATGCTCACACTACTCAGCACATCTATGAATATGGAAAGCAGGTTTCTGCACATCTAACAAGAACACAGTCCCTATCACAGAATCACAAAGAGTTTGAGGTGGGAAGAGACCTCTGGAGGACCCCCCTACTCAAGTAGGGTCACTAAGAGCTGGTTGCCCAGGACCATGTCCAGATAGTTTCTGAGTACCTTCAAGGATATAGATATCACTGCCATAAATTATGCCATGGAGTTTGCTCATTTGCTCCACTTCACGAGCAAACTGCACAGAATATGAATGATAAGCTTCACTCTGCAAAAGACATCTTCCCAACTGAGTAAACGATATTGCTGACAGCCATCTCAGCTAGCAAAATCCAGCATGAAGTCTAAGGAATGACTGACCCATAAACAAGGTAAGGATGTCAGCATCACAATGGTAAACAACGGAATGCAAAAAAAAGTATGAGGGAGAGAAAAATGTGATGTGTAAACTACTCTTACACATTACAAATAATTCAACCAAAAATGACTTGGCATTCTTTGGAAATTCCTAAGCAAATCGTTCTTCATATATATCTGCAAAAAAATAGTGTCAGGATACAAGAAACACAATACAGCAAATGAGCAATGTCTCAGTAGTATGTACATCCACAATTATCATGGTTATAGGTTTTTCACAAACCTATGATAACATTAACAGATTAAGCTAATGCAATGAAATGTTGATTAAAAGCCATCAGTGCTATTTTCAGTATCAGTGAAATACTTAAATATTAATATGCTTTACAAGCTACACATACAGACTTTAGATATATGTAACAACAGATGAGCTGGACACAAACTGCTCTTGACATGACCAAGACAACAAATACACAGAACTACTGTAGCTCAGAAAATTAATCTAAAACAGTGAGAGAGTTGGGGGTATAAAAGGTCTCAGCCATTTGATCTTTGAACTGTCTTCATTAATAGAATTTCAGGTTTTTCAGAGACCTTTATAAACAGTACATAGTACACACTCATATTCCTCTATTCATTTACATAATACAATCACATATACATCCAACATGTAAAGTTTAATTTCTCCCTTCTCTATCACCACCATATACAACTACCTAGATTTCCAGCAACAAAATGCAGGTCATGGATAGTTGTAGTGGCTTGTTTGATTCCTCAAAGAATAAATTAACATCTGTTTCATTAGCTGAAATTATTACAGCAACTTTCTTATCCCTTTCATGAAAAATAGGTAATTTCACTAACAAATATATGCACACTATATGTACTGTATAACAGTACATAACTAAGAAAGATGACTCAAAGAGGATAACTCTGTCAATTTGACTAATGAAAACTCTGGAACTAGAAAACGACCCACAACTCCTTCCTTCATTTCACAGGCTGTAAGCAACAAAGTCATGTTTATTTTGAATTCAGATCTAATAGTTTCAAACATACTGGTCCAGAGTAAACAAGCACGCAGTCCCAAGATCACCAAACCGAGAGATTCAACTCTTTTACAACACAAACTGCAGTGTGAGCTTCGGCTGAGCTCCACCAAAAAATAAACTGGAACCTTATGAGAGGATATTCTCACAGCTATAAGCCACAAAAGGTAAGAAACAGTGTAACTGATGAGAGACTAACTTAATCCAAGAGAAAAATATCAACTCCCAAAAGCATACAAGCTGGAAAAAAAAAAGTGGAGTTGGAATATGTTGACTCAGCAAGATCAAGAATCAACCCACTCCAAGATCAAAGTAGGCTCATATTTTCCTACCTTATACCTTCCAGGCAAGCAGGGACTCATTGAGCTGGTAAGCACATTAATCCACAGTAAACAGCCTACCTGGCTAGGCTCTCTGCATGAGCCAGTAAATAATTGCTTTGTATCTCCTGTTCGAAGAACCTCTGTGCGTGGTAGAAGATGCTGAACACCCACCCATGGCAATTTTAAGGACAGACTATTTCTGAAGATTAATGCTGTGGCAAAAGGTCATACCCTTGCAACCACTGTCATGCATGGAAGTTAATATTAGTTGAAAATTCTTTCCAACCTTAAAGTAATGGTGCTACAAAGTTACACACTCAGACTAGACAATTGAAGCTTAATTCCCTCCCCTATAAATATTATGTCACTTTCAGTCATTACCACTTTGGATTCCAGCAATAAGGTAGGGAGAAAAAAATAAATAAAACGCAAAGCATGGTATTTAAGATGGCTGTCAAAGCCTAACGCAGCTTCCATTCTTGAGGATGTCTTCAGTTTTAAGGAGGCTTTTATTCATTCTTTCTTTTCAGAGGCTAAAGTTCAGTTATTATTAATGGGTTGAAAGAAGAGGCATTATTAGCCATCCATCACCACATGTTTCTCCCACACCTAGCTTTTGTGGGAGAAAGGCTGGGTCAAAGGCTATCTGTGATCTGAAAACCAGCATGGCATAAAGGAACACAAGAAAAATTCCTGGGTTACACTTCAATCCAACTTTTCCTACCCTTTCCTCCACACCCAGCTTTCCCATCTCCACATAGCAGAGAAGATGGCAATGCTGTTTTAGATGTCTTGAACTACAGAACCATTGGATAGCACTTGCCACCTTCATTGCCCTGTTCTCTTTCAACTGTTGAGCACCGAACTGAAAACCGTAGGGTCAAATTGCTAAAAATAAGTGAACAGCTCTATAAAAAGCAGAGGTAGAGCAGAAACTGAAAATAAAATACAAAACCAAAAACCATCTGCCACAAATGTTTTTTAACAGTTTGATGTAAATATAAGCCTTTCTAAATCTCAAAAGGCATTCTATTTTAAGCACTATTGAATACACTTGAAAGCTGGTAAGAGCAAGGTTATGGCTGATGCAGTTTAAGGGAATTTTTCAAGACAGCTTGAAAGAACTCTACTCGCAGTCTGCACAGGTTCCAAAATTTTTTCCTCTCAACAGAAGTCAGATGGAAAAATGAATTTGTTAAGCATCATATTTAAGGAATAATTTTTTATGCTTCCATATATTTCCTAGTTACTAGAACACTAGACAGTATTACATAGCTTGCTCCTTTTTTTCTAAAAATTCCATACTATGAGTCCATAAAGGTTCAAAACAAACTTAGTAGAGAACCAAAGAAAAGCAAGTAATTACAACTTACTCAAAAGAGTACACACACCACTTTGGAGTTTGGGCTAGTTGCTAGTTTGTTTACTTGTTATTGTTACAAAAAGGAAGCTCCACTGATATTTCCTTGGGGGTTTTTAGCTTTTAAATTCAAAAGGCACTTTAAATTTTCCCAGGATCACCACCACCAAATTCTAGGGAATGAAAAATTTTGAATAAAATTAAATATCTGAATGGACTAAACCACAATCTTGTGATGGGGATGGACGAGGTGGCTTGTGTCAGTATCTAAACCCTCCAACCCAAGCAAAGGTGGCATTTTCCTTGCACTGCCTCAAGTTTTTCCTGCAAATGTTCCTGCAGGTTACATTACCACTTGAAACGTCACATATTTCTTTGAGCATAATGACTCGGGCACCTTGCCAAATTGACACAAATATGTCAAGCCTCATTTTTCTTTGTAATAGCAGTAGATTGGATGATCTAGTCCCACCGTAGTGTGACGGCCAGATGCTATTCTGAGAAAATTATGTCTAAAGAGGGGACATGGGGTGTCAAGCGAATGACTGCATAACCGCAATAGCATATCCATCTGAATAAGATTAGTACTCAAGTGATTTACAGAAACCAAAACAAACATATCAAAAGACTACAGATGGATAAAACCCAGAGCAAACCAAGGACCTGAGGTCACATGGAGTGTTAATAACAATCACAAAAATTCTGTTTTTTCACCAACACACACAAGAACAAAGTCAACATTAGGCATTCCATAAACTGTTCCCATTGCCTACTCTGGCCAGCAAGCAGCTGCCAAATGCTTCAATGCCAACACAGGGCTGAGCAAAAGCTAGTCAGAAAGATTCCAGGTTCTCTTCCATCACTGGTTTTTGTCATTGTTTTTCACATTAAGTAATACCAAGAATGATGGGATGATGGGAGGGTTTATTGCTTGGTTTGGGTAAATTTTGGTGATTTTTTACAAAAGAGATTCCTTTGGTTATCAATACAACTTTGAATTATTCCCAGTCATCACGTTCATCCATATTACTTAAAGAAGATGCTGAACCAAGTTCATACAGAAGTTATTTATAAAAGCTTTGAGTAGAATATCAGTTACTGGTTTTAAAGTTTCACGTTCAAGTATTTAAACGATAGCAGTGACAACTGATTATCCACTTCACTGAGCAGTTTACAGATAACATCACATATACAGATGCCTTGGTATCCTTCTATAGGTATCAGACTTTCAAAATGAGGAAGTCCCCAGACATAATATAAAACTCTAAAAATTCTTAATCAGCCAGGTGACAGTTACTGAAGAGCAGTCAAGTTCCATCCTCTGCCATGTGAAATAGTAACTCATTTCACATAGAAACAGGTGTAACATTCAAATTCTGTGAACTTTTCACTGCACTGATTAGGACCAATTTAACAAGTATAACAACTAGCAGATCCAACTTGACTGTTTTTAAGTACCTAAATCAGTATTTTTAACAGTCCAGAGTAACAACCAGTTAAAACAACATGCAAGACAGTGATAAAAGGGAAGTAAAAAAATTTGTTTAATTGTTAGCATTATTTCTCATTTGTTTTGGTTTTTACCTATTTATTGGAAAATGGCCTTTTCAGAGACCCATGAATATTTCAATTGCAACAGATTCTGCTGTCTGTAGAAGGCAAAATTATTCATAAATTTGAAATCTAAATTTTTTGAACATCCTTTATCACATCAGAACTCCACAATACAGAAGAGCCCACTTAAGCCTCTGCAGTCATTTCTTCTCCTGAACACTATGCATTGCAATTCAGAATTCACTACATACATTACTTAACTTGGAGAACACTTTCCACTCAAATAGAAGCCAGTGACAAGAGAACAGATGCCTTTAGGAAACTAAGGATGTGTGATTATAGCACTGCTTTCATCATCTGTAATTATTAAGTTTAGAATTAAATAGTCATCAGTGTTTCCAAGATAAACCTGATTAAGAGATTTAAAAGATCACCAGAAACACAGTTTTTTGTCAATCTAGTTCACGCTATCATTTTTTCAGGACAGAATTATTTCTTTCTTTGGGGAAAAAAAAGGGGGGTAGGAGACGAATATTGCATCTTAAATAGGAAAATAACTTCCCTCTTCTCTAAGCATCTTTCTCACTATTTCTGCCATCTCAAGCAAGCCAAGAGAGTGGCGAGTGTTTCGAGTTCTGTTTTTAAAGCATAGAGCAACTTTTATTTCACAAAAGTAATAAAAACAAACAGGAAGTTTGTGGTCCAGAAAGTAGCTCTGGATTATGATTTCCTAAATATACTACAGAAAGCATGCAAGTATTCTGGAGCAAAAGCAGATCCCCGAACTTGTATTAGAAAAAGAGCCAACAGTTCTCAAAACTCAGTACATTTGTAAAGATAACTACATATCCAGAAAAATCTGCTGAGGGAACAGCACATGCTGTAAGCTATTCTCCCTAGCCAACAAACCTAAACCAAGTGTAGAACCCAGTATATTCAGCAGAAGTTTATTTATCCAGCAGGATATTCAAAGCAAGGATATGGCAGATGTGATCCTTCCCTTCTCAACTGAAGGATTTAAGGGATATACCACTCCCACAGATGGTATGTTTCTCTTACCCTTAGTGAGCACATTCAGTTTGATTTGATAAAAGGTAAATAGGATTAGTTTGATTTACCACTGATGATCACCTGCTCACAAATGGCCTCACTGTACACTTCAGCCATTAAAACATGTCAACAGGTCATAGAGAGATATGACAACAAACTACCGAGCACGAGAAAATACTTATGCAGCTTGCCTGTGCAAGCTTCAAATGCCTTGGTAGCCTGCAAACAATGCTAAAATTCAGCTGAGATGAACAGCATCTTGCAAGAGTCTTCCAGCTGACTACTGACATACAGAAAGCCAGAGCACCTCTTCTATGAAGACAGCCTGAGAGAGTTAGGGTTGTTCAACCTGGAGAAAGCCCCGTGGACACCTTCTAACTGCCTTCCAGTACCTGAAGTGGACCTACAAGAAAGCTGGAGAGGTACTTTGTAAAAAGTCATGTAGTGATAGGACGAGGGGGAATGGCCTTAAACTGAAAGAGGTTTAGATTAGACGTTATGAAGAAATTCTTCCTGTGAGGGTGGTGAGGCACTGGAACCGGTTGCCCCAGAGAAGCTGTGGACTCCCCATCCCTGGAAGTGATCAAGGCCAAGTTGGACAGGGCTTTGAGCAACCTGGTCTAATGGAAGGTGTCTCTGCTCGTGGCAGGGGGATTGGAGCTGGATGATCTTTAAGGTTCCTCTGAACCCAAACCATTCTAGGATTCTGTGAAAATTCACATTTCCACACGGTGGTGTTAAAAGAGACAAAGCGATGTCATTTAAGAGCTCTTAAAAGCTTTATATAGCAAGAAAATACTTTCGTCACATGCACCTCCTTAAAGCTGTGATTTTGCAATACTGATCAGATTACACGCTCTTAAACCAAGTGAAAACCTCAAACTTGCTCCCTTAAATAGAATCACAGAAAATATCTAGCTGTCCACTGTAAGCCACAATGGCAGTACTGCTGCAACGAGCTGGGAAAGCACTTACAAAATCCTCCGGAGGTTTAAGAGGTGACTAGCAAGTAATAAAGCACATAAAACATTAACAAAACTGATGGTGAACACCATGTGGAAGGTAATCCTCTTCATGGGTGTGCATCACAAGAATATTTAAAAAAACAAAAGCAGCAAGACAATTGCAAACATGATTCAACATTTGGGCAAACAAATCCTCTAAGAAGAACAACTAACATATCCCTGTAGTTCAAACACCAATGGCCTTTTGCTTTCTGTCACAACGCTTCCAACCACCCAAGTACCACACCCCATTGCTACTGCTGTGTCACAAAAGCCAGCTCTTCCCTGCCACGGCATTCATTTCCAACCACCCTTCTCAGGGATCAGTGAAGAACAGAGCACAAGTGCTGCAGGTGGTTCAGAGTTACACCGGTACAGACCCACTAGCAGCGGACCAAGTATCACAAACGACTCTGGGGCTCACAGCTGTGATTCTTCCTTCAGCACTTATTTTGACGGGTCACTCCTTGTTGCTGAGAGATCTTACAGGGAAGAAAGGGGAACAGAGAACAGCAAAGGGCCAATAAGAGCTACTGGTAAACATATGGGATGTTCACATGAACTTTGCTCAGGAAACAAGGCCAAAAAGATCTTTAAAAAGCAGTCACTAGATAAGAAAAGAATATTACAGGTTATTTATTAACCTATCTTCTAAGCTTTTTTTTTTTTTTTAATTTTGGCATTAAAATTACCTGGTTGAGTACCTGGTGGGATACTCAAAAAACAAGAATGGAAGTCCCCAGAAAAGTTATCTCCCTTATTGTCTAGTATTTGAAGATCTCAAAAAATAATACAGAACCTTCAGATCTTTGAGCAAATAGATGAAGTTACATAATTTCCTCCTTACAGGACACTAGGTCAGACAACAACATAAAGACAAAAGGAATCAAAATCCTACAAATTTTATGAGCAAACATATGACAAGAACCTAGCGGCCACCAAAACTTGCCCTAATCTTCCCCCCTCTCCATGAATAAATGTATTCACTCTCAATACAATAATAAAGCTAAATCAATGTGTTGAATTTAAACACAAATATCCTAGGTCATATTGAGCAAATAAGAAATAAATCATTAGATTGTAAATGCAGATACTTCAGAAAAGTTACATTCACACAGGACATTTGGAGCCCTCAGACTTTTTATTTCAAGGTTTGAGGCGGCAGGAAAAAGACACTTATTTTTTCTCTTTCTTGCCCTTCCTGGCTTGTTGGCCTGTTGAACACTTCTCCCTCCCCAACAGCTACCTTGCAAGAGAACTCTGAATTTCAGTAATACAGCAATAATCTGATTACTGAATTAAGACAGATGATAGCAGCTCTCACTTGAGCCTGCATCTGGAAATGAAGGGAAAAGAACAAATCCCACAAGCTATACCCAAACAGGTGTCCCCAAGTTCCCACTTTGTTAGCCTCAATAACTACTCCGAGAAACAGCTGCCTACCCACGAGACCAGACTTTTCTCAGCATTGACAGCTGCAATAATGGAAGTGCAGGATGGTGGAATAAAACCACTGACCATGTCTTTTTTATTTTATGGGCTTCTTGGGGATGGACATAAGAAGAGAAGAAAGGCAGTATAAAATTTCTCCTCTTTGCCCATATTGAGTCTCAGTTCAGTTGTTACATGTCCATACACCACACATGTATGTAAAACTAATTACAAGTTTGGTGACATTTGTCCTTAAGGAAGCAAAAACCCAAAACTCAGAACTAGCTGAGTAGGATTGAGATGTTTGTATTTACTACCGGAAACTGAGAGGATCAGAAGATGGGAGAACTTTTGTAGTGCAATATGCCCACAACTGCTTACTATTGCCTACACTGCTACCATCATCAAGCAACCCACATTTATGCTAAAGTTCTTCTGAGATTTTAATCTATAAAACTCCAAATGAACCAAATTGCTACTGCCTCCCACCCACTAGCTGGCCTGAATCCAGGCAGCAGGCTTTCTGCAGTTTTCCCACGCCTGATTGTTTCCCAGCATGTAGACAAAGTGTAGATCATGCAGCAAACCAGCAAGTTAGGACTTCTTTTTAAACCGAAAAGTATAAGAACTGGAGAACATCAGCTCTTGACTCCCCTCTTTCCTAATACAGGAACTACTTTGACAAACTGGAGTACAGCAAGAGAACATGAAGAAAAGCAGCACTCTACACATGAAGTAGGCTGTTCAGCAGATGGGGGGGGGGGGAGGAGGAAGGAGGACATCTAGACAGATGGTCTAGAATTTGCATTTTGTAATTGAAAAATGGAAAGCATTTCTCAGCCTACACCATAGTGCGCTATTTTCAGTGGAACATTAGAAATAATACAAGAGGGCACCTCTCCCACTGTCCAGTGCAACTTCAGGAGAAAGCCCAACTCAGTTTAAGGATATAATGTGGGCACTCCAGAAAAAAAAATAAATCAAACTCCCATAAATCTTCAGTACCAGCATCATCTCTTGAGCCCCTTCTCAAAATAGAGCCCAGAATAAAGAACTACATTTGTCTACTAAAAACTCCAGTTAAGAAAAGTCTCCAAATAAAGAGGGCCAGCGCTCTTGCAGTAGCTTCAACAACTGAAGACTGACACCAGAGAGTTATGTCTACTTTGCCCAAGACATACAGGATGTTTCTGAATGCTGACTTGGAACGTACTAATCTCACCCTCTTCAGCTCCAGAGGTGTCACCACGAGGACCTGCATCTCCTGCATGTTGCACCTTAGAAAATCCTTGCTTCTAGATCTAGCATCTAGCTTAAACTCACTGCCCACATTTGAGAGCGACTGTGGGGAGTCTACTCTGAAGACAGGTTCGGTTTCATGCAACGAAAATTTGAATGATTTAGGAGTTGGGGCACAGACTACAGTGGCTCCTGATTTTTCAGGAGAATAAACAGACTCACTGAATCACAAATAGCAAATACTCTTAATTACACTAATGAGCTGTGCCTCAAGTAAAGTTGGGAAAGGAAGAGCAAAGATTTCTATGTACTTTTATACTCAGTGGCATGGCAAAGGATGACAGAAGACACTGATCCCACTGAGTAACAAAGGTTAAATTATCTCCTCTGCCACTTTTACTATGGCTAATTAAGTCATATAGATGAGAGAAGATAAAGGGATTCAAAAGAAGCATATTAAGCTTTTCATGTTTCTTATTTCTTAGAAGAAAAAAAATAAGACTGAAAGATCTGCAGAATAACTTTTGTTACTTTCACCTCCTAAGAGTAGAGACAGCAGCTGCTACTGCCACAGAGACAACCACATATTGAGTAACAGAAGAAAGAGCACTTTTAGACTATTGCCATACAGCTGCTGACCCACAGCTGGCCATATCAGACTGCTGAGCTTCTATCTTCGCATCAGATAGAAGTCAATATTCCCTCAGCTCTCCAGAAACAAAGTCAAAAAGCATGATTTAAACTGATGTAGACCTACTTACTCACAGAGACCAAGGTAGTTGAGGTGGTCACTTATATTAACAGCACCTGCTATCAACCTGATGATGCAAGGGTTGGTGTTTTGGTGGGGTTTTTTTAGTACAGACAGAAGTTATGACTTGAAGTAATATGCAGGAATTTAGCAGCCGAAGCTATAGCTTTGCAAATTCTGAAGGACTTAACTCTTGGCACAACAGTAGTCCAGTTGCTGTTACAAAGTAGTTTTGTTGCTTTGAGCTCCTAAAATTACACTTTTCTTTGCCTCTAAGATTAATGTACTTTTACCACAGAAATTATCTTAGCTTTTGTCAAGTAATATAAAGAGCAGCTGCTTGACACATCGTTAAAGAAACAAGTCTGATCCATTTTCACATTGCAGATAATCTTGTTTTCAAAAAATCTGAGAAATCGAGGAGATTATAGGGCATCTGCATTCTCATTTACATTAGATGCCAAGAAGCCATAAAAATGTTTTGATTTGGTTCCTGAGCTATCTTTTAGCCTGGTATTGAAGAATAAAGTACCTAAGATACCTGAAAGGTAACTGGGTAGTAAGAAACACCTCAAGTATTTTTATGTGGCAGGAGATGCAGAAGTTTGGGAGAAGTGACAGTTATCTAAAACTGTATAACAAATTTTGAGTGATGCACAAGTTAGCTTGGCAAGATGTGTCTTCAAATCCATGCAGCTCTCCTTCCAGAATCTCTGCAATATCCTATTTGAAATGGAGAGAAATTCATCTTCAGGAAACGAAATTGATTTCTTAGAAGTGTGTGTATGCACATATCTTCCTAAGTCCTGAACTAGTCTTTTTCACTCTCCTTCCTCTTGGAGGCAAAATTTTGTGGTACGTCTTTCTAACATTACTAACTCATTCCCCCTGCACTATCCTGCAAGTGCACATGAAGACTTACAGATGAAATAAGCAGCTGCAAATGAGTATTACCTTGCCATACAGCACACCCATTTCCCAAAATATAAACTGTGGTTCTACTCCAGATTTTAACCACCTCCTTACATAAAATGTGTTCTTCTTTGGATGATAAGCAAAGACACTGTAATTCTTGAATAAATATTTAAGAACAGCAGGAAGCAAGTAGGGTTCCCCCCCACCCACCATCACCTTTTTCTGCCTGGAAGGGCAAAACAGAAAAGGGATGAGAGCAGTAAAGAAAACAGTTTAATGGAAGATGTAAAGTTAATGTCAGCAAGGGGTAACCACTGTAACAATAATAATAAAAGCACTCAAGAATGTCAAGGGTGCCCAAGGGACGAGGTGGGAAAGCAATGCGAGGAATACAAAAAAGGTCTAGTGGGAACCATTGTTTGTACACCTAACTCCAAAGCATGGCTGCACAACAACTTTCTACCTACATCATTGCTATATTTTGCTACAAGATAAAAACACAAATATTTTTCAATAGCCTACAAAACTAAAAATTTGAGTAGGGCAAAATGAGCATTAAAATATTATAGCCTATATATCAAGGGAGTAGCACAATAATATGAGCACTTTATCATTTGATAGAGGTCAATACCAGCATTCACAGAAGAAACACTTTTCTTTTTAGTGACTAAATCAAAACACCTGTCATTGCATGATCAAGTGTACACCTCACATGAATGATCTTTGATCTGATTACCTAAGTCCCTCAATTTTCAGAAATAAAACTTGTCAATCCATCCTCACCCTTCACATCTTAGACTATATCCTCCTTATTAGGAGAAAGTTAGTTGACGCTTGACTTTGCTCCTTGACAGTAGGCAGAACAAAGTTTTCCATCCCAAAAAGATATAACAAGTAATCTAGAAGTCCCCACCAAAGACTCTCTACCTTCTCAAAATACCACCTCTCACTGTCCCTGCAATCCAGGAGCAAGAACTCTACAATGAAAATGGCAACAGGTATTTTCCATTACGGAAAACAGCCACCACATCAGCTCCAAGCTAGCAAATAGCCCATTGATAAGACTACATGATAATCAGACAAACAAATTGCTTCAAAAGTAAAGCACATAAACCTCATTCCACAATGCATATTGTGGCATTCACATAAAGGTCTTACAAGCAAGTTAAGCAGGCAGGCTTTTTAAGCAGTTAAGACATGCCTGGAGTAATCCAGCCATTTGCAGGGCTAAAACAACACGAATAGTATCTATTCTTGCTCAAATAAAAATTAAAAATGTGGCCATAAAACACCCAAACATGACAGGGAAATTTTGGGTGCAGGGAAGGGGAAGGCAGACACACTTATAGCAATGGAGGAACAGTAGGAGAGTTTACTGATGACAGGATAACCACTTCTATTAAGAACGGATCCCAAAAAAGGAAAACGCATTTAGCTCCGACAGTTTTAAGTTACTGCTTATCTACACACAACAGACAAAAAGGTATGTACTGCATTACTAAAACTGTGGCCTCAGTAATTACACTTCAAGAGGGAACCTGTAAAGGACCAACATGAAATATCCCTATCAACAAACTTCTTTTTCTACAGCCCATCTACTGGGCAGCACAAGGAACAACAGTCACAGGTGGAGTTTTGAAAATTTCTGAACTCTTCCTTTTGTTTCATCTGCCCTATATTTTAGAATCTGATTTTGACTGCACATACCACAGAGACCAGGGAAGCTAAGAAATAAGATCACATTAAAAAAAAAATAACTCACACAGTGAAAGACAAGAACTTCAAAGACACATTAGAGGCTGTCTAAACCTATGCTTAATGCAACACTTAACCACACCAGCAATTAGCATCATAGACAAGTTTTTGTTAAATATTAAGTATCCATGCCCTTTCAGATAGCGAGAAAGGGCTTATGGTAAGAGCCCTGAGGCATTCAACAGCAAAGATGCCTTAAGGAAAAACACCATAGTATTCAGGCATTCTTTATAACTCATAGCAGATTAATAAAAAGAGGCCAATTAAAACCTCTCCTTTTAATCTAGCACAAATAACTTTTATATAATTCTCATGTAAAAAAGATATATTTTAAACTGTTCTCAAAGGAACTCTACCAGCATAAGCAACCTTTCTTTAAATTTCCCTGTATTACTAATTTGAGTATGCAAGAGCAGATATTTTATCACCCATCATCATAATTTAGCACATGTCTGACAGTGAAGAGAGATCTGTCTGCCTCACTATGATCCAGGCACTAGGGTAGGATTTAAGCAATTAAAGTATGTCTGAAGCAAGCATACTGTATAACCATCATTTAAGTCTTTTTACCTTCATTTTGAAAGCTTAACTTCACATGACCCAGCCTTGAGCATTTAGAGGTTTGCACCACACAAAGCTTTAGGTGGCCCCAAAAAAAGCCATCAACAGCGTGACATTTACCCTTGATACTCTTTATTTTATCTCCAGTTTCTTTACACTGGCGAATACAATTAAGGCAACTCAGCTACCGGCACCTCCAATTGTCTGCAATAACATTATTACAAGTGATTTTAAGGGCCAGAAAAAGGCAATTGTGCCATCTGCACTGGTTCCGTGTCCTGCACATCATAGGCTGACAGCTTCTGGATCACAGCATGAAGTCTTTGTCAGATTAAAGTTCCTGTACACTATTCAGCAACAAGCAGCTGTTTTGAGTAAGCACATAATAGCTACAGAAGAGACGCAGCAGTTTTTCAGTCGCTTATACTGCCTCCACAAATGCCATAACTTAACCCCCTTCTTTCCACGACTGATGCAGCGAATTGGCCAGGGTGAGAAAATAAATCAGTCATTGAAGGACAGCTCATATTTATCCTCCAAGCTCTCGCTCGCCACAAGGCTAAATTCAAACCGGGGAAGAAACCACGGAGCCACAGCCACATATGGCAGCTGGAGGACGCCAGGCTAGCGCTCAGAAGTTGATACACGCTGGGAAGGCACGAGGATGTCGGAGAGAGGAGGGACGGGAATGACCTGTTTTAAGGGATGTCCCTCTCCCACCGGCGAGCGAGGCACCTACCTGTGCCGGTGCTCGTCGTGCCCTTGCCCGTGGATGAGGAAGCCGCCGAGGTTCTTGCCCCCTTTGCTGGTGTCCACGTGGGGAATGAGCACATCCTCCAAGCCCAGGTCAAAGCGCTTGTGCTTCGAGGAGTCGGGGAGGAAGAAGAACGCCCCGAAGCAGAGGGTGATGAAGGCACTAAGAATAAGGAGCAGGATAAATTTCTCGGAGAGTCTCAAGGTAGCCCTGTGGTGCGGGAAGGCGGAGGCCCCCAGGTTGAGCGGGGGCAGCCTCCGCCCGGAGAGCGGCAGCAGGGCGGGAGTGGTCATGCTGGCGCTAGCGGCCACCCGGCGGGGCACGGCTCATGCCCTCAGCCCCCGCGGAGCGCGGCCCCGGCCCGGCTCGGCTCGGGGGCT